>CM031375.1:23661409-24261409 GCA_018208015.1 Medicago ruthenica | reverse complement strand
GAAGGATACTTCCAAAGATATATGGGACTCCTTAAAGAAGAAGTATCAAGGCAATAGTAGAGTCAAGCGCGCTCAATTACATGCTCTTCGTAAAGAGTTTGAAATTCTGCACATGAAGGCTGAAGAATCTGTTGATGAGTATTTTGCAAGGACGTTGACGATTGCAAACCGAATGAGGATACTTGGAGAGAAGATGGAAGATGTGACAATTATAGAGAAAATTCTACGCTCTATGGCTTCTAAGTTTAACTATGTGGTATGTTCAATAGAAGAATCAAATGATATTGACACTATGTCAGTAGATGAGCTACAAAGTTCCCTGTTAGTGCATGAGCAACGTATGTCAAATCATATTGAGGAAGAGCAAGCTCTCAAAGTGACTCATACTGGAAATTTCTCTGGAAGAAGCGGTGGCCGAGGAAGCTTTAGAGGAAGAGGCAGGGGACGTGGTCGTGGCACTAGAGAAGGAAGTTTTTACAGGTCATCCATTGAATGCTACAACTGTCACAAATTTGGTCACTTTCAATGGGAATGTCTTGGTAAAACTGAAGAAAAGGCAAACTTTATTGAAACAGATGAGGAAGAAATATTATTGATGGCTTACATGGAGAACAAGCAAGCTGAAAATGGGGAGAGCTGGTACCTTGATTCTGGATGCAGCAATCACATGACAGGTAACAAAAACCTTTTCTGTCATTTAAATGAAAGTTTCCGTCAAAGTGTCAAGCTTGGAAATGACTCTAGCATGAGTGTTATGGGAAAAGGAAGTGTTAAAGTGGAGATGAACAAGAAGATGCAGAATATAGATGATGTGTATTATGTACCAGAACTTAAAAGCAATCTGATTAGCCTGGGACAATTGCAAGAAACAGGTTGTGCAATTGTAATTCAAAAGGGAACTTGCCAAATTCATGATCCAAAAGAGGGACTAGTTGCTGCTGTTAAGATGTCTAGAAATCGAATGTTTCAACTAAAAAAGGAGACTTTTGAAGATCAAACTTGTCTCAAAGTATCTATTTCAGATCCTTCATGGTTATGGCATTACAGGTTTGGGCATTTAAACTTTAATGGACTCAGAACCTTGCAGCAAAAAGAAATGGTAAAAGGGCTGCCTCAAATTGAAACTTCATCTCATGTGTGTGAAGAATGTGTGATTGCAAAGCAGCATAGAAAGTCATTTCCTCAAGAAAGTACTTGGAGAGCTAATCAAGTCCTTCAACTAGTGCACTCAGACATAAGACATATGTGGTCCATTGAATCCAACTTCAAACAGCAATAAAAGGTACTTCATAACTTTCACTGATGACTTTAGTAGAAAAACATGGGTATACTTTCTAAAAGAGAAATCTGAAGCTATTGAAATGTTTAGGAGATTCAAAGCAAGAGTTGAAAAGGAGACAAATCAACATATTCAATGCCTTCGAACAGATCGTGGGGGAGAATACACATCAAAGGAGTTTGTGGAATTGTGTGAAAGAAATGGAATCAAGAGACAATTGACTGCAGCATACACACCACATCAAAATGGTGTGTCGGAGAGGAAAAATAGAACTATCATGAATATGGTGAGAAGTTTGCTAGCAAATAAGAATATGCCAAAGAATTTTTGGCCAGAGGCAGTTAATTGGAGTGTTCATATTCTCAATCGATGTCCAACATTTTCTGTGAAGAATATGACACCAGAAGAAGCTTGGTCTGGTCACAAACCAGGTGTTGATCACTTCAGAGTATTTGGCTGCATAGCATATGTGCATATTCCTGATCCAAAGCGAAAGAAACTTGATAATAAGGGAGAGAAATGTGTTCTACTTGGCGTAAGTGAAGAATCTAAGGCTTACCGTCTTTACAATCCTTTAACAAAGAAGGTTTGTATATCTAAAGATGTTGTGTTTGATGAAAGCATCAGTTGGAATTGGGAAAGTCATAATAAAGGTAAATCAGTGGCTCTTGAACTAGAGGACAATGAAAGTGCAGAAATAGAAGATGTTGCACATAGTAATTTGGAAGAACCAAATGAAATTGGATCTGATCATGGAAGTGAAGATGCTGAAACTTCACCACAAAATATGCAACGCCAAAGGAGAAGACCAGTTTGGATGAATGATTACACAAGTGGTGAAGGGCTTTCAGATGAAGATACATTGGCTCACTTTGTTACTGGTAGTGATCCCATTTCATTTGATGAGGCAATTAAAAGTGCAAGGTGGAGAAATGCTATGGATTTAGAGATTGAAGCAATTGAAAGAAATAATACATGGGAGTTAGTGGAGCTGCCAGAAGGAGAAAAACCAGTGGGAGTAAAATGGATTTACAAAACAAAGGTGAATGAAAAAGGAGAAATTGACAAGTTCAAGGCTCGTCTAGTAGCTAAAGGGTACACTCAAGAGTATGGAGTGGATTATTCTGAAGTATTTGCTCCAGTGGCAAGGCATGATACAATTAGAATGGTTATCTCATTGGCTGCTCTAAATAATTAGAATGGTAATCATAAACCCAAATCCGAATCTAAAATTACTATGTTTTATTTGTGAGAAAATGGGTAGCATCAACCCAAATTAGTTTTGCCATATAATCAAATTTATCCATAATAAACCACAAACAACAACCTAAACTGTGCTCAGATCTGTATTGAGTGATAATGGTTGCACCGTGCTCTTTGACATCGAAGGATTAGAAGTGTTGTGATGGACGAATCTAGCGCGAGAGGGACATATCTGGTGTGGATAGATTTGACGGAAAAGGAGCAGAGAGCGAGAGAGAACGGAGATGGTGGTTTTAGTTGACGGCGGGAGAAGGGGGTGGCCGTGTTGAAGTTAGTGGCTGTTTAGTTTATTCAGTATTTCCTTTCTGTTTAATAAATCCTATTAATTAGGAAGTAAGGTTGTTATGTTATTCTATAAATTAGGAACCGTTGCTGACTTGATAGGTTGATTTAGTCTATTAAGATATTCCCTTCTTTTTAGCTAAGTTTAGTTAGTGCTTAATCCCACGTTTAAGTGTGGTAGTTGTGGTGTAAGGCTATTTAAGAAAGCCATCTATTTTTCATTCAATAAGAAAAGTGGTGAACATTCCCTTTCAAATTACTTTGTTTTTCTCTCTGATATTCGACATTTGGTATCAGAGCCTCGCAAGGGGCCTGATTACATGAAGCAGCAGTCTTCTGTGAACATTGGCAATGACAACTGAAGGGAGCAGTAACGGATTTGTGCAGCCAGCAATTCCAAAGCTTGATGGTCACTATGATCATTGGAGCGAGTTGATGGAGAATTTTTTGAAATCAAAGGATTATTGGGGACTAATTGAGGAAGGAATTCCAGAAGTAAGGGATGAAACAACCTTGACTGATGCACAGTTAAAGGCGAGAAAAGAGTTGAAACTGAAGGATCTAAAGGCAAAGAATTACTTGTATCAAGCAATTGATCGAGTTGTTCTCGAGACTATTCTCAAGAAGGATACTTCCAAAGATATATGGGACTCCTTAAAGAAGAAGTATCAAGGCAATAGTAGAGTCAAGCGCGCTCAATTACATGCTCTTCGTAAAGAGTTTGAAATTCTGCACATGAAGGCTGAAGAATCTGTTGATGAGTATTTTGCAAGGACGTTGACGATTGCAAACCGAATGAGGATACTTGGAGAGAAGATGGAAGATGTGACAATTATAGAGAAAATTCTACGCTCTATGGCTTCTAAGTTTAACTATGTGGTATGTTCAATAGAAGAATCAAATGATATTGACACTATGTCAGTAGATGAGCTACAAAGTTCCCTGTTAGTGCATGAGCAACGTATGTCAAATCATATTGAGGAAGAGCAAGCTCTCAAAGTGACTCATACTGGAAATTTCTCTGGAAGAAGCGGTGGCCGAGGAAGCTTTAGAGGAAGAGGCAGGGGACGTGGTCGTGGCACTAGAGAAGGAAGTTTTTACAGGTCATCCATTGAATGCTACAACTGTCACAAATTTGGTCACTTTCAATGGGAATGTCTTGGTAAAACTGAAGAAAAGGCAAACTTTATTGAAACAGATGAGGAAGAAATATTATTGATGGCTTACACGGAGAACAAGCAAGCTGAAAATGGGGAGAGCTGGTACCTTGATTCTGGATGCAGCAATCACATGACAGGTAACAAAAACCTTTTCTGTCATTTAAATGAAAGTTTCCGTCAAAGTGTCAAGCTTGGAAATGACTCTAGCATGAGTGTTATGGGAAAAGGAAGTGTTAAAGTGGAGATGAACAAGAAGATGCAGAATATAGATGATGTGTATTATGTACCAGAACTTAAAAGCAATCTGATTAGCCTGGGACAATTGCAAGAAACAGGTTGTGCAATTGTAATTCAAAAGGGAACTTGCCAAATTCATGATCCAAAAGAGGGACTAGTTGCTGCTGTTAAGATGTCTAGAAATCGAATGTTTCAACTAAAAAAGGAGACTTTTGAAGATCAAACTTGTCTCAAAGTATCTATTTCAGATCCTTCATGGTTATGGCATTACAGGTTTGGGCATTTAAACTTTAATGGACTCAGAACCTTGCAGCAAAAAGAAATGGTAAAAGGGCTGCCTCAAATTGAAACTTCATCTCATGTGTGTGAAGAATGTGTGATTGCAAAGCAGCATAGAAAGTCATTTCCTCAAGAAAGTACTTGGAGAGCTAATCAAGTCCTTCAACTAGTGCACTCAGACATAAGACATATGTGGTCCATTGAATCCAACTTCAAACAGCAATAAAAGGTACTTCATAACTTTCACTGATGACTTTAGTAGAAAAACATGGGTATACTTTCTAAAAGAGAAATCTGAAGCTATTGAAATGTTTAGGAGATTCAAAGCAAGAGTTGAAAAGGAGACAAATCAACATATTCAATGCCTTCGAACAGATCGTGGGGGAGAATACACATCAAAGGAGTTTGTGGAATTGTGTGAAAGAAATGGAATCAAGAGACAATTGACTGCAGCATACACACCACATCAAAATGGTGTGTCGGAGAGGAAAAATAGAACTATCATGAATATGGTGAGAAGTTTGCTAGCAAATAAGAATATGCCAAAGAATTTTTGGCCAGAGGCAGTTAATTGGAGTGTTCATATTCTCAATCGATGTCCAACATTTTCTGTGAAGAATATGACACCAGAAGAAGCTTGGTCTGGTCACAAACCAGGTGTTGATCACTTCAGAGTATTTGGCTGCATAGCATATGTGCATATTCCTGATCCAAAGCGAAAGAAACTTGATAATAAGGGAGAGAAATGTGTTCTACTTGGCGTAAGTGAAGAATCTAAGGCTTACCGTCTTTACAATCCTTTAACAAAGAAGGTTTGTATATCTAAAGATGTTGTGTTTGATGAAAGCATCAGTTGGAATTGGGAAAGTCATAATAAAGGTAAATCAGTGGCTCTTGAACTAGAGGACAATGAAAGTGCAGAAATAGAAGATGTTGCACATAGTAATTTGGAAGAACCAAATGAAATTGGATCTGATCATGGAAGTGAAGATGCTGAAACTTCACCACAAAATATGCAACGCCAAAGGAGAAGACCAGTTTGGATGAATGATTACACAAGTGGTGAAGGGCTTTCAGATGAAGATACATTGGCTCACTTTGTTACTGGTAGTGATCCCATTTCATTTGATGAGGCAATTAAAAGTGCAAGGTGGAGAAATGCTATGGATTTAGAGATTGAAGCAATTGAAAGAAATAATACATGGGAGTTAGTGGAGCTGCCAGAAGGAGAAAAACCAGTGGGAGTAAAATGGATTTACAAAACAAAGGTGAATGAAAAAGGAGAAATTGACAAGTTCAAGGCTCGTCTAGTAGCTAAAGGGTACACTCAAGAGTATGGAGTGGATTATTCTGAAGTATTTGCTCCAGTGGCAAGGCATGATACAATTAGAATGGTTATCTCATTGGCTGCTCTAAATAATTAGAATGGTAATCATAAACCCAAATCCGAATCTAAAATTACTATGTTTTATTTGTGAGAAAATGGGTAGCATCAACCCAAATTAGTTTTGCCATATAATCAAATTTATCCATAATAAACCACAAACAACAACCTAAACTGTGCTCAGATCTGTATTGAGTGATAATGGTTGCACCGTGCTCTTTGACATCGAAGGATTAGAAGTGTTGTGATGGACGAATCTAGCGCGAGAGGGACATATCTGGTGTGGATAGATTTGACGGAAAAGGAGCAGAGAGCGAGAGAGAACGGAGATGGTGGTTTTAGTTGACGGTGGGAGAAGGGGGTGGCCGTGTTGAAGTTAGTGGCTGTTTAGTTTATTCAGTATTTCCTTTCTGTTTAATAAATCCTATTAATTAGGAAGTAAGGTTGTTTTGTTATTCTATAAATTAGGAACCGTTGCTGACTTGATAGGTTGATTTAGTCTATTAAGATATTCCCTTCTTTTTAGCTAAGTTTAGTTAGTGCTTAATCCCACGTTTAAGTGTGGTAGTTGTGGTGTAAGGCTATTTAAGAAAGCCATCTATTTTTCATTCAATAAGAAAAGTGGTGAACATTCCCTTTCAAATTACTTTGTTTTTCTCTCTGATATTCGACAGGCCGGAGTTGCAGACGACGGGAGCTTGTTTCCCTCGTCTTTCTTCTTCTTTCTCCAAGTGTTCTAATTTTGTGTTTGTTGTGTTTGTGTTGCTGGATTTGTTGTTGCTGATTATGTGCTTGTTTTCATCTTTAGTGATGTGTTCGTTGTTGCTGGAATTGTTGTTGGTTGCGGGCTTGTTTTGTTGTTTGTATTTGCTGGGTTATTAATGTGATCAAGTGTATGAAAATGGTGAAGAGAAATGTTACTATGTTGTTGGGTCATTCATGTCATAAAGTGTATGAAAAATGAAAAATTTTGATGGGTTGTTTGGTTGATGTGTTTGCTGGATCTGTGAAGAGAGAGATGAAGTAGAAAGAATGTTACTGGGTTGGGTTTGATGATGAAATTTGGTGATGAATGTGAGATGAAGGGGAATAAAAAGATTTTAAAAAATATTTATTTTATTTTGTTTAACTTTTCTTGTATAAATGTATATTTTCATTAATAAAATAGGATTTGCTGACATGTACAAGTGTTTTTTCAAATGTGATTTGCCACCTAAGCGCTTTTTTGGCTACATCATTAAAAAAATTGGTCACATCAGCGTTTTTGGGAGGCAAAATTGGGGTTAGGACCAAAATTGCAAAAAAAAATGATAGTATAATGGCAACTTTGTTTGGTTTTAAAAAGAGAGAACCAATTTCGTGATATGGTTAAAATACGAAGACCAAAAGTGTGGAGTAACAATTTTTTTCCTTTCCTATGTTAATTGATTTTAGGGTATGTTGTAAAAATAATTCAAATTAATTTGCAGGTAAACCAAACAAAAATTCATATGTTGTTTAATTTTAAGGGACTTTTTTGGTTACTTAAATTTAAACATAGACTTTAGATATCGTTTCTAGCCATAACCTTAAATTGTTACGTTGGTAAGAGTTATAGCTCAAAATCTCAGTCGAATAAAATAAATTGTCACACGTTAGTGAAGTTTATATGATTATGATATTTATTTTTAATATTTCTCAAATTCAAGTATATTGTGGTAAACAAATGTTTTATTATTTTCCTTAAGTCTATATATACCAACTATCCTCCTCTCATTTCAAATTCAAATTTTCTTCTCTCTCTTAACTCGACAATCATCTTGGATCATCATCATCTTGTGTTATATCAAAGCTTCAAGGATGTAAAATTCCCCCCCCCGCTAGCTTCTGTTTGAACCACTTGTAACGACCAAGGATTTTTAAAACTAAAAGTTTCTAATAGAAGTCTTTCACGGCGGAAAATAAATGTAAACACAAAGTCTTCTTATTGAAATATGACTTAAATACAATTTGGAATCCGTTTACAAGATTGAGTAAAGTTAAAATTTCAACTGAGAATCCTAAACCTATTTTGTGATCCGGCTTCGATTAACTCAAAAACGGCTTATACCTAAAAAAGATTCAACAAAGTGGGATGAGATACTACGATCTCAGTGACTTCCTAAATCGGAATAAAACATAATATGACACATAAAGAGAATAATTATTAATCAACTCTAGAAGATTATGATCATTATAACAAAATACTTTACTTTAATAATATAATCCACCTTTTCAGTTAACAATAAACATTGTATACTGGTATCACTTGTCTTAGTCGCGCGGTATACTTAAATATAAATATACTATATTGAGCACAATTGCGTCTAACCAATATACCCTCAAGTCTCTGGATGTTTTGAAAATTAAGACTTTGGATGTTTTGAAAGTTTTGTGATTTGGAAAACTATCTAAATGTTGTTTTCTTTATATGGTTAGTCTTGTAATGAGCTGATCTACTAATGTACTAATTTTTTTTTGACAAAAATAAATGATATCATTCATTTAAATTGATAGAGTACATCGATACAATGCAAATTTGCTAAAAACAAAAAGGATGAATCTGCGAACAAACTCACAACATCCATGTTAATAGCATAAAACGGCAAAGTACAAAAGCCTAAACATATGACTATATTCAAGTCTCCGGAATACTCATGTCTCCGGATCTGCAATGTGGATGACATCAAAGTCATTGATTGGATCTGCACTGGATCGAAGTTGATCTGACAATCTGAATCGAACAAATACATGAACAAAACAAGAAAGACAAACAACGTCGCACAAAGACGACGAACAAACAAACGTCGCACTAAGACGACAAAATCACAAAATAAAAACGAAATAGATGTGAAAATCACTTATTTTAATAAAAGGGAAAGAGAAAAACGAGTTAGAGGGGTGATTTTGGGTCAACAATTGACCTTAAATCACCCCTCTTTGATTGATGAAGGAGAAAAACTAGGGTTTTAGTGACGACTCACAAGAGAGAAAGAGAAAAGGAGACAACACTACATTTTCGGTTAATAATGTACCAATTTGGTTTTTGAAAAAAATTATTTTGGTGTTGTTTTTGCATTGCCGAAAATTTAGGGGTATTTTAATCTTTTAAAATCTGAAATTTTGTCATAAAATATGAGCCATTAAATATGACTTTTTGAGACAATGAAAATGGATATATGGTTTTGTGATGAGTATATAAGGTAATGTCTACTTAATTGAAATGAGTACATTAGCTGGTGTTTGATAAACTATGTTGTTTGTGATATTCAGTGAGGTTTTTGTTAGGAAATAACAGAGTTGAAGAAGAAAAATAAGGACAATTTTAATACAAGAATATAACGTGGAAATTCTAAAATCGGAGAAAAAACCACGATCGTTGTCTAAACCTACAACCCGAGAATTATTACTATACCGTTGTCTAAACCGACAACCAGAGAATTATTACTATGTAGAAATTTTTACAACACATAGTCTTCTCCCACTCTCACCCCAATGCCCCAGTACAACCACACTCTCACAAAACAAATATTTAAACTAAGTCAGATATAAGCTTAAAGTGCTACTGACTGGTGCATCTAAAAACAAAGAACCTAGGTCCAATATATAGCCTTGGTCTTCGTCGTGCTTCACCACACTAAGCGATGTGGGACTTCTCCAATATCTAATATTTTTTAAACCTCCTTCTTTATATAAGAAACTTGACAATCAAACCCAACAGTTTTTTGAGCTAGGATCGGGAAAACAACATGAACAACACAAAGGAGATTTTATCAAAAATTAATCATAAATTTTATACTAAGGTTTCAAAAAGAATTTGACAAAATGATTCAGACAAAAAGTTTTTTAGAAAATGTTTCGGGAAACGTGAAATTTATGTAAATTATTTTATCTTTAAATTTAGGCTTAATTGAACTTTTGGTCCCCTAACTTATTTGTTGTTTTCATTTTGGTCCCATAACTCTAACTTTTTTCTTTTCGGTCCCTCAAATATACATTTGTTAGTCAATTTGAACCACTTCTGTTAACTTTAACCACAAATGTCTAAGATGGAACACCATTATAAATGGTCCATCGTAGACCTTATTAATCTGTTTAGTTTAAACCGTTTGATTTTTTTCTAAAAATACAACCATTAGATCATGCTTGTCTACTATATCTAATCGTACACCACCACCAACTAATTTTTTTTCCCTCTTTCTTCATCTTCTTCCTCCATTTCTTCTTCATCTTCAAACTAACTTTATAAACCTTCAAAATAAATATCCAGAAAAACCAATAAAAAAATTCCAGAAATTCAAACAAGATCATCATCATCATATTCATTAACTCATGAATCCAAACTCAAAATCGGAACCCATTTACTAAATTTCAATTGTTAGTAAATTCCACTAAATCTCAAATAAACAAGTCCAACAAGTATACCACTAAGATGACCTAAAAACGACACACCAGGCACAAACATTTGAATCAAAATCAACTCAGCCCAAGCCGCGTAGCGTGTAATCATCCGATTGCGAGTTAAGAACAGCTTTCATCCCAAACAGAACACCAGAAAAAGACTTCATCGATTGGAGGGATGAGGTGGCGGAGGAAGGAAGGGCGGAGGTAGATGAGAGTTTCGCCGGCGATGAGGGCGGCGGTGACGGGGGGTTTGGTGTTTGATCGGTAGTATTCAGTGAAGGTATGGAGGGGGAGGAGTGGAAACACAACAGAGTTGGTTGTTAGGTCCAACAGAACAAAAGAAAAAGAAGAAGTATGTAGATCTGGGTTGTATCATTGTCAACCGCAAGATCTTTGTTGGATTGTTCGAAACCCAGAAACAATTGAAGATGAAAATTCGAAACCCAGAAACAACAAAAATAAAGCAACACAGCCACGAGTTTTTGGATTTGAGATTTGTGAAACAATTGAAGATGAAAATGATAACCAAGAATTAGGGTTCTTATTCTTTCTTCTTTCTTCCTTCCTCCTTCTTTCTTCTTTCTCTCCTCTCCTTCAACCTTCAACCTTCAAAATCGAATTCGGATTTGAATCATAAGGTCACACAAATTCAAATTCTTCTCAGATTTAGGGTTCTGAATGTTGCTGAATTCTTCTCAGATTTATGGATTTCAAAATCGAATTCGGATTTGAATGTTGCATAATTGTTTATGGGTTTGTTTATGAATTTGAATTCTGCCGTTGTTGTTGATTGAATGCTGTTAATTCCAAATCCTCTTTTTCATTTGAATGAAGAATTTGGGGTTTTTTTTATCTCTTTTTCTAGAAAAAAAATTCTGGGAAGATGATGATGAAGAAATGTTAAAAAAAATTAGATGTTGGTGATGCACGGTTAGATACAATAGACCTCCATAATCTAACCGTCCCATTTTTGAAAAAAAGATCAAAGTGCTTAAATTAAAAAATTAATAAGGTCTACGGTGGACTACCTACAATGTTGGTCCACCTAATACATTTGTAGTTAAAGCTAACTGCCATGGATCAAACTGACTGACGGAGGTATATTTGAGGGACCAAACGGAAAAATTTTAGAGTTATGGGACCAAAATGAAAACAACAAATAAGTTAGGGGACCAAAGATTCAATTAAGCCTTAAATTTAATTAGGACTTAATTAAAGTTCTTGAAAATATTTTAATAGTGATATGATGATGGGACATCATATGATATTTTAGGGTACGCTTTTAGTTATTTTCTTCGCATTTAGAGGAGTTGTCAATGGTTTGAGGAATATTTTGTATTGTTTTCATTCGAGTCCTTGTAATTCAGTTTTTTCATAAATCATGCAACTACATAGGTGTTTTGAGTCTTTTTAGTGAGAAAGTTGTCAAAGTAAGGTAACTTTCTAACGAAACTATATGGAATTATATGCATGTTTTGTATGCATGATAGTGTGCCTTGTTTATGATGTGTTTATCACTATCATGTTCATCTTGATTATTATCTGCTTTCATATGATTTAGAATAGATAAATGAATTTCTTGTTGAAATGTGATAAGTGATGTTTGCATATGATTAATGTGAAAGAAGTGTGTTATTATTGTTACATATGTTGGATTATATGTAAATTGTTGAATGCTCATATGTTAAGTTGACAATGCATGTTCATGCATATCATAGTTGCGTGGTGATTATGATGGGTGATGTGGTGAGGCTGCCCATGAAAGGGACCCAACTTAATTCGACGAAATTTTATTGAGTCTTTGTTGCTCGACCATGGGGATTTGTTACCATAGATGTGTCCAATTAGAAAAAAAAAAAAAACATTATTGATTGAACATCGAGAGGAGTTTACTTGGTTGTGACAATATAGAGATCAGGAATTTTAGTAGGAGTTGCCTAAAACCCTCTTCAGAATGGTAAAAATCATAGGATCATGTGTAATGTCATGAAGAGTCTCTATCTATGCTAATTGTGCATTAATGTTTTTTGACACGCTCGCAAGTATACAAGTATGTTCTAGTAAAAAAAGAGTATCAAATCATAAATGGATTGTGAATCACAAGGCCATCTTTTTCTCCGAAGTATGCAATCAAAAAGTATTTTTGAGCTTTTGAAAAATTAATGATTGTAAATTGGTTAAAAATATGCAATTGATGAAAATGTCCAAGCGCAAATGTGCGAATAGATCTATAAAAAGGTAGTTTCAAATAATAAGCCATAGGAATTCACTACATAAGGATGAGGTAATCTCTAAAGTATCATATATTATATTTATAGAAACAACAAAAGTCCCTTTTAGACATAGCTCCTTATTCTCATGGTTTCTATGTCGGCTCAACCTATTAAGACTTATTACCCATTTCATCCCAAAAGTTCCTAGGATATTCTCATGTTTTCAAACCCTTGTCTAGCCTTATATTTCCATAAACTAAATTCACCTCTTGGTCTTTCGCTCATTGCCTAATATTTTTCTCAAACATATTAAGGCTATTTTAGGTTTTGTATTCCCTAAACAAAATAAAAGAATGAGATTATGGAAATTTCATCATATGACTACTTTCTATGAACCCAAGACAAAATCCTGGGTGCAAATGCGCTACCAGGTCTACGAAAAGGTAGTTTTAACACAGTTCTAAGTGTGGAAAGATGTAAATCTTGGAAAACAAAAAGAGGGGACTTTTGGGAAAGGATTGATGCCTTTTAAGGAGGGATTCATCGGGTGGAAACACATAAGAGGTGAAAGTGATGCAAAGTAGGGTTTACCAAAAGAGGTAATCCATAGGAAATAAAAAGCTAAGGGTTAGGTTCCTTTTGCAATAGAAACTAGGTTTGGGAAGCAATTGTAAACACCTTGGATAGAGAAATCATTGAGTCCTTTGCCATGGGAAGAGAATCGAGAAAAGGGTAGAAATTAGGTTTGAATACTAATTCTTGTAATTTCTTTTGGAATCTTTGTGTAAAGTTGCTCTCTTGATTAGTGGTATGGAGAGTTGCACTCTCCCTGAGAGTAGGTCATAATTTGGACAGAATTGGATGAACAAATATCATCATGTTCTTATTCTTCTTCTCCTTTGTCATATTTTATTGTATATGATCACTTTTGTTTTGAACACTACTAATTTTGCTCCACACATCAAAGTATTGGTGTGAGTTTTGATCCTAATTCACAACAATTCATGCCACCATGTGGCAATCTGAACAAATCATTAGGCGAGCACCGTCACTATGGCGAGGTGGAGGTAATAATAGTCATGATAAACATGAGCTGCAGTGGTTATAAGGCGAAAGGCTTATTGGATGTACGCGTTTGAAAGCTGACGTGGAGGAAACTCATCTTGAATTGGAGTCTTCCAATAGTGGGACTAGATGAAAACAACCAAGAATCGCTCCTAATTACTTTGTAAAGAGATAGGAAAAAGAACAATATTGTTGCACCAAAGTGGGACGACTATGGAGACCTTGGGTGTCATGTGTAACACCCCAATTTTTAATATTAGTTTATTAGTATTATTATTAGATAATAGTATCATTATTATTATTATTATTATGATTATTATTATTATTATTATTATTACTAGCGAAAAGACGGGCATTCATGTGCCCGCCTTTCCGCTCCTTTTATTGCGCTAACGTTTGAAAATTATGAACGGTGTTTTTTTATGAAATTTTGATTTTGATTAAAAGTAGAAATATAAATGTTTTTTCTTTCAAATTATAACAAATATAACTAACCATGATTATCTAATTCAATGACACCAACAATATAACAAAAAAATATAATCTAAATTCTTAATTTTTTAATGACACCAACAATAATTTTTATTATAGAAAAAGTTGTTTAACGGTATAACTGAGATAATAAAAAAGTAAGTATAGATATACTCATCTAGTTTGTTACACTTTTTATAAAGGAAACAAATTGGTTTTATATACTCATATTGTGTTTGTTACACTTTTAATTTAATATTTGAATTTACTCTTATCTATTTGTTATATATGCTATTTGTATTGAAAGTTGAGGGTAATTTTGGAAAGAGAAAAAGTCAGCTCAAAAGAGTCGAAACTTGTTATTTTCTTTATATATAGTATAGATTAGTATTAGTTTGTTTGATGTTAGTAATTCATTTTCGCATTTATTGGGAGAATAGGTAATGAAGAAGTGGATGAGTTAGTTAGTTGGTTAAAGAGTGGGAGAAAGCAATGTTTAGGAAGAAAATAACATCTTTTAGCAAGGACAATGAAGTAGGGTGCAAACAGTGGTGCATTAGTAAAAATCGGTAGAAAAGGAGGTGTAACTAGTAATATGTGTAGTATTTTAATGATTTAAGCAGAGGGAGGTGTTAGTAGTCAGGTTGTGTAGTTACAAGAGAGTAGTGACCAATTTAGGGGTGCGGATAGTGAGCCTGTTAAAAGATTAAGTGAGAAACAAACTCAATGTTGGAACAAAATGTGTTTGACAAGTCTCTTATAAAGAAAGGGGGAGATTGTTGAAGCATTCATGTGTAAACATATCTCTCTTTATGGTTTTGATGATAACAAAGTGTTAAAGAGAAAATTGGTTATTTGTTAATGCTTTGTTCAAGTGTTTCAAAACCACATGCTTAATGAGTATTGATGGATAATGGTTATGAAGAACAAGCTAAAGAGCAAGAAGGAAAGCCAAGAAGCAAGGTTGCAAGGCTAGAAAGAAACTGGTCCTGAAGAAATGCTTCTGAAGAAGTGCTCCTGAAGTAAGAGCTTCTGAAGAGGTCCTGAAGAAGTGCTACTGAAGTGAAGCCTCTGAAGTACTCCTGAAGTGGTACTCCTGAAGTGCAGCTTCTGAGTCTGAAGTGCAGCTTCTGAAGTCTGGGTGCCTCTGATGAAGTCAACGCAACAGTCAACTCCTGAAGCCAGCTTCTGATCCGTACAGCTGAAGCAGCTTCTGATCACTGTTCACTGAGAAGCTTCTGAAGCTGATGTGGCATGGATTTTGACCAGTACTGTGCGCATTTAAAATGGCACCTGCTCTGTTCTGACTGATAAAGTGCAGCACACAATTGCAGTAACCTAGTCCAATTGCAACGGCTAAATTCCTTAATTCAAGCAAATCTTCAACAGCTCTATTTTCATCTATAAAAGGAGGAAGATTTGAAGAAGAAAAATGTCTAAGACTCTTGAAACGTATTGCTGAAACCTTGCTCTGTTTTCTGTGTAAAAACTGTCAAAGTTCAAAACTCTTAGAAATTCTTTAGTCTTTGTAACTTAGAATTTCTTAAGGTTAAGAGTCTTAACCTGTGTTGTATTTAGAGAACACCTCTGATATTTGATCAAGTGTTCATCCCAAACTCCTTTACTTGTAAACCAGTTTGGTCCCTAAAGTCTTAGTCTGTATCCTAAGCATTTGTAACCTCATTCCTTTGTGGTCTGAGTCAGAAGTCTCTTGTCTTAGTGACTTGAGCATTGGGAAGTCTCTTGTCTTAGTGACTTGAGCATTGGAAGCCTCTTCCTTGGTGGTTGAGCATAGAAGCCTCTTTCTTTGTGATTGAGCAACTGGAAGTCTCTTCCTGTGTGGTTGAGCATTGTGTAATCTTCAGATTATAGTGAAACTCTCTTGTTGGATACAAGGGGACAGGACTACTTCTCACATTGAGAAGGAACCTGTATAATTTGCTGTGTTTCTCTTCCCTTACCTCCTTAACTTGTTTAATCCGCTGCATATATTCTGATAACAGTTCAGAACCTGGTTCTGAACTTGTGCTAAGTCTTTTAAAAAGAAAAGAACAAGTTTTTAGAGTCACACAATTCAACCCCCCCTTCTTGTGTGTGTTTTTCTCACCTTCAGTTGGTATCAGAGCTCCGGTTCTGATATTAACACTTAACAGTGTGTCAGTAGGATCCTGAGAAAAACATGACCTCAACTAGTGGTTCACCTCCACCCTCTCCCAGAAATCCACCATCTCCCAGAAATCAAAGAAATGTACAATATGACTATGGTACTGAAGAAAAGAAGTCTAGGTCACACAATAAACCTCTTATGTTTACTGGTGACCCAGAAAAATTCTCTTGGTGGAAGAGTAAAATGTATAGTCACATTATTGGGATTGATGATTCACTATGGGACATCATAGAAGATGGAATCACCATTCCAATTGATGAAGAAGGTGTTGCTGTCAACAGAAGATCTCTGAGTGATGCAGAAAGAAAGATCTATAGGAAGCATCATCATGTCAGAGGTATCATTGTGGACTCATTGCCTCACACTGAGTATCAGAAGCTGAGTGACAAGTCCACTGCAAAAGCCATCTTCACATCCCTCTGCTCTAACTATGAAGGTAATCAGAAAGTTAGAGAAGCTAAGGCAAACATACTTGTTCAGCAATATGAACTGTTCAGAATGAAAGAGGATGAAAATATTGAGACTATGTTCTCAAGATTTCAGACTTTGGTTTCTGGACTTCAGATTCTGAAGAAGAGTTATACCACAGCTGACCATGTGACTAAAATCCTTAGAAGTCTGCCATCCAAATGGAGACCTAAAGTGACTGCCATTGAGGAAGCTAAGGATCTGAATACCTTAAGTATTGAGGATCTTATAAGCTCCCTCAAAGTGCATGAACTGGAACTCAATAAGGATGAGTCTGTTAGAGAACCAAAAACATTGGCTCTGAGTCTAAAAGAAAACCTGCTAAAGCTTTGAAAGCAATTGAATCTGAAGAAGAGTTTCCTGAGGGAAATTTTGATGAAGATTCAGATGCTGATGAGCTGGCAATGATTTCTAAAAGGCTTCAGTATCTGATGAACAGAAAGAAAAAATTCTCTAACAGAAGCAGTAATTTTAAAGGATCTAGTTCTGGTTCAAAGAGGGATATCCAGAAGGAAAGCTGCTACAACTGCAAAAAGCCTGGCCACTTCATTGCTGATTGTCCTGATCTTCAGAAGGAAAAACCAAAAGAAAAAGCAAAGAAGTCCAGCTCAAAGTCCAGCAGTTTCAGAAATAAGCTTAAGAAGAGTCTCATGGCTACATGGGATGATCTGGACAATGAGTCAGAATCTGATGACGAAGAAGCAAACCTGGCCCTGATGGCAACTGCATCTTCTGATTCAGAATCATGTTCAGATTCTGATGAAGAAGATGAGGTATATTCTGAGCTCTCTAGATCTGATTTAATTGAAACAGTTAATGATCTTATGAGTCATCTTAAAAGCAAGTTAAAAGAAATTAAGTCTTTGAAAAATCAAACAAACTTGCTGTCTGAGGAAAATCTTAAACTTCAGAATCAAATTTTTGAATATGATGAAGAAGTTGAAGAACTCAGAAAAGAGGCTCATAGGAAATCTGAAGAAGTTCCTAATGAACAGGAAATAGCTCTTCAGGATTTCATGTTAACTAGGCTCAATAGAACAAAAATTGCCTCCATGATGTATAATATGATCAGAAACAAAGGTGAAGGCATTGGCTATGATTTATTCAAACCTTCAAATGATTTAAACTCACCTTCATGTTCTGAAAATATTTTAAAAGGCAATGGTATATGCTTTGTGCCTGCTTCTGAAAAATCTGAGAAGTTGAAAGTATCAGAATCTGAGACTAAGTCTGAAGTTCTGAACAATTCAGACTCTGAAGCTTCTGAACCTAAGGGTAAGATGAAGGCAGATGTTAAAACCCTGCCCAAATCTAAGCCAAAAGGTCCTAAGCCTAAGAGTAAGAGGAAGTCAGACTCTGAACCTAAAACTGTTGAGAATCTGAAGTGTTCAGAACCTGAAACTAGCAAGTCTCAGAATCTGAATAAATCTGATTCAAATTTTTCAAAGACTGAGTTTATTAAAACTTCAAAATCTGTTAAACCAGTCAATGTAAAACATTTTCATTCTCAGAATGTTAAGAGAAGCAAGCAAAAGCAAACCAATCAGTTTTTTGCATCTAACTGTTTTAAGAAAGGCAAAACTGAAGCTTGCCTTGTGCCTGAAGTAAACAAAGTCAGAATTCTGAAGAGATCAGAACCAAAGTACTCAATGGTTCAGACTCTGAACAAATCAGAACCAAAGACCTCCAAGTCTCAGGTTCTGAAGAAGTCTAAGTCCAAACCTTTGAGAACTCAGGTTCTGAAACTCAGACTAATTTAAGATATAAGGATCCATATCCTAAGTATCAGAACAAGTCTGAATATCATAACTTCAGACACAAGAAGCCAAAGCCTTTCAGGACTAACCCCAAAGGACCCATGAAAATCTGGGTACCTAAGTTTGAGATTATTTCAATTGCAGATATGCTTGTTATCCAAAGAAAAGGAAAGGTCCTGGTACCTGGACAGTGGATGCTCGCATCATATGACAGGGGACAAGTCTATGTTCCAAACCCTGACTCTGAAAGAGGGAGGAACTGTGGGGTTTGGAGGAAGTCAGAAAGGAAAGATCATTGGTACTGGTAAGATAGGTAATTCTTCCCTGTACATTGATAATGTTTGGCTGGTAGATGGACTGAGACATAATTTACTTAGCATAAGTCAATTATGTGATAGTAATTATGAAGTCCTGTTTAATAAGAACACTTGCACTGTAATCAACAATGAGAATAAGCTTGTAGTGTTCAGAGGCTGTAGGAAAAACAATGTTTACAAAATAAACTTTTCTGATTTGGTTCAGCAGAAGGTAGTTTGCCTTCTGTCTGTGAGTGATGAGAAATGGGTCTGGCACAAAAGGCTGGGACATGCTAACTGGAGACTCATCTCCAAGCTTAGCAAGTTACAGCTGGTCAGAGGCTTACCCAATATTGATTATCACTCAGATGCTTTGTGCTCAGCATGCCAAATAGGAAAATTTTCTAAAACTTCTTTTAAATCAAAGAACATTGTTTCCACCTCAAAACCTCTAGAACTCCTTCACTGATTTGTTTGGTCCTGTTGGAACTGCTTCAATCAATGGGAAGAAGTATGGACTTGTGATTGTTGATGATTATAGTAGGTGGACTTGGGTTAAATTCCTCAGAACCAAAAATGAAACATATGATGTGTTTTTTTAAATTCTGCAAACAAGTACAAACAGAAACTGATTTGAAAATTTTGAAAATCAGAAGTGATCATGGTGGTGAATTTGAAAATGAACCTTTTGAAAACGTTTGTGAAGATCATGGAATTTTCCATGAGTTCTCATCTCCTAGAACTCCACAACAAAATGGAGTTGTAGAGAGAAAGAACAGGTCTTTACAAGAGATGGCTAGAACCATGATCCATGAGTCTAAAATTGCTAAGTACTTTTGGGCAGAAGCTGTAAACACAACATGTTATATTCAGAATAGGATTTATATCAAACCCATTCTGAATAAAACTTCATATGAATTATTTAAAGGAAGAAAACCAAGTATCTCTTATTTTCATCAGTTTGGTTGTACATGTTACATACTAAACAATAAAGTCTACCTAAAGAAATTTGATGCCAAGGCTCAAAAGGGTACCTTTTTAGGATACTCAGAGAGATCTAAGGCATACAGAATGTATAATTCTGAAACACATGTTGTTGAAGAAGCTATACATATTAGGTTTGATGATAAGAAGCCTGGTAGTAAAATACCAGAGCTGGTTGAGAGTTTTGCAGATGTCAGAATCTCAGAAGAGCCTTCAGAAGCTGAACCCAGTTCAGGTTCTGATGAAGGTTCAGAAGCTGAAAACATTGAAGAATCTGAGAAACTCTCCAGCAATGACACTACTCCTGATGCTAATCAAGACCAGCATGGCTCTGAACAAATCCCTGGTGGCCCTTCAGAAGCTAATCCACCCAGAACCTCATTCAAGTACAAGTCTTCACATCCTGAGGAGCTGATCATTGGAAACAAGAACAGTCCAAGGAAGACAAGATCTGCATTCACTCAGAATGAGTCCATGCCTGGCCTGTTATCCATGATTGAGCCTACAACTACTGATGAAGCACTTGTTGATGATGGTTGGATTGTAGCAATGCAAGAAGAGCTGAACCAATTTCAAAGGAATGATGTGTGGGATCTTGTTGCAAAACCTGATCAGAAGAACATCATTGGAACAAAATGGGTGTTCAAGAACAAACTCAATGAACAAGGAGAAGTGATCAGAAACAAGGCTAGATTAGTAGCTCAAGGGTACAGCCAGCAAGAAGGAATAGACTACACTGAAACTTTTGCTCCAGTAGCAAGACTGGAAGCAATCAGGTTACTTCTTTCTTATGCTATTAATCATGATATCATCTTATATCAAATGGATGTTAAGAGTGCCTTCTTAAATGGTGTAATTTCTGAAGAAGTGTATGTCAAACAACCTCCTGGTTTTGAAGATGTTAAATATCCAAATCATGTTTTTAAACTTAAGAAGTCCTTGTATGGTCTGAAACAAGCTCCCAGAGCTTGGTATGAAAGGCTAAGCAACTTCTTAATTAAAAATGGTTTTGTAAGAGGTCAAGTTGACAATACACTCTTTAGAAAAACTGTTAAGAAAGAAATCTTAATTGTACAAATCTATGTTGATGATATCATATTTGGTTCTACTAATGCCTCCCTTTGCAAGGAATTTTCTAAGTTAATGCAGGATGAATTTGAAATGAGCATGATGGGTGAGCTGAAATTCTTCTTGGGAATTCAAATCAATCAATGCAAAGAAGGTGTTTATGTCCATCAGTCCAAATACACCAAGGAGCTTCTGAAGAAGTTCCAGTTGGATGACTGTAAGCTGATGACAACACCAATGCATCCTACCTGCACATTAAGCAAAGAGGACAATGGCTCTAAAGTAGATCAGAAGCTGTACAGAGGTATGATAGGTTCTCTCCTATACTTAACTGCTTCTAGGCCAGATATTTTATTTAGTGTATGTCTGTGTGCCAGATTCCAATCAGATCCTAGAGAATCTCACATGACTGCTGTCAAGAGAATCTTCAGGTATCTGAAAGGAACAACTAATTTGGGAGTTCTGTATAAGAAATCTCTAAATTATAAGCTAGTTGGATTTTGTGATGCTGACTATGCTGGGGACAGGATTGAAAGAAAATCCACCAGTGGAAACTGTCAGTTTCTTGGTGAGAATCTGATATCCTGGGCCAGCAAGAGACAAGCAACCATTGCTTTGTCAACAGCAGAAGCAGAATACATCTCAGCTGAAAGTTGTAGCACACAACTGCTCTGGATGAAACATCAATTAGAGGATTATCAGATTCATGCAGACAATATTCCTATTTATTGTGATAATACTGCTGCTATATGTCTGTCTAAAAATCCAATTCTGCATTCTAGAGCCAAGCACATAGAAATAAAACATCATTTTATAAGAGATTATGTTCAGAAGGGTGTTTTGGATATTCAATTCATTGATACTGATCATCAATGGGCTGACATATTCACAAAACCCCTAACAGAAGAAAGATTCAATTTTATTAAAAAGAATCTGAACATGCATTTTGTCTCTTGAAAAATGTGCTTGAATCTGAATGTATTCCTTGATTCTGAGTTTATCATAAGCTAAGACTTATCAAACACTCATCTTCTGAGAGCTTGAATAAAGTTAAGCCTGAAAAACTTCAAAGTCTGAAGGATCAGAACCTGGATTTTCTGACTTCTGAATCTGATAGAAATCTAATGTTGGTCAGAATCTGATAAGTATAGCTATGGGCAATGATGATTAAAGCTTTGAATGTTATACTGAAACCCTTCCAAAGTCATCAAGTAAAAATGTGATTTTCTGCTCTGATACTCAATGTTAAAATTGCTTGACAAACAATTTTCAAGTTGGTGTCAGTTTGTTTTCAAAATATTTAGCACAGACACATTTTAAAAGCCCAAAGTGTATCAGACAATGTTCAGTTTTTACAAATGTTTTTAGTTGATATCAGACTCTGAGCTAAACCTTCATTTGGTATCAGATTCTGATATAAGTTCAGAAGTCTTAAAAATATATTTTGGTATCAGACTCTGAACAAATTTGTACTGAACAAGTCATGTCTGAACACAGAATGACCTGGTCAGAAGCTCCAACCCTTTTTCTGCTTCTGAACAGCATTCTATTTTTAATGCAAGTCATATACTCATTGAAAGTCAAATATGCTCTGATACTCATCTTTGCTGCTTGATTATCCATATGATTGCATAAATATCTCACAAGTTTGGTTGGTTCAACCCCCCCAAATTCTGAATCTTTTTGAAATATTTTCAAACTTGATGTCAGAACTCTTTTAAAACTCTTTTACAAAGGGGACATTGAACTGCTTTGATACATGCTTTCAAACTCTTTTTAAAACCTTTTCTACTTTTTTGACAAAGGGGGAGAAATTTTCTGTCTTAAGGGGAGAAAATAGTACTTTTTGTTGATGACAAAAGGGGGAGAAAGTAAAACAAGTATTAAAGCACCTGAGCTCAAAATAAGTTAAAATTGTCAGAAGATAAGCTTATTTAAGCTCTGATACAATTGATAGGGTTAAGCTCTGATACAATTGTTAAAGCTAGCTCTGATACTGATCAGTTAAGCTCTGATACAATTCTGACTAAATTTAACTTACGAGAACAGATTCTAACTCTTAGCCTCTGAAGTAAATTTCTGGCTCTAATACATTTCTGTGAGATACATTACTCTTAGTGAGTAAATTGAATTTAAAATAACGTGGATAAGACTCAGGGAGCTTACAAAACTCATCCTGTGGATTATCAGACTTAGGGGGAGAGATTACAAATCTCAGAACCTGAAGTCAACAAGTGATTTTAAATTCTGGGTGTAAATTTCACCATATTGTTTTAAGTTAAGATTAATTAACATGGATAAGAATCAAGGGGAGCTTACAAACCTCTCCTGAAAGTCAAATTGTTAATTAAACTTAACAACAACTCTGAAATTTTCACATTTATGTTTTTAACTGAACTTAATTAACTTGGATCAAACTCAGGGGGAGCTTACAAACCTCACACCCTGCAGTTAACTTGTTAATTAAGTTAACAACAATTTTCTGTGTTAATACTTATGTTTGTCATCATCAAAAAGGGGGAGATTGTTGGAACAAAATGTGTTTGACAAGTCTCTTATAAAGAAAGGGGGAGATTGTTGAAGCATTCATGTGTAAACATATCTCTCTTTATGGTTTTGATGATAACAAAGTGTTAAAGAGAAAATTGGTTATTTGCTAATGCTTTGTTCAAGTGTTTCAGAACCACATGCTTAATGAGTATTGATGGATAATGGTTATGAAGAACAAGCTAAAGAGCAAGAAGGAAAGCCAAGAAGCAAGGTTGCAAGGCTAGAAAGAAACTGGTCCTGAAGAAATGCTTCTGAAGAAGTGCTCCTGAAGTAAGAGCTTCTGAAGAGGTCCTGAAGAAGTGCTACTGAAGTGAAGCCTCTGAAGTACTCCTGAAGTGGTACTCCTGAAGTGCAGCTTCTGAGTCTGAAGTGCAGCTTCTGAAGTCTGGGTGCCTCTGATGAAGTCAACGCAACAGTCAACTCCTGAAGCCAGCTTCTGATCCGTACAGCTGAAGCAACTTCTGATCACTGTTCACTGAGAAGCTTCTGAAGCTGATGTGGCATGGATTTTGACCAGTACTGTGCGCATTTAATGCCTGGATGTGTCAGAACAACTCAATGGAACAGTTGTCTCCCTGACCCAAACATTCTCCAGTTTTTAAGGTGGGCCAATTCAAAAATGGCACCTGCTCTGTTCTGACTGATAAAGTGCAGCACACAATTGCAGTAACCTAGTCCAATTGCAACGGCTAAATTCCTTAATTCAAGCAAATCTTCAACAGCTCTATTTTCATCTATAAAAGGAGGAAGATTTGAAGAAGAAAAATGTCTAAGACTCTTGAAACGTATTGCTGAAACCTTGCTCTGTTTTCTGTGTAAAAACTGTCAAAGTTCAAAACTCTTAGAAATTCTTTAGTCTTTGTAACTTAGAATTTCTTAAGGTTAAGAGTCTTAACCTGTGTTGTAGTTAGAGAACACCTCTGATATTTGATCAAGTGTTCATCCCAAACTCCTTTACTTGTAAACCAGTTTGGTCCCTAAAGTCTTAGTCTGTATACTAAGCATTTGTAACCTCATTCCTTTGTGGTCTGAGTCAGAAGTCTCTTGTCTTAGTGACTTGAGCATTGGGAAGTCTCTTGTCTTAGTGACTTGAGCATTGGAAGCCTCTTCCTTGGTGGTTGAGCATAGAAGCCTCTTTCTTTGTGATTGAGCAACTGGAAGTCTCTTCCTGTGTGGTTGAGCATTGTGTAATCTTCAGATTATAGTGAAACTCTCTTGTTGGATACAAGGGGACAGGACTACTTCTCACATTGAGAAGGAACCTGTATAATTTGCTGTGTTTCTCTTCCCTTACCTCCTTAACTTGTTTAATCCGCTGCATATATTCTGATAACAGTTCAGAACCTGGTTCTGAACTTGTGCTAAGTCTTTGAGAAAGAAAAGAACAAGTTTTTAGAGTCACACAATTCAACCCCCCCTTCTTGTGTGTGTTTTTCTCACCTTCACTCAATTGGTGGTTATACATAGAGGAGAAGATTAGAGAATTAGGGTTACAAAGAAAAAAAGAAGTCTGGGAGCAAAAGAAGAAAACTAGGGTTAAGAGGAAAGGAGGGAAAGATAGAAGAGCTTATGAAGGAATTCAACCGTAAGAATTCATCAATTTGGCAAACTAGAGGTAAGGGGGAGTTATATTCAACATAAGGGTTGTATACTCAGGTGGGTAGTGAGGAGTTCTTAATCTTCGATGTTTTATTTATGCTTATGATGAATCCTTATTATATTTTATCCCTTTGTGTTGTTATAACTACGAATTTGATTGTAGTTATGATTTTGTGAATTTGGTGTTGTTATTATAGAAACAATGGTGAGTAAATGGTGATGAATAATTCTAGTGAGAAGTGTTTATGTGGTTGGGGTTGTGAGGGGAAATTAGGGATTGCGAAACCAATGATTAGGTAAATTGATTAAGGAATTAATCATGTGAGAAGAGGTTGTGATTACGTAAAATTGGATGACAATTGATGTGTATTATGATCATAGAGAATTAGTAGAAAGAATGGGTGAAGATTGGTACTGAGGTATGGTGATGGTGGGTATCGGATGAAGGAAAGAGATTGAAATAACTAGGGTTTGATTAGAGAATTAAACATGAGAAAGATTGTTGTAATTAAGGAATTGTGTGAAAAAGTAGTGTTTGGATGTTAGGGTAACCCTAGAAAATGTTTCCTATTAGTATGAGATCATAAGGGCTCCAAAAAAGGGACTTTGGGACAACTTAGAAGCAATCTCGTAGCTCAAAAACGTAGAAAATCGCAGCATTGCGTTGCTGTAAGGGGCCTAGGCTCGCAAGCCCGAGAATTAGCGCCCCAGGTTGCCAATTATGGTGCCTAGCACCCACTTGTGTGTCTTTTCCACCCCTTTCTGTTCTGAATTAAGTTTAGGTGTCTTCATGAAAGTTTTAGATATGGATGTTAGCTTTCATTTGTCTTTGGTTTGACTAAATTTGGACATTTACAACTTGAGATATGATCAAAATACATGGGTCACGTTGCGCTTTCATTAAATTTCAGCACAATTCCTTTAGTGGACTCTAAAACATCATGTATTCATCCACTTTGATGCTTACTCGTGACTATCCTTTTAACTGCCTCCAGTCCTACATGATCAAACACACTCGAAATAAGTAAAATGTTCAAATATCATGCTTAAACATTGCAAAGGGAGTTGACAAAACAAAACAGCTAAATAGACACAGAGGAGGAGAAATATGCCATGTAATCATTTAAAAGGTACTTGTTAGCTAGAAGAGTATAAGATTAAAATAAACGAAGAATACGGTATGGTCGTTTAAGATAATTGAAAATGGGAAGAATAATCATATGGTGAAATAAAGATCTTTAGTTAAAATGAAATTATGATTATGGGGATGGTTGATGTTCTAGGAGATGATAAATGTGAGACAAAGTATTAGGTTTTATTAAAGTTATAATTGAGAGTAAAGAGTTGTTAATGGTGAGATGAGTTAATGTATTATAAAGTTATAATTGATGAGACAAAGTACTGAGTTTAAATGTTGAGTTTAAGGAGATGAATACAATATGATAATGTGTCGTTGACAGGTAAGTTAAATATTGTGATGATGTTGAATGTTGATGAGATAATGCTTGTTTATTTATGATGATGTTTTGATAAATTAAACCCTGTTTATGATGATGATGTTTGATGAGATAATCTTTATTTATGATGATGCGTTGATGAGTTAATCCTTATTTATGATGTTGAATCTTGATGAGTTGATTCCTATATATATATATACAATTTTGAATTTTAAAGTGTTGAACTTTGCTGATGACGTTGATTAATGATGAGTTTGATGAGATAAATCCTATTGTGGTGTAAATTACTGATGACATGTTAATGTGTATTATTTGGTGAGTTTTTCCCCATGCATCATATCATATTTAGGACAATGACCAGAATGACGAGTGTATGTTCAGTAACATAACTATGACATACAAATAATGATGAGTAGAAATGGTACCACATGCATATAGGTAATAAGGATGAATTTAATATTCTCATATACATGTTGATGTGCTTAACTTGATGTTGTTGTGAATGATATGTTCAGTATTGGTTGTTTTGAAATTGGTGATGTTGTGAATGATGTATGATGAATTACTTGCTAAGGTGTTGATGTGTTATTTAATGTGGTGTATTGATATTCTATTTTATGTTGGGTATTGATGTGATTACTTGATGATGTGATTTTTAAATGACGTAATTATGGAAATGATGATTAATTAATGATGTGAATAATATATATATGATTGGTGATGTTTTTTGTATTTAATCTTTGAGTCTATTCATTATGTTTATGCAATCTTCTTATTTTGGATACATACTTGATAAGTAGTATTTTATTAGGTTTTTAAGGGTTTATTTTGTTTCGATTTTAGTTGTTTTACTTCATTTTCAAGAACTATTTTACTTCAAAGCATTTGTTTTCCTTTCTAGGTTTAATTTATGAAGAGCAAGCATCTTGGACCAAAAACATGAAGAAAGATCCAAGCAAGAGGAGAAAAATCAAATTTCCAAGACATTTTTAGGTGGCACGGTCGTGCCACATGTTGTATTGGTCGTGTGCCCCTTTTGAGCCAAACTGTGACATCTCTGCCCAAATGGCACGGTCGTGCGCGCCTTCAGATTTTTAGAACTTGCAGTTTTAAAACATGGCACGGTCGTGCGCCCCTTTGGCACGACCGTGCGTGTTATGCAGTCAATTTTAATGATTGAAAACTATTAGGAAATGCCCATTATTGCTATGTAATCTGTTTTTAATACCTTGTCTGAGGTTTTTAGTTATAAATAGGGCTACAATCAGACTTGGAAGGAGTTTAGACTTTGTGTATTGTTACTATAGTTAAATCCAAGTTCTATCATTGCTCTAAGTTCATATTCTTTACATTTTATGCACTTTTAAGTTCCTGCAATTTACATTTTCTTTTATTTACTTTTCTGCACTTTTACATTCTTGTCATTTATCTTTATGCTTTTACAATTTATGTCATTTACAATTTGTCAAGCGTCTATGATGAACAATCGTGAGTAGACTTGTCTAGTCTTGGGATTGTTGGAAATGTCTAATGACTAGATCCTAATCAAACCAAGCCTAGACTCTATTTTATTCAATTCTATTTTCCTATCTAATCTCATGGTTTTTAAACTCAATAGCAAGTGTTGAACGAAGTACCGAACGGAGAAGTTCAACAACTACTATTTCATCATTTCAAATATAAGGTGAAGTATCGAACAAAGAAGCTTGATATTGGAACAAATGAGATTAGACAAGGTGTCTCAAAGCTTGACGGGAACACCCCAAATTGGTAGCTTTGTGATGTCTTGAGGCCATAAGATTCGTGCTTAATGGGTCTCATATAGCAATCAACCATGAGAATAGGCGTGATTGTTATTGGGATACATTCATGTATTTCGAAAGAAAACATGAATTACCTTAGTGAATCTTGTCTTTTGAAAATGGATTCAGTATAAAATAGAGATAGGCTTGAACATTATTCTTCTGTCATTAGATATACCAATAATCCCAAGACTTTTTTTTATAAAATTAAACCGAAGAAATTATACAAATCTTAAAACTTAATTTGTTCAGCTAACAATCTCTGAAAACTAAGTCGGTACTTACACAACTCTCTGTGGATCGATATTTTTACTACTCGATAATAACCGTATACTTGCAGTGACGTATCAATACTCACCCTGATTGCGGATTGGACGCATCTACCCTTGTTTGGTACAGATATTCTGGACGAGAATCTTTAGACGTTGTGAGCTTGGGGTATGACGAGGATTCCTTCTCGTCGATCCTTCTTTTCGTTAGGAGTTTATTTTTGGGCCAATGCTCTGGTTCTGCAAAACTTGGGAATTGGGATTTAATTTACTTTCAAAACTTTAATGTTGAGATTCTTGTGTTTTGAAAATTAGTTGATTTTCGAGATGATATGATTAAACTTTGAAATTAATTCCGCTGCACTGTTTCTAATTGAATTGACGTGTATTTAATGATGAGAATGTGTGACACCCTTGTATGATTAAATGTTATTTGTATTTTTAATTTAGAAAAATACTTTTGGGGTTAGGGTGTTACACCATGCTCTAGTCGAGAGAAAAATACTTGTGATATTACATTAAAAGTCCAATGGTGAAATTCCTGGCAGTTAACAGGTTCTGAATTAAATGGTTCTGAATAAATAGTTTCTGATAAAAAAACAGAGTATGTAAATTGATGTTCAGAAGCAGAAATAATAAAGTGCAGAAAACTAAAGAACACAATAAGTTTGTTAACCCAGTTCGGTGTAAACACCACCTACTTTGGGGGATACCAATCCAGGAAGGAAATCCACTATAGGATTTAATCCTTAAGACTCAAGACACAGACACCCCTGTTCCCAGCCTAAGCAATTAAACTCCTCCTAGTTCTGATTTCTACCTAACACGTTGAGTATTAGTAAACCACTAACTTCCTATTCAAGTAACAGACCAGTTACTGAACAACTTAAACAAACTACCCATTTTTGTGAAGAAACACCTTCAAATACAAAGACTGCACTCGTACCTACAGGCTTAGAGTGATTACAACTCAATTAACACCTAAACCAACTCAGTTGAGTGGTGCACAAACAAAGCTTAAAGCTTACACAACTAAGACTCAATTTTCTGAATTAAAACTCTCTAATTCGTAACTAAATAGCAGCAGCAGCAACTCCTTAAATAAGCTTCAGTAATCAACATAATTCTGCAACCAATCTTCTGAATATGATCTGATTCTGAATAATGAATGACTATAAAAGGAAACAAATAAACCACCAATGTATCTGGAAAAGATTGCTTCAGAAAAATAAGAACTTCATAAAACACGAGCCAAATCTTCAAAGATCTTCATTAATTTAATCAGCATTCTAGAACCTTAATCCTTGAATAAAACCTTGTTAAATCTCGCAAAGATTCGTGCAAAAATAACTCAGAAAAACTCAACTTCTGAAGAAGTCAACGCGGGTCAACGCGTGAATAGTGCTTCTGATGCTTCAGACGCACTGTTTCAGAGTCTGAAGGATTTCAGCGTCTGAAGGGCAATTTCAGCTTCTGAAGCCTTTTTCAGGGTCTGAACAGCTTCAAATCAATTTTCTTGCAACTGAAGACTTCTTTTAAACATGAAGATGCTTTCATTGAACACATTGGATTTGCCAAAACATGCAGCCAACTTTAAAATACTCAACAATCTCCCCCTTTGGCAAATTTTTGGCTAAAACCAATGTTTCACAAATGACAAGCTCTTCAATTCATCATAACCAATCTCAGCAATGAAGAACTCCATAAATAAATAACATAGCAAAGAGATAAGATGCGGATACAAGTTATGTTAACATGACAACCCATCCAACTTCAGCTTCTGAACACCCTGAAGCACACAAATCAACTTCTGATCAACTTAACTACACTTCAACATATTGAACTTCATAAAAATACTCCCCCTGAAGCTTTACAAACACACAACCAGCAACACACACATACACCAGCTCCCCCTGCAACTCAGCACACAACAAACTCCCCCTTACTTCGGAACTGCAGAGATTTTTAGAGACATAAGCTTCTGAAACTCAGTACAAGCTAAGTTTAAACACAAGACATAACCCAGTCTAAACTTAAACACAAGTTTTTCTCCCCCTTTTTAGCCACAAAATTATGACAAAGCACCAACAAAACATCAGGAGAAGAAACACAACTCAGAACACGCAAGTCCCAGTACAGCACACTTGCACAGATCATAAAGAATCCACCCAGCAGAAAAAACAACCAAACACAAAAAATGTAGAGAATGTTGGAACAAAATATGTTTAACAAGTCTCTTTTGAATTAAGGGGAGATTGTTGAAACATTATGTGTAAACATATCTCTCTTTATGGTTTTGATGATAACAAGGTATTAAATAGAAAATTGGTTATTTGCTAATGCTTTGTTCAAGTGTTTTCAGAACCATGTGCTTAATGATTATTTATTAAGAATGGTTATGGAAGAACAAGCTTAGAGCAAGGAAGGAAAGCTAAGAAGCAATGTTGCAAAGCTAGAAGGAAACTGGTCCTGAAGAAGTGCTCCTGAAGTAGTGGTACTGAAGTGAGAGCTTCTGAAGTGGTCCTGAAGTAGTGCTCCTGAAGTGCAGCTTCTGAGTCTGAAGGCAGCTTCTGAAGTCTGGGTGCTTCTGAAGAAGTCAACGCAAAGTCAACTCCTGAAGCCAGCTTCTGATCCGTACAAGGCAGCTTATGATGCAGCAGCTTCTGATGCACTGTTCACAAAGAAGCTTCTGAAGCTGATGTGGCATGGAAAGTGACCAGTACTGTGCGCATTTAATGCCTAGATGTGTCAGAACAACTCAATGGAACAGTTGTCTCCCTGACCCAAACATTCTCCAGCTTTTAAGGTAGGCTATTTCAAAAATGGCTGCTGCTCTGTTTTGCTTGAAAAAGTGCAGCACACTTTTGCAGAAAACATAGCCCAATTGCAACGGCTCTTTCCTTAAATCAAGCAAATCTTCAACAGCTATATTTCATCTATAAAAGGAAGAAGATTTGAAGAAGAAATTTTCTAAGACTCTTGAAACTACATTGCTTAACCTGCACTCTGTTTTCTGTGTAAAAACTGTCAAGTTCGAAACCCTTAGAAATTCTCTTAGTTTTTGTAACTTAGAATTTCTTAAGGTTAAGAGTCTTAACCTGTGTTGTATTTAGAGAACACCTCTGATATTTGATCAAGTGTTCATCCCAAACTCTTTACTTGTAAACCAGTTTGGTCCTCAAAGTCTCAGTCTGTATACTGAGCATTTGTAACCTCATTCCTTTGTGGTCTGAGTCAGAAGCCTCTTGACTTAGTGTCTTGAGCATTGAGAAGTCTCTTGACTAAGTGTCTTGAGCATTGGAAGCCTCTTTCGTAGTGATTGAGCAGTGGAAGCCTCTTCCTTTGTGGTTGAGCACTAGAAGCCTCTTCCTTGGTCGTTGAGCAACTGGAAGTCTCTTTCTTAAGTGATTGAGCAAGTGTAATCTTCAGATTATAGTGAAACTCTCTTGTTGGAAAACAAGGGGACTGGACTACTTCTCACATTGAGAAGGAACCAGTATAAATTATGTGTGTCTCTCTTTCATTCTCTCCTTAACTTGTTTAATCCGCTGCATTTAATTGTGATAACAGTTCAGAACCTGGTTCTGAACTTGTGTTAAGTTTTAGAAAAGAAAATAACAAGTTTTTGAGTCACACAATTCAACCCCCCTTCTTGTGTGTGTGTTTTTCTCACCTTCAGTTGGTATCAGAGCTCCGGTTCTGATATTAACACTTAACAGTGTGTCAGTCTTGATCCTGAGAAAAACATGACCTCAACTAGTGGTTCACCTCCACCCTCTCCCAGAAATCCACCATCTCCCAGAAATCAAAGAAATGTACAATATGACTATGGTACTGAAGAAAAGAAGTCTAGGTCACACAATAAACCTCCTATGTTTACTGGTGACCCAGAAAAATTCTCTTGGTGGAAGAGTAAAATGTACAGTCATATTATTGGGGTTGATGATTCACTATGGGACATCATAGAAGATGGAATCACCATTCCAGTTGATGAAGAAGGTGTTGCTGTCAACAGAAGAGCTCTAAGTGATGCAGAAAGAAAAATCTATAGGAAGCATCATCATGTAAGAGGTATCATTGTGGACTCATTACCTCACACTGAGTATCAGAAGCTGAGTGACAAGTCAACTGCTAAAGCCATATTCACATCCCTCTGCTCTAACTATGAAGGTAATAAGAAGGTTAGAGAAGCTAAGGCAAATATACTTGTTCAGCAATATGAACTGTTCAGAATGAAAGAGGATGAAAATATTGAGACAATGTTCTCAAGATTTCAGACTCTGGTTTCTGGACTTCAGATTCTGAAGAAGAGTTATACCACAGCTGACCATGTGAACAAACTCTTAAGAAGTCTGCCATCCAAATGGAGACCTAAAGTGACTGCTATTGAGGAAGCTAAGGATCTGAATACTTTGAGTATTGAGGATCTGATAAGCTCCCTCAAGGTGCATGAACTGGGACTCAATGAGGATGAGTCTGTTAGAGAACCAAAAACATTAGCTCTGAATGTAGTACCCTAATTTTGTCCTAAGCATTTTAAAACAAAAATAAAAAAAAATCAAAAGAGGGGAAAAAGTCAAAATTCAACAGAAAAGTCAACATTTCAAAAATGATGACTTCGCACTGCGAAGCTCACTTCGCACTGCGAAGTCTGCGATTTTTCTGCAGATTTTTGGTTTCTTTGATTTAATTCCAGAATTTGTTGCATATCATTTCCATATTTATTTTAAGTAGCATTCATGGCTAATTGGGCCAAGCAAAGCCAGAATTGAAGGACTTGCCATTAATGCCAAGGTTGGAAGCTTTTTCTTCCAACCTAGCATGTGACAAGCAAGTGGGCTTGCCCTTGGGCAGCTCTAGTCCCTCCCATGTGACCTGCTAACCACCACAAGGTTGCCAGCCACCTGCTTGAGGACTTTCCTCCTGCTTGCTTCCCCAAAAACCAGTCAAACCAGCTGGATTTTTCACTTGAAAAGCCATGAGTGCCTACTCTGTTTTGCAGCAGCTTTTCACCCCCTCACACCAGCCATAAGTAGCCTTTTTCATCCTTCAATCTCTGCACATTACAGTGCACGTTTTCATTGACCAACCATTGAGATTGCAAGGATTGATCCCCAAGCATTAGCCAATTGCAATTCAGCTTTGTTCTTCATCATTACCTTCTAGAATTGGTTGAATTTGTGGCTGAAGTCAGGCTGAGTCTTGCCCCTTGGTACAAGGCAAGGTTGCCTCTATCCATTAGCATTTAATGCAAAAGGATCCAGCTTGATCTTAGCCACAAAATCAGCTGAATTTTAGGATTTTGTAATGATGAAAAAGATTTGGTTTTGGCCTATAAATAGAAGGCAATGCCCAAGGTTTCAAAGACAATTAACACAGCATTTTCAAGAGCAGAAACTCTACTCATTTTAGCCTACAAACCTCCACAAACAACCAGAAAAAATCAATCCAATACAAAGCTTTCCAAAAGTTCAAGTTCATCACAAATATCAAACCTCTTGCAAAATCCTTCAACCAAATCAAATCAAGTGCAGCTGGAGCTTTGCTAAGGAGTTCTGTAAGTTTCTAAAGCTTTATATTGCATTTACAATTGTGTTTGCATAGCTATTTTGGCTCAAACCATTTGATTCTAAAAAACCCCTTTTGAATTTCAAAGAAATCCCAAGGTTTTCAAAACATCAAAACTGGTTTTGTCCAGCCTTTTTCACCCCAAAAACTCAAAGTTTTTCACCCACCTATAAGGTCCTGAGTGTGTTCAGAAGTTGTTTCTGAACAAAAGTTCAGAAACAGCTTCTGAACCCAAAATTTCGCATGCTTCGCAGTGCGAAGTCATGGTCGCAGTGCGACCATGACAGAACTCAGAACCTGAGTTTTTGTGTCAAAATGACCAATTTTTGAGGTTCTAGCCCCAGAGCTCAGAACCTAAGAGTTTTTAAACCCATGTTCTTCAAACCATAACAAGGATTTTGCATAATTTTGGCAAAATCACAAGTTCGTATGACCATTATGTGGATAACTTGCAAAACAAGTTATGCTCTCAAACTTTCAAAACCACATGAACAAACAAGCTATGTTCATCATTTCAATCAAAACTTGAACAATAAATATTGTTCATGATTTTCAAAACTCAAGCAATGAACATACACCAAATTTGTTCGCTTTTCAAAACCGTTCGCAAAATGAGACGAACTTGCGCATTTTCTAGCAAATTTCCTAAACCTTCCCATTTTGGGTTTTCAAACCAAATGTTTTGACACACCTTGGGATTTCTAAAGGATTCAACCCAAAAACATGAATGAAAAAGGGATGGTGTGACGTATGTCTCTCCATCGCCCCGATTGTACGAATGCGTGACGTATGTCTCGTCGCTCGGACAATCGTCATTCCTTTTTTAATATGTACAACCCTAACCAAACCAAAACTTGGCCCCTTGTGGTCAATCCAAACCTTTTGGTCCCCTGTGGCCATTAGACTCAAACCCCCGACTCTTCGGAGTCCACTCGGTCAATGTTTGACTTATATGAGTCCATTGTACCTCTCTTGGTCCCATAGCGACCAATTTCAACCCTTTACCCTAACGGACGTACCTTTTAACAATTCTAATGCGATCCACGAACAAACGCTTAATAAGTCTCCAAGCGCGAGCATACAAGCTACGTTTTAATCGCAAGAATTCGGTTAAAACATCGTCCATTTAAAATCAACCAACACATGTACGTTTTTCTACCAAAGAACTACGTACGCTTTGAATTCTCCGACTACCGGGAGATACGTAGGAGCAAGATCGACATCTTGTCAAGCGCAATAATAAAAAACTTTTTTTTTCTTTCTTTCGTTTGTTTTTATCTCTTTTCCCCCATTATTATGTTTTTAACATGAATGAACATGCACGCAAAGTATTAAAAAAAAACAATTCAAGCTTTAACCAAATAGAAGGTTCCCGTTGAGTACAACGGACGTGAGGGGTGCTAATACCTTCCCCTTGCGTAACCGACTCCCGAACCCGACAATGGTTGCGATGACCTAATCCTTATCCTCATCGTCAAAAGGGTTTTATTATCGTTTCCCTTTACAACAAAAAAAAAAACTTAAGGGTTTATCAACGTTCCCTTTACACAAAAACTTTGGTGGCGGCTTCACAAAGGCCCTCCGAGCGTTCGAGGACGTCCTCGGAGGATTTGCGCGTCTTTTTCCCGAGGAAAAAAACGAGGTGCGCACAGCTGGCGACTCCACTGGGGAACCTGTTCCCACTAGCGAGTCAGGCCTAACTTATTTGGTTTAAAGCTAATTGTTTTATTTTCTTTGCGTGCCATGTTTATTTATTTTATTCATACATGTTATATTTATGCTTTATGTTTATATTTGCTTTATCTGCTTTATATTCATATTATATATATCAAATGCGGGGGTTACTTGAGTGATGTTACTCCACATTGTTCGGGTTAATGCCGGACGTGTGAGGCTCTCTACCCGAGCTTGAGAAAAAAACTAAGTTAGAAGGAGGTTGTGTGCGGAAGCCCGCGTTGACGTATGTCCGTGAGGTGGGATGTCCAACCCCGCTTAGATGAGATTTTCACGTGGAATTAATTGAAGTCATGTCGACGTATGTCCATAGACAACCCTAATTCCATGTGAGGTCTATGACTCTAAGGACCTCTTCTTAGGAGATTTCACAACTTAGAGCCTACATGTGAGGATGGGGGGAAGTTCCGAACCTTCATAAACCATACCCTTGCATAACATTTGCATTCATGAAAGTAATTTTCGCATCGTTTTGCTTTATAGGAGTTTAAAAAGAACGAACAAATATTAGCAAAAAAAAAGAAATATGGATTCCGGGAACAAAAACACGCTCGTCTTCAAGCTCAAGATTCCTAAGCCAAGCACAATCGTTCCCAACAAAGTGGAGGAAGAGCTTAAGGTTAAAATTCGGGAGTTAGAATTAAAACACCTTCTAGCTTTGGGAGAGATCACAAGGACGAAAAGAGACCGTGATGAAGTGACGAACTCTCTCCTAGTATGCCAAAAACGGCTAAGAATCTCCGAAGGGAAAAGGGATTGGATAGGAGGCGGCTTGGTTAGTGCGGATGCCAACCTTGTGGCCAAGGACGAAGAGTTGGAAAGAATCTTACATTCCAACCAAGAGCTCAAGAAGTTTGGCGAACTAGCCATCGAAGCTCAACGGAAATGGAGGTTGAAATTTCAAGAGAAAAATCAACAGCTCCAAGAAGTAGTGAAAGACTACAAAGAGCAGCTTCAAGCCGAACGCGTCCAGCGGCAAAGACATGAGAGTCTCTCTCATCAAGGGAGGCTAAAGTGCAATCATCTCGAAGAAGACATCAAGAAATTCGAAGAGTACTTCGACAAGATTGCAAGGGCTCATGGGGACCACATTGCACAACTACACGATGAAATTAGAAGTGCAAGAGTCAAGCTAGACCAGCGCAAGGAAGTGATTGAGTATGTATGGCAAGACGCCACCCGATTAAGTGAGGATTTCACTAAATTGGTTGCATTCTCAAATTTGGTGATCACCCAACTTCCAAAGAAGCTAGCGGAGGCCGAGATGGTCATGCCCTACTTTGTCATCCCTATGGAGATCCAGAAGTTTATGAAGTTCTGCAAGGACACCATAGATTTCTATAGGGAGGAGATGAGCAAAGCCAAGAAGCGAGCGGCTATTTGATTTGTAATAGCATTAGTTACACTTTGTAAACAAATGTTATTTAATCAAATATATTTTGAAGTATAATCAATTTCCCGGTCTTTAATATTTCGAATTTGCTAATATTAATCGTGCACCTTTAAACTCCATAAAGCAAAATAAAAAAAACGCATATTTTGCATACTCATAGCATACATACATCCACATGCATCTTCATGCATTTTTTCAAAAAAAAAAACTCATTCATTTCCCTAAAAAACAGTTCAAAGCAATCATAGCCCGAAAACCCCGAAAGCCCTCGGTCCAAGAACCAGATATTCAACACTCGTACGGAACACGAGCTAACAAACAAAGGATCATGGACAATTTGGAACAAACTCAAGCGGCTTTGAGAGAAGAGGTTGATGGAATGAAGGGAAAAATGGATCAGATGCTAGAGTTAATGCAAGCTCTATCGGCACGAGAAAGCCACCCTCGCCCAACAACGGATGCATCCAATGTGCAATGGCCTCCTTATGGTTTACCTGTGAATTATACCCCACCATTTGAAAATGAGGGTCAAGGACCACCTCCACCGCCGTTCACAATCCCCGTAAGGAATGAAGAGCGTCGTCCTCAAGGAACTTCCACTACTCAGCATGAAGTAATTCCCCATGATGTGGAAAATAGCCAGCTAAGGCAATCTGCTCCCGACACCACCCACCAAGACAATGATACCACCCAAATGTATCGAGTTTTGGAAGAAAGGTTGAAAGCTGTCGAAGGGTTCAGCTCATACGGTGTCCACAACGCCTTGGATATGTGCCTAGTGCCCGACGTGGTAATTCCTCCGAAGTTCAAAGCACCGGACTTCGAGAAATACAAAGGAATTCAATGCCCTCGGAACCATCTAAGGATGTTCTGTAGGAAGATGGCAGCTTACGCAATGAACGAGAAACTCATGGTGCATGTGTTTCAAGATAGTCTAAGCGGAGCGTCCTTGGATTGGTACATGCAGCTCGAGCGTACTCATGTCCAAACTTGGAAGGATCTAGCCGATGCATTCCTAAAGCAATACAAATATAATTTGGACATGGCTCCAAATAGGATGCAACTACAAAATCTCCTACAAAGAAGCAATGAGTCCTTCAAGGAGTACGCTCAGCGGTGGAGAGAACTAGCTTCTCGTGTACAACCACCACTATTGGAGAGAGAACTTGTCGACACCTTTATGGGCACACTTCAAGGCCCATATTACGACAAGATGATTGGAAGCACGTCTGCCGGTTTCTCCGATCTAGTCATGGTCGGTGAAAGAATAGAAGACGGAGTGAAGAGAGGAAAAATCCAAGGCTCTTCAGAAGCTCAAAGTGGAGCTAGAAAGCCCCCCAGCAACTTTCACAAAAAGAAAGAGGGGGAGACAAATGCCATTCTAATGGGACCATCCTACCCACCACCGAATCAAATGCCTCACTACCACTATCCTTATGTGGCAGCTGCAGCAACTCAAGGGCGTTACTCACCTCAAGTAATTCCCGCAACTCCATCTCGACAACCAGTAGTGTTGCCGCAGCAAAATCAACAGCAACAACAACAAAGCGGGTACCCATCAAAGAATCAAGCGAGCTCAAGAAACAGTTATTTTAATAGGCAGTTTGATCCTGTACCTATGTCTTATGGTCAAATCTTGCCATACCTAATCCAAAAGGGTATGGTCGAGACAAGACTACTACCACCAATGTCGCCACCATATCCACAGTGGTACGACGCAAATGCCAAATGTGATTTCCACGCAGGATCCGTGGGGCACAATGTCGAAAACTGTAGAGTTTTCAAACACAAGGTACAGGATCTTATTGACAAGAAGCTGTTATCCTTCAAGGAGGAAAGCCCCAATGTGAAGAACAACCCATTGCCGGGGCATGCGGGTCCCTCTGTGAATGCGGTGGAGGAACAAGAGGACTTTGGTCCAGTCAAAAGGGTATCCAATGTTAAGACTCCCCTGTCGACTATAAGGGAGCGTTTAACCGGCTTTGGATTATTCGAGGAAATGCACGCCAACTGCGAAGCCTGCAAGGTCAACCCGAATGAGTGCGAAGAGTTGAAGAGCTGTCTTCAAAAGTTAATGGACCAAGGTTGGATCCAAATTGGCTATATAAAGGATGGCACGGACGTTGCTACCTTAAAGTCTAACGGCCCAAAACCTCTCGAGATCCCATACCAAAGGAGAGAGGTACCAATGTCAATACAACCCATAACATTCCACGTACCTGCACCCTTCTCTTTTGAAAGCACAAAGAGGGTACCATGGAATTACCAACCTGTGGCCTATGTGGAAGGAAAACCACTAGCCAAAATTGAGCCCAGCATCACTAACATTACCGGTGTGGGAGGAATGACTAGAAGCGGTAGGGTCTTCGCTCCGAAAGAACTCGGGAAGATGCCAGCCGTACTACCAAGAGAACCGCTCAAAGAAAAGAGCGTGGAGGAAAAGGAGAACCAAGCGGGGCCTTCTCAAAAGACAATCCCGCAAAAAGAGGCCGAAGAGTTCCTAAGGATAATCCAAAAGAGCGAGTACAAGATCATTGACCAGCTAGGTCAAACTCCCTCCAAGATCTCCATGCTATCCTTACTACTCAGCTCGGAAGCACACCGAGAAGCACTACTACGGATCCTCAGTGAGGCACATGTCACCAAGGACATTCCGGTGGACCAATTCGACGGGATAGTCGGAAATATTACCTCAAGTAGGTACATGGGTTTCAATGGCGATGAGCTACCCGACGAGGGGCACATTCATAACCGCGCCTTACATATCTCCGTGAAATGCATGGACCACATCCTCTCAAGAGTGCTAGTGCACACGGGGTCATCATTGAATGTCATGCCCAAGACTACCCTCCTCAAACTATCATGTGAAGGGACCGTAATGAAGCCCAGCGCCTTGGTCGTAAAAGCTTTCGATGGGTCAAGAAGAGCCGTTATAGGAGAGATCGACTTACCAGTCCAAATCGGACCAAAGGTTTTCACCATAACCTTCCAAGTCATGGATATTAATCCAACATACAGTTGTCTTCTCGGACGACCATGGATCCATGCAGCCGGAGCCATTACCTCTACCCTGCACCAGAAGCTGAAGTTCATCATTGATAACCAAATGATTGTAGTTTCCGGGCAAGAGGACATGATGGTGAGCCATCTCTCATCTTTCCGTTATATAGAAACGGATGAAGAAGCTGTGGACGTCCCATTCCAATCTTTGGAAGTGGCGAATGTCGTGACATTGAGCTCGAAGCCCAAGGAAGAGGCTAGGACAGCCATGTCATCATGGAGGGCGATAAGAGAGGCCCTAGAAGAAAGCCGACCCTCTGGATGGGGCAAGTTAGTGGACATACCGGAGAAGAAAAATCGCTTCGGGTTGGGGTATCATCCATCAGCCGAAACTTTCTCAAAGCCTCCAAAGCAAGGGATCCTCCCCATTTCGGAAACATTCATCAGTGCGGGGTTTATCCATGAAGATCAAGTGGCTCTACTCGAAGACGTAGACGAAGACGTGCCTGATTTGGTGTACCGTTGCGCTTCGGATGAAGCTTTGAACAATTGGAGGGCTATCGCAATTCCCGAGATCATTACCAGGATCAAGTAATAAACCATGTTTGTTTGTTTTACTTTTAAAAAAAATCATTTAGCTCTGCCCAAGGCAAATGATTAGTCGTGTGGGGCCCCCATGTTTTAAAAGTTATTTACAATCATGAATAAAAACACTCTTTTATGTTCATTCGAGTCTTTTTCTTTTTTGCATTTGTTTTAAAAAAAATTTTCTACAAAAAGCCTAAAAAAAATCATACTCATGCAGATCTACAAATCCACCCTCCAAAAACAACACTACCTTAAACCCTTATGACTTCGATTGCCCGATTAATCAAACGGAAGATGATGAAGAGGACGATTATGAACCGCCTGAAGAATTGTCCAGACTTGCAAATCAAGGGGATAGGGTAATACAACCTCACCAAGAATCAGTTGAAAAGGTCAACTTGGGGACCGAAGAGGATAAGAAAGAGGTCAAGATAGGAGCCTCCCTGCACGAGGATGTGAAAGGAAAGTTGATCAAGCTTCTGCAAGAGTACGTGGACGTATTCGCTTGGTCGTATCAAGACATGCCGGGTTTAGACCCTAACATCGTTGTACACAAGCTGCCACTCAAGCCGGAATGCCCGCCAGTGAAGCAGAAATTGAGAAGAACTCGACCCGATATGGCTCTCAAGATCAGAGAGGAGGTCAAAAAGCAATTCGATGCCGGCTTCTTAGCCGTAACCAAGTATCCAACATGGGTTGCAAACATTGTGCCAGTTCCGAAGAAGGATGGCAAGGTGAGAATGTGTGTAGATTATCGGGACTTGAATAGAGCAAGCCCAAAGGATGATTTCCCGCTACCACACATCGACATATTGGTGGACAACACAGCCCAATTCTCAGTCTTTTCCTTTATGGATGGCTTCTCGGGATATAACCAAATCAAGATGGCTCCAGAGGACATGGAGAAAACTACGTTCATCACTCCATGGGGGACATTCTGCTATAAGGTAATGCCTTTCGGATTAACAAATGCCGGGGCAACATACCAAAGAGCAATGGTGACTCTTTTCCACGACATGATCCATAAGGAAATTGAGGTCTACGTCGACGATATGATTGCCAAATCCCAAACGGAGGAGGATCATCTAGTCCATCAACAGAAGCTTTTCGAACGCCTAAGAAAATTCAAGCTGCGCTTAAATCCTAACAAGTGCACATTTGGCGTTAGATCCGGGAAGTTATTGGGCTTCATCGTCAGCCAAAGAGGTATTGAAGTGGATCCCGATAAGGTAAAGGCCATCCAAGAAATGCCAGCGCCAAATACCGAGAAAGAAGTCCGGGGTTTCTTAGGAAGATTGAACTACATCGCCAGGTTCATCTCACACATGACAGCTACCTGCGAACCAATCTTCAAGCTGCTAAGGAAAAACCAAGCCGTTCATTGGAATGAAGATTGCCAAGAGGCGTTTAACAAGATCAAACAATACCTGCAAGAACCACCGATTTTAATACCTCCGGTTCCGGGTAAACCCCTCATCTTATACCTAACCGTACTTGAAGGATCAATGGGTTGTGTGTTAGGACAACAAGATGAAACGGGAAGAAAAGAGCACGCAATCTACTACCTAAGCAAGAAGTTTACAGACTGTGAAACAAGGTATGCTTCACTTGAAAAGACTTGCTGCGCTTTAGCATGGGCTGCTCGACGTCTAAGGCAATACATGTTGACACATACAACTTGGTTGATATCGAAGATGGATCCCATCAAGTACATCTTCGAAAAGCCTGCCCTCACAGGGAAGATAGCCCGTTGGCAAATGCTGCTGTCTGAGTACGACATCCAATATGTTGCTCAAAAAGCCATCAAAGGGAGTGTTTTATCCGAGCACCTTGCTCACCAACCATTGGAGGATTATCAGCCCATACAGTTCGACTTCCCAGACGAAGATGTCGTAGCTTTGAATGACGAAGAGGTCACAAGCGATGATGAAGGGCCAGAACCGAAAGCTCGATGGAAGCTCGCTTTCGACGGCGCCTCAAATGCCATGGGGCACGGTATCGGAGCAGTTTTAATCTCCCCAAGAAATGGATACCAACCCTTCACAGCAAGGTTATGCTTTGACTGCACCAATAACATGGCAGAATACGAAGCATGTATCCTAGGCCTCGAAGCAGCAATTGATCTAAGGATCAAAAACCTTGAAGTATACGGTGACTCAGCCTTAGTCATCTATCAAGTCAAAGGAGAATGGGAAACGAGACATCCCAATTTAATTCCCTACCAAGCCCGGGTTGTAGAATTGATCAAGCATTTTGATGAAATCAACTTCCACCACATACCTCGAGAAGAAAATCAGGTAGCAGATGCTTTGGCTACATTATCATCAATGTACCAAGTAAATTTCTACAACGAAGCACCAATCATAAGGATGGATCGTAGAGACAAACCAGTGGTATGCGCATCAGTCGAAGAGGGACTTGACGACAAACCTTGGTTCTACGACATCAAGCGATACCTCGAAGAGCAAGAGTATCCAGAAAATGTCTCGCACACCGACAAGAGGACCCTCAGAAGATTGGCATCCCAATTCTTCCTCAGTGGAAATACCCTCTACAAAAGAAATTATGACATGGTCCTGCTCAGATGTGTGGATAAACATGAAGCGGACATGCTCATCAAAGAAATCCACGAGGGATCTTTTGGAACCCATGCTAATGGGCATGCAATGGCAAAGAAAATCTTAAGGGCGGGCTATTATTGGTTAACCATGGAAGCTGACTGTTTCCACTATGCCAAGACTTGTCACAAGTGCCAGATTTACGCCGACAAGGTGCATGTACCACCAACACCACTGAACGTCATGACTTCACCTTGGCCTTTCTCTATGTGGGGCATAGACATGATTGGAATGATCGAGCCCAAAGCGTCAAATGGACATCGCTTCATCCTCGTTGCCATCGACTACTTCACCAAATGGGTAGAAGCAGCTTCGTATGCAAACGTAACCAAACAAGTGGTAGCCCGATTCATCAAGAAGGAAATCATTTGCCGTTATGGCACTCCCCACAAAATCATCACCGATAATGGGGCCAACCTGAACAACAAGACAATGAAGGAGTTGTGCAAAGATTTCAAGATTGAGCACCATAATTCATCCCCTTACCGACCAAAGATGAATGGTGCGGTAGAAGCAGCCAATAAGAACATAAAGAAGATCATCCAGAAGATGGTGACAACATATAAGGATTGGCATGAGATGCTTCCCTTTGCGCTACATGGCTACAGAACAGCCATTCACACTTCAACTGGGGCAACCCCCTTCTCCTTAGTATACGGTATGGAAGCTGTTCTCCCCGTAGAGGTGGAAATTCCTTCGTTAAGGGTCCTGATGGAAACCAAGCTAGAAGAAGCTGAATGGGTCCAAACAAGGTTCGACCAACTGAATCTCATAGAGGAGAAGCGTCTGACGGCAATATGTCACGGACAACTCTATCAAAGGAGGCTCAAGAGAGCATTCGACAAGAAGGTCCGTCCTCGAGAATTCAAAGAAGGAGACCTAGTGCTCAAGAAGATATTACCTATCCATAAAGATCCCCGAGGGAAGTGGACTCCCAGCTATGATGGGCCGTACGTGGTAAAGAAAGCTTTCTCAGGCGGAGCCCTGATCATCACCACTATGGACGGAGAAGAGTTCCCACTCTCAATAAACTCCGATGCAGTCAAGAGGTATTATGCCTAAAAGAAAAAAAAAGAAAAAAAAGAGAGCTCGCTAAATCGAAAACCTGAAAGGGCGGTTTAGGCAATAGAGAGCGTCCTGCTAGATTGAAAACCTGAAAAGGCGGTCTAGGCAAAAATTAAGGACATCAAAAAAGGAAATACACCCCGGTGGATTGAAAACTCGAAAGAGCGGTCCAGGCAAAAGTTAGGGGTTAACAAAAAAAAGAGGAAAGGCAATGACTGCAGCATCCAAGCTCCGGACAAGATTCAAGAGGAGAAGAATCGGTCTCATCAGCATTTTCCAACAAACAAAAATCTCGAAGTCATAAGGGAATAGCATGTGTTGTGCCAAAACCAACATTTTCTTTTTGCGCGTCCTCGGAGGATTTGCGCGTCTTTTTCCCGAGGAAAAAAACGAGGTGCGCACACTGAAGTCTAAAAGAAAACCTACTAAAGCTTTAAAAGCTATTGAATCTGAAGAAGAGTTTCCTGAGGGAAATTCTGATGAAGATTCAGATGCTGATGAGCTTGCAATGCTTTCTAAAAGACTTCAGTACCTAATGAAAAGAAAGAAAAAATTCACTAACAGAAGCAGTAACTTTAGAGGATCTGGTTCTGGTTCAAAGAGGGATATCCAGAAGGAAAGCTGCTACAACTGCAAAAAGCCTGGTCACTTCATTGCTGATTGTCCTGATCTTCAGAAGGAAAAATCAAAGGAAAATGCAAAGAAGTCCAGCTCAAAATCTAGCAGTTTCAGAAATAAGCTCAAAAAGAGTCTCATGGCAACATGGGATGATCTGGATAATGAGTCAGAATCTGATGAAGAAGAAGCAAACCTGGCCCTGATGGAAATTGCATCTTCTGATGCAGAATCATGCTCAGATTCTGATGAAGAAGATGAGTAATACTCTGAACTCTCTAGATCTGAATTGATTGAAACAGTTAATGATCTTATGAGTCATCTTAAAAGCAAGTTAAAAGAAATCAAATCTTTGAAAAATCAAAATAACTTGCTGACTGAGGAAAATATTAAACTTCAGAATCAAATTTTTGAATATGATGAAGAAGTTGAAGAACTCAGAAAAGAGGCTCATAAGAAATCTGAAGAGGTTCCTAATGAACAAGAAATAGCTCTTCAGGATTTCATGTTAACTGGGTTCAATAGAACTAAAATTGCCTCCATGATGTACAATATGATCAGAAACAAAGGTGAAGGCATTGGCTATGATTCATTTAAACCTTCAAATGAATTAAACTCACCTTCATGTTCTGAAGATATTTTAAAAGGCAATGGTATATGCTTTGTGCCTGCTTCTGATAATTCTGAGAAATTGAAAGTATCAGAATCTGAGACTAAGTCTAAAGTTCTGAACAACTCAGACTCTGAAGCTTCTGAACCTAAAGGTAAGATGAAGGCAGATGTTAAAACCCTGCCTAAATCTAAGCCAAAAGGTCCCAAGCCTAAGAGTAAGAGGAAATCAGACTCTGAACCTGATAATGTTCAGAATCTGAAGTGTTCAGAACCTGAAACTATCAAGTCTCAGAATCTGAATAAATCTGATTCAAATTTTTCTAAGACTGAGTTTATTAAAACTTCAAAATCTGTTAAACCAGTCAACACAAAACATTTTCAATCTCAGAATGTTAAGAAAAGCAAGCAAAAACAAACCAATCAGTTTTATGCTTATGATTGTTTCAAGAAAGGTAAAACTGAAGCTTGCCTTGTGCCTGAAGTAAACAAAGTGAGAATTCTGAAGAGATCAGAACAAAAGTGCTCAAAGGATCAAACTCTAAAGGATTCAGAACCAAAGACCTTCAAGTCTCAGGTTCTGAAGAAAACTGAGTCCAAACCTTTGAGAACTCAGGCTCTAAAGTACTCAGGTTCTGAAACTCAAACTTATTCAAGATATAAGGATTCATATCCTAAGTATCAGAACAAGTCTGAATATCATAACTTCAGACACAAGTTTAAAAAGCCAAAACCTTTCAGGACTAACCCCAAAGGACCCATGAAAATCTGGGTACCTAAGTCTGAGATAATTTCAATTGCAGATATGCTTAACATCCAAAGAAAAGGAAAGGTCCTGGTACCTGGACAGTGGATGCTCGCATCATATGACAGGGGACAAGTCTATGTTCCAAACCCTAACTCTGAAAGAGGGAGGAACTGTGGGGTTTGGAGGAAGTCAGAAAGGAAAGATCATTGGTACTGGTAAGATAGGTAATTCTTCCCTGTACATTGATAATGTTTGGCTGGTAGATGGACTGAGACATAATCTACTTAGCATAAGTCAATTATGTGATAGTAATTATGAAGTCCTGTTTAATAAGAACACTTGCACTGTAATCAACAATGAAAATAATTCTGTAGTATTCAGAGGCTGTAGGAAAAACAATGTTTACAAAATAAATTTTTCTGATTTGGTTCAGCTGAAGGTAGTTTGCCTTCTGTCTGTGAGTGATGAGAAATGGGTCTGGAACAAAAGGCTGGGACATGCTAACTGGAGACTCATCTCTAAGCTTAGCAAGTTACAGCTGGTCAGAGGCTTACCCAGTATTGATTATCACTCAGATGCTCTGTGTTCAGCATGCCAAATTGGAAAATTTTCTAAAACCTCTTTTAAAGCTAAGAACATTGTTTCCACCTCAAAACCTTTAGAACTCCTTCATATTGATTTGTTTGGTCCTGTTGGAACAGCTTCAATCAATGGGAAGAAGTATGGACTTGTTATTGTTGATGTTATAGTAGGTGGACTTGGGTTAAATTCCTAAGAACCAAAAGTGAAACATATGATGTGTTTTACAAATTCTGCAAACAAGTACAAACTGAAACTGATTTGAAAATTTTAAAAATCAGAAGTGATCATGGTGGTGAATTTGAAAATGAACCTTTTGAAAACTTTTGTGAAGACCATGGAATTCTCCATGAGTTCTCATCTCCTAGAACTCCACAACAAAATGGAGTTGTAGAGAGAAAGAACAGGTCTTTACAAGAAATGGCAAGAACCATGATTCATGAATCTAAAATTGCTAAGTACTTTTGGGCAGAAGCTGTAAACACAGCATGTTATATTCAGAACAGGATCTATATCAGACTCATTCTGCATAAAACAGCATATGAATTATTTAAAGGAAGAAAACCAAGTATTTCTTATTTTCATCAGTTTGGTTGTACATGTTACATACTGAACAATAAAATCTACCTAAAGAAATTTGATGCCAAGGCTCAAAAGGGTACCTTTTTAGGATACTTAGAGAGATCTAAGGCATACAGGGTGTATAATTCTGAAACACATGTTGTTGAAGAAGCCATACACATTAGGTTTGATGATAAGAAGCCTAGTAATGAAATACCAGAGCTGGTTGAGAGTTTTGCAGATACCAGAATCTCAGAAGAGCCTTCAGAAGCTGAACCCAGTTCAGGTTCTGATGAAGGTTCAGAAGCTGAAAACAATGAAGAATCTGAGAAACTCTCCAATAATGACACTACTCCTGGAGCTAATCAAGATCAGCATGGTTCTGAACAAATCCCTGATGGTTCTTCAGAAGCTAATCCTCCCAGAACCTCATTCAAGTACAAGTCTTCACATCCTGAGGAGTTGATCATTGGAAACAAGAACAGTCCAAGAAAGACAAGATCAGCATTCACTCAGAATGAGTCCATGCTTGGCCTGCTATCCATGATTGAGCCTACAACTGCTGATGAAGCACTTGCTGATGATGGTTGGATTGTAGCAATGCAAGAAGAGCTGAACCAGTTTCAAAGGAATGATGTATGGGATCTTGTTGCAAAACCTGATCAGAAGAACATCATTGGAACAAAATGGGTGTTTAGAAACAAGCTCAATGAACAAGGAGAAGTGATCAGAAACAAGGCTAGATTAGTAGCTCAAGGGTACAGCCAGCAAGAAGGAATAGACTACACTGAAACTTTTGCTCCAGTAGCAAGACTGGAAGCAATCAGGTTACTTCTTTCTTATGCTATTAATCATGATATCATCTTATATCAAATGGATGTTAAAAGTGCTTTCCTAAATGGTGTAATTTCTGAAGAAGTGTATGTCAAACAACCTCCTGGTTTTGAAGATGTCAAATATCCAAATCATGTTTTTAAACTTAAGAAGTCTTTGTATGGTCTGAAACAAGCTCCCAGAGCTTGGTATGAAAGGCTAAGCAACTTCTTAATTAAAAATAATTTTGTAAGAGGTCAAGTTGACAATACACTTTTTAGGAAAACTGTTAAGAAAGAAATCTTAATTGTGCAAATCTATGTGGATGATATCATATTTGGTTCTACTAATGCCTCCCTTTCCAAGGAGTTTTCTAAGTTAATGCAGGATAAATTTGAAATGAGCATGATGGGTGAGCTGAAATTCTTTTTGGGAATTCAAATCAACCAATGCAAAGATGGTGTCTATATTCATCAGTCAAGATACACCAAGAAGCTTCTGAAGAAGTTCCAGTTGGATGATTGCAAGCTGATGACAACACCAATGCATCCTACCTGCACATTAAGCAAAGAGGACAATGGCTCTAAAGTAGATCAGAAGCTGTACAGAGGTATGATAGGTTCTCTCCTATACTTAACTGCTTCTAGGCCAGATATTTTATTTAGTGTATGTCTGTGTGCCAGATTCCAATCAGATCCTAGAGAATCTTATATGACTGCTGTCAAGAGAATCTTCAGGTATCTAAAGGGAACAACTAATTTGGGACTTCTCTATAAGAAATCTCTAAATTACAAGCTAGTTGGATTCTGTGATGCTGACTATGCTGGGGACAGGATTGAAAGAAAATCCACCAGTGGAAACTGTCAGTTTCTTGGTGAGAATCTGATATCCTGGGCCAGCAAGAGACAAGCAACCATTGCTTTGTCAACAGCAGAAGCAGAATACATCTCAGCTGCAAGTTGTAGCACACAACTGCTCTGGATGAAACATCAATTAGAGGATTATCAGATTCATGCAGACAATATTCCAATTTATTGTGATAATACTGCTGTTATATGTCTATCTAAAAATCCAATTCTGCATTCTAGAGCCAAGCACATAGAAATAAAACATCATTTTATAAGAGATTATGTTCAGAAGGGTGTGTTAGATATTCAGTTCATTGATACTGATCATCAATGGGCTGACATATTCACAAAACCCCTAACAGAAGAAAGATTCAATTTTATTAAAAAGAATCTGAACATGCATTTTATCTCTTGAAAATGTGCTTGAATCTGAATGAATTCCTTGATTCTGAGTTTATCATAAGCTAAGACTTATCAAACACTCATCTTCTGAGAGGTTGAATAAAGTTAAGCCTGAAAAACTTCAGAGTCTGGAGGATCAGAACCTGGATTTTCTGATTACTGAATCTGATAAAGATCTAATATTGGTCAGAATCTGATAAGTATAACCATGGGCAATGATGATTAAAGCTTTGAAAGTTATACTCTAATCCTCCCAAAGTCATCAATTTAAAAAATGTGATTTTCTGCTCTGATATTAAATGTCAAAATTGCTTGACAAACAATTTTTCAGTTGATATCAGTATGTTTTCAAACTGTTTAGCACAGACACATTTTTTTTATGCTCAAAGTGTTTCAGACATGTTCAGTCTTAAGAACTTATTTTACCTTGGTATCAGCACTAAAATGTCAATTTGGTATCAGACTCTGAGATAAACCTTCATGTTTTGAAATCAGGTTTTGATACAAGTTCAGCAGTCTTAAAAACTGTATTTTGGTATCAGACTCTGAGATATAATCCTAAATTGGTATCAAGCTCTGAGATATCTTTTCAGTTGGCCTTTAATCTGAAAAATTTTACTTTAAAAATGAGTTAGACCTGCTCTGATCTGAACTATTTTCTTTAAACCAACTCAGATTTGCTCTGATACCTTCTTGTAAGATTTGCTCTGATACCTTCTTGCATATTTTGGCTCTGATACTGAACACTTTTTGGTTGTTTTGTTCTGATACTGAACCATTTGTACTGAACAAGTCATGTCTGAACACAGAATGACCTGATCAGAAGCTCTAAACCTTTTTCTGCTTCTGAACAGCATTCTATTTTTAATGCAAGTCATATACTCATTGAGAGTCAAGTATGCTCTGATACTCATCTTTGCTGATTGATTATCCATATGATTGCATAAATATCTCACAAACTTTTGTTCAACCTCCTCCTATATGCTCTGAACTTGTTTCTTTGAAATGTTTTTCAAACTCTTTTAAAAAGGGGAGATTGAACTGCTCTGATACATGTTTTCAAACTCTTTTAAAACTCCTTTTCTGCTCTGATACGGATATATTTTCAAACTCTCTTGACAAAGGGGGAGAAATTTTCTGTGTTGGGGAGTAAGTAAAACAAAGGGGGAGAAATTTTCTGTGTTGATGACAAAAGGGGGAGAAAGTAAAACAAGTATTAACGCACCTGAGCTCAAATATAAGTTAAAATTCTGTCAGTATATTAACTTATGAAAGGGGAGTAATAGGTATTAAAGCCTAAGGTTCTTGTGTGAACAATTTAACTCCTCCTACATAAGTTAAGCTTGTTAGCTTATTAAGCTCTGATACAATTCTGACTGAATTTAACTTATTTGAACAGATTTTAACTCTTAGCCTCTGAAGTGAAACTCTGGCTCTGATACATTTCTGTGAGATACATTACTCTTAGTGAGTAAATTAAATTTAAAATAACTTGGATAAGACTCAGGGAGCTTACAAAACTCATCCTGTGGATTATCAGACTTAGGGGGAGAGCTTACAAACCTCAGAACCTGAAGTCAACAAGTCATTTTGAATTCTGAGTGTAAATTTCACTATATTGTTTTAAGTTAAGCTTAATCAACATGGATAAGAATCAAGGGGAGATTACAAACCTAACCTTGAGGATTGTCAGACCTAGGGGGAGCTTACAAACCTCTTCTGAAGTTAGATTGTTAATTAAACTTAACAACAACTCTGAAATTTTCACATTTGTGCTTTTAACTGAACTTAATTAACTTGGATCAGACTCAGGGGGAGCTTACAAACCTCACACCCTGCAGTTAACTTGTTAATTAAGTTAACAACAATTTTCTGTTTTAATACTTATGTTTGTCATCATCAAAAAGGGGGAGGTTGTTGGAACAAAATGTGTTTAACAAGTCTCTTTTGAATTAAGGGGAGATTGTTGAAACATTATGTGTAAACATATCTCTCTTTATGGTTTTGATGATAACAAGGTATTAAATAGAAAATTGGTTATTTGCTAATGCTTTGTTCAAGTGTTTTCAGAACCATGTGCTTTATGATTATTTATTAAGAATGGTTATGGAAGAACAAGCTTAGAGCAAGGAAGGAAAGCTAAGAATCAATGTTGCAAAGCTAGAAGGAAACTGGTCCTGAAGAAGTGCTCTTGAAGAAGTGCTCCTGAAGTAGTGGTACTGAAGTGAGAGCTTCTGAAGTGGTCCTGAAGTAGTGCTCCTGAAGTGCAGCTTCTGAGTCTGAAGGCAGCTTCTGAAGTCTGGGTGCTTCTGAAGAAGTCAACGCAAAGTCAACTCCTGAAGCCAGCTTCTGATCCGTACAAGGCAGCTTCTGATGCAGCAGCTTCTGATGCACTGTTCACAAAGAAGCTTCTGAAGCTGATGTGGCATGGAAAGTGACCAGTACTGTGCGCATTTAATGCCTGGATGTGTCAGAACAACTCAATGGAACAGTTGTCTCCCTGACCCAAACATTCTCCAGCTTTTAAGGTAGGCCATTTCAAAAATGGCTGCTGCTCTGTTTTGCTTGAAAAAGTGCAGCACACTTTTGCAGAAAACATAGCCCAATTGCAACGGCTCTTTCCTTAAATCAAGCAAATCTTCAACAGCTATATTTCATCTATAAAAGGAAGAAGATTTGAAGAAGAAATTGTCTAAGACTCTTGAAACTACATTGCTGAACCTGCACTCTGTTTTCTGTGTAAAAACTGTCAAGTTCGAAACCCTTAGAAATTCTCTTAGTTTTTGTAACTTAGGATTTCTTAAGGTTAAGAGTCTTAACCTGTGTTGTATTTAGAGAACACCTCTGATATTTGATCAAGTGTTCATCCCAAACTCTTTACTTGTAAACCAGTTTGGTCCTCAAAGTCTCAGTCTGTATACTGAGCATTTGTAACCTCATTCCTTTGTGGTCTGAGTCAGAAGCCTCTTGACTTAGTGTCTTGAGCATTGGAAGTCTCTTTCGTAGTGATTGAGCAGTGGAAGCCTCTTCCTTTGTGGTTGAGCACTAGAAGCCTCTTCCTTGGTGGTTGAGCAATTGGAAGTCTCTTTCTTAAGTGATTGAGCAAGTGTAATCTTCAGATTATAGTGAAACTCTCTTGTTGGAAAACAAGGGGACTGGACTACTTCTCACATTGAGAATGAACCAGTATAAATTCTGTGTGTCTCTCTTTCATTCTCTCCTTAACTTGTTTAATCCGCTGCATTTAATTGTGATAACAGTTCAGAACCTGGTTCTGAACTTGTGTTAAGTTTTAGAAAAGAAAATAACAAGTTTTTGAGTCACACAATTCAACCCCCCCTTCTTGTGTATGTGTTTTTCTCACCTTCAGAGAACAGCACAACTGCAGAGTACATCATACCAGAAGCTCAAAGCAGAAAATCAGACATCAGTCACCACTAACCAGTATTCAGACTCAGCATCAGCAATTGCTTAGTCTTCATCAGACACACAACAACAAATGCTGCTTAATTAATATGTGCCTTAGGCACATTTAAAACATTCTTCCCAGCAATTTGCTTCTCAAAATCAACAACTCTTTTCTGAACACATGTCACAACATCTTCAGACTCACAAGTAACAAAAGCCTTCTGATCAGGAACAGGAACTTTGCTCCAGACTTTGGATGGTCCAGCACCTGAATTCGTCTGTGCTACAGGAAATGACTTGCTGTCATTAGCAACAGCCTTTCCTTTTCCTTTGTTCAGCATCTGAGCAACCCCTTCATATTTTGGTTTCCAAACTTTCTTGATTTTCCTTTTGTTCATAGCTGGTTCAACTTTTCTGTGTTGCAAATGCTTGGGATAACCATGCAACTTGTAACAAAAAGGTTTAATGTGACCTTTTTTACCACAATGATGACAAACCCAAGGTTGAGTAGCCTTCTTATCATTGAATTCCTGGGTCTGGTTCTTAGGTTTCCTTATCAATGGAACATGAGCAGCAACAGGTGTGTACCTCTTAGCAGGTTTTTGTTGTTTGATGTTCAGATTCTGATTATTAAACCCAATTCCATTTGGCTTTCCCTGATTCTGATTCTCTAGAATCTCATCCAACACATCAGTAGCAGAATTTAACATTCTAACTTGCTTTTTCATCTGATCAAGTTGTGAATTGAGTTGGATTACCTCATTACTGAGAACAGAAATCTTCTCTAAGTGTTCACCCCTCTCAATCTGAAGTTGAGTATTAATCTTCTTCTGCTCTTCCATCTGATTGCACACTTCATCAAATTGACATTGCATCTTCTTGCAAAACTCAGTAGGATTTTTGTGATAGGTAGCCAGAACTTCAGAGGATGATTCTTCATCACTTGATTCAGATTTTGAACAAGTTTCTGACCCCATAAATTTATCATCAGCCCAGAACTTACCAGTTAAAGCAGTGACAGGCTTATTCTCTTCTCCTTCTGAGTCATCATCAGACCAGGAAACAGTCAGACTCTTCTTCTGCTTCTTGAGATAATTAGGACATTCTGACTTGACATGTCCATAGCCTTCACATTCAAAACACTGAACTTTCTTTGACTGATTGCTTTTGTCATCAGTTCTTGTCTTCTGCTTCAGAAACTTTTTGAATTGTTTACTCAGCAGCACAAGAGCATCTGATGAGCTATCATCATCCACACATTCAGAATCAGCAACAAAAGCAACACCTTTACCCTTCTGATCAGTTCTGCTTAATTCAAAGTTCTGAAGAGAACCTATCAATTCTTCAACCTTCATGCTGGATATATCATGTGCTTCTTCAATAGCAGTTACTTTCATATCAAACCTCTTGGGTAGGGATCTGAGAATTTTTCTAACAAGTTTCTCATCTGAAACTTTTTCTCCAAGGGATTCAAAAGAATTAGCCATGTCCAGAATGTTCATGTAAAAGCTCTGTATGTTCTCATCCTCCAGCATTCTGAGATTTTCAAACTTTGTTGTCAGAAGCTGAAGTCTGGACAGCTTTAATTTTGAGGTGCCTTCATGAGTAATCTTGAGAATTTCCCAGGCATCCTTAGCAATTGTGCACTGCTTGATCATCCTGAATACATTCTTATCCACTCCATTAAAAATAGCATTCAGGGCTTTGGAATTAGCATGTGACAGATCATCTTCATCCTTGGTCCAATCTTCTTCTGGTTTTAAAACTGCTGTCTTCTTTCCATCTTTATTAGTCACAACTGGATGTTCCCAACCCTTCAGAACAGCTTTCCAGGTCTTGCTATCCATAGATTTTAGAAAAGCACTCATGCGTGATTTAATTTGTTCCATCCAGCAGGGGTGGCCTGTTAACAAAACCTCATTCTTTCTCCATAAAGCCAGAAATAAGCTACCCTGGAACTCACCCAAGTACAGGCAGGGTGCCTGCTCTGATGCCAATTGAAATTTCTGGCAGTTAACAGGTTTTGAATTAACTGGTTCTGAATAAACAGTTTCTGATAAACAACAGAGTATGTAAATTGATGTTCAGAAGCAGAAATAATAAAGTGCAGAAAACTAAAGAACACAATAAGTTTGTTAACCCAGTTCGGTGTAAACACCACCTACTCTGGGGGATACCAATCCAGGAAGGAAATCCACTATAGGATTTAATCCTTAAGACTCAAGACACAGACACCCCTGTTCCCAGCCTAAGCAATTAAACTCCTCCTAGTTCTGATTTCTACCCAACACGTTGAGTATTAGTAAACCACTAACTTCCTATTCAAGTAACAGACCAGTTACTGAACAACTTAAACAAACTACCCAGTTTTGTGAAGAAACACCTTCAAATACAAAGACTGCACTCGTACCTACAGGCTTAGAGTGATTACAACTCAATAAACACCTAAACCAACTCAGTTGAGTGGTGCACAAACAAATCTTAAAGCTTACACAACTAAGACTCAATTTTCTGAATTAAAACTCTCCAATTCGTAACTAAATAGCAGCAGCAGCAACTCCTTAAATAAGCTTCAGTAATCAACATAATTCTGCAACCAATCTTCTGAATATGATCTGATTTTGAATAATGAATGACTATAAAAGGAAACAAATAAACCACCAATGTATCTGGAAAAGATTGCTTCAGAAAAATAAGAACTTCATAAAACACGAGCCAAATCTTCAAAGATCTTCATTAATTTAATCAGCATTCTAGAACCTTAATCCTTGAATAAAACCTTGTTAAATCTCGCAAAGATTCGCGCAAAAATAACTCAGAAAAACTCAGCTTCTGAAGAATTCAACGCGGGTCAACGCGTGAATAGTGCTTCTGATGCTTCAGACGCACTGTTTCAGAGTCTGAAGGATTTCAGCGTCTGAAGGGCAATTTCAGCTTCTGAAGCCTTTTTCAGGGTCTGAACAGCTTCAAATCAATTTTCTTGCAACTGAAGACTTCTTTTAAACATGGAGATGCTTTCATTGAACACATTGGATTTGCCAAAACATGCAGCCAACTTCAAAATACTCAACAAATGGTAATTGGAGGAAAATGGATCTTCAAGAGGACGGAAATTGATCACTCGGGAGTCTGAATAAGTTATGGTGAATGCATGTGGAACTACCTAAAAGGCCTTGTATAGTTCGGTGTAAGGATCTTCATGATAGCGTAAGGCATTTTGAGGGTTGAAGAAGTAAAGGTGAAAACTTGTGGGACTACATAATGTAGTTAGATGCAAGGAGAAGGATAAGACTTGAAAGCTTACAGGACTACTAAAGGTGGTTGGATGCAAGTGGAGGTTGGTATCTGGTTCAAGGTTTAAGTGGGGTTTAGACTTGATCAGTTTTGTCTTGAAGAGTTTTCAAAGCCAGATCAAATAGCAAGGTGGTTGATGGTTAGATTAGCATCATCATCGATTTGAAGGCAAGGTGGAGAATTGTTGGAAATTGGCTTAGTATTAGTTTTTTGGTCATTATGCAATTTATCGACCAGGCGCATGCATGAGACATCATGAAGGCGTGCATATTGCTGTTGTTTTATGCATAGTCGCAACCCATTTACACCCTGGCACAAATGCATGACTAGATTTATAATAAGGTAGTTTCAACATTGTTCTAAGCATGGAAAGATGTGACTCTTGGGGAACCAAAAAAGGGGACTCTTTTGGTGCCTTTTAGGGAGGGATTCATGGGATGGAAACACATGTGGAACACATAAGAGGTAAAAGTGAGGCAAACTAGGGTTTACCAAGAGATGGAATCCTTAGGAAATCAAAGGCTAAGGGTTGGGTTCCTTTTGGGATAGAAACTAGGGTTGCGAAACAATTGTAAACACCTTGGATATAGAAAACATCAAGTCTATTGGCCACATGAATAGATTCGAGAAAAACGTAGAAATTAGGTTTGAAGACTAATTCTTGTAAATCCTTTTGGTATCTTTTTGTGGAGTTCCTTTCTTGATTAGTGAAATGAAGAGCTTCTCTCTCCCCCATGATATGTTATAATTTGGATTGAACTGGGAGAACAAATATTGTCGGTTTCTTATTATTCTTCTCTTTTATCTTATTTTATTGTCTATGATCACTTTTATTTTTGTTGATGTTAATTTTTCTCTACACATTAAAGTATTGGTGTGACTTTTGATCCAAATTTACATTAATTGGCGCCCACCGTGGGGCAATAAAAAAATAGGCAAGCATCAATGGGTACCAAGTGGGATATTGAGAAATTCACCAATGAAAGCAGTTTCAAGTTGTGGAAGGAGAAGATGGAAGCGGTCTTGATACATAAAAAGTTTGTAGAGGCACTTAAGGGTGAAGTTATGTTGTCGGATACGATATCACCACAAGTAGACATGATTGAGATGGTGGACAAGGCCAAGAGTCTAATTGTCTTGTGCCTCATGGATAAACTGTTGAGAGAGAAAGTTGCAAAGGTGAAGATCAAGATGGTGAAGAGTTTTCCTAAAGTCCTGGTGAGTATTGAGAGACCTTTAACACTCAACATCAGCCTAGAGAAGCGATGCTAAAATACTCAAGATCAGTTTGGAGAGGCGGATGAAATAACACTCATTATTAGCCTGAGGGGCGGTGGTTACAAGGTGAAAAGAATAGTGGACGTACACGTTTGGAAGTTGAGTTGGAGAAAACTTATCTTGAGGTGGAGTCTTGCACTAGGGGGACTAGATGAAGACAACCAACAGTAGCTCCTAGATACTTTGTAAAGAGATATGGAAAGGAGGCATGGTGTTGCACCAAAATGGTACGACCGTGGAGACCTTGATGCCATGTGCCATACCCCATTTTTGACTCATTTTCAATTCGCTTTTCTCGTTTTTTAAGCCGGAAATTTTCGTCATTTCAGACGAAATTTCGGCAGGGAGGTATTTTAAAATACCTCATTTTTGTTCCGAAGGCAACCGTTTTTTTTTAAAGTCTTTTTATTATTTATTCAGTTTTTATTTGTTATTGTGTATTTTTATTTCTTTTATTTTTTATATGTTTGTTATTTATTTTTTTGGTTTTTTATTTTTATTATTATTTCATTTTATTCTATTTTTGGTCCAAAGTCCTTTTTTCAGTCTCAATCAGGTGCAGTGGCATTTTCGTGATATGTCTTTCCAGCAGGGGCAATTCTGTAATTTTTGCAACCCTAGTCCAGGCCTATTTAAGCAGCATTAATTACTGTTCATGGGTCAGAGATAGTCAGAAAGAGTCAGTGAACAATCATACAGTACACACACACAACCGTCCACCACTAACACAGCCACCCAAAACCCAAATCTGGCCACCTAACCACCAAAGAAAAAAAAATTAAAAATTTCTTTTCCTTTCCCTTTCCCAAATCTGAACCTAAAACAGGTTCAAATCACAAACCAGAACGTTACAATACTCATAAATTCGCAAACCCTTTTGCAATCCAACACGGTACACAAACCAAACCATAATCAGGAATAGAAACGCGAACAAATCCATTCAAACGTGCTAGAACCGTGACTAAAGAGAAGGTAGAAGTTCTTTGTTTTTTTGAAAATGAAACTTTAGGAAGATTTCTAGATCTAGGATTTTCTGTTCCCTGCTTTGAAAAACCAATAATGTTTTTAAAGAGTAGAAGAAAAAGGATGTTGGAAAATGGGTTTTTTTTCAAAAAAAGGCTGCGTTTTTGTGTTCGGCACGGCGTCACCGCCGCCTCTGGCCGACGGCCGCCGCGCCGGAATCCCATCCTGGCCGGTTTTGGTTTTGAAAACGAGAGAAAGAAATTGTTTACTGAGATGTTAGAGAAAGAAAGGAGAGGAACTTATGTTTTTTTTGTGATAATTTCCTATTTATATTACTGCCATAGCCTTGGTTCCAGTACACGCATTTACTTTTCGTTGTCATGGACCATCAGGGTTGGACCGTTAGATCGTAGATCTAACGGCCTATGTTGTCCCTTGTTATAATCAAATGCGTGTCTCCCTGGACCCTTTCTGCGTTCTTCCTTTCTTTGTGGCCCTTGGATTTTGATCTAGTGGCTGAGACTCTGTCTCTCCATGATCAGATCTGGACGCTCTGTTTGATCAGACGATCCAGATCTGATCTGTTTAGCCCACTCTTTTTTCCCTAAGCCCAAGTTCTCTTTTCATTTTCTCTACTATTTTACTATTTAAGTTCCTTTTTTATTTTGCACCCCCCCTTCCCTTTTATTTCTATTTCTTTGTTTTAGTTCTTTTTCTTGCATTTTCTTTTATTTATTTTATTTCTCATCTTGTATTTATTCCTTATGCATTTTATCTTACTGTTTTTTTTATTATTTTGCATTTTCTTTATTTCTTATTTTATTTCATTTTCGTAATTTTGTAGTTCTTTTTTTAGTTTTTTTGTTTATTATTATGCATTTTCTTTATTTTATTTACTTTAATGCTTTTATATTTTAGCACCTCATGCATTTTCTATTTTTGCAACATATTTATTTAATATATTGCATTTCGTGCATTTTTATTTTCTTTATTTATTTTATGCCACATATTTATTTATTGTTGTTGCATTTCATGCATTTTTTTCCTTTATTTATTTTTTAGCATATTATTTTAATGCATTTGTAATTTTATTTATTATTTTTGTCATTTTTTTATTTTTTATTAGAATGTAATTAGGGACAATGTAAAATAATAAATGAGAATATGCACCGACACTCACATTTATTTATTCCGCTTTATGTCGAGGACGTTAAAACGTAAATAATGACCGTATCCGAGGAAAATGACCCTCACTTGATCCAACGTCATTTTGAGGGATCCGGCGCGCATTAGATTATCTCAGCTTATTTAGTCTTTGGACCTTAGGAATTAATCAAAATCTTCAAAAAAAAATCAAATAGTCAAAATCCAAAAACACTTTATAACCAAAGATCTCAAAAAAAAAAAAGTCAATCTTTGAACTTTCTTTTCTTAATCAATCTTTAATCAATCAAACTTTTTTTTTTCAATTAAAATCAAGCAAACTCACATTTTATCCTTCTATGCCTTTACGGCCTCTTATCTTTCTTAAACTTTTTTTCAAACTTTAAAATCAATCAAAACCAATCCCTCGGCTTTTTACCCCGAACTACGTGATTTTGATCCCGCTCGGGTACGTAGGCAAAAGACTTTATCTTTCCAAATCAACAAAATAACAAAAACATTTTCCTTTCTTTTAAACTCATCACTTTAATCTTTTCACACTTAGGCATTTATTTTACAAACAAATAATCATTTTAGCATAAAGATAAATAAAAACAAGAGGTTCCTATAGAGTACTATAGACGTTTAGGGTGTTAATACCTTCCCTTTGCGTAACCAACCCCTGGACCTTGATCTCTCTAAAAAATAGGGTTTTTCGAACTTTCTCCCTTTTCCTCGGAAAAATAAAAGATCGGTGGTGAATCTTAAAATTGCGAGTCAACGCTAACTAATAGCTTGATATCCAAAAATCACCGCGACAGAAAAATGGCGACTTCACTGCGGAGAGCGAGAATTCTTCAAGAGGACGCAAGGCATTTTTAATAAGTGGCTAAAGGAAAAATATTGACACTAGAACCTAAATTGTAGAGTGTGTTATTGATATAATATTCTACCTCTCTTATGAGGCGAGGTATGAAGAGGTTTCAAGGATATTTATGTTTTGGTTGAATTTCCTGATGGATTATTTCGTTACACTCTTTTAACGTATTTCTTAACCCAGTGTCATCTATTCTTATTATGGTTAGACTAATTATTTAAAAAAATTAGAGAAGGGTGGCATTTGATTAACATTTTTTATGAAGTTATCATCTTCACTTAGCTTGTGCATTATTTAATGAAATTCCTAAATTTTTTGTTGGTAGGTGTGGGATTTGCAAGTTCATGATTTTTCTTCACCTCCCATTTGTTTCTACCTTAACCTTTAGATTCCTCTTCCCTCCCAATAATGATGATAGCATTTAGATTGTTTATAGGGCTAGGTTCTAGTTGGCCGGGAAAATTGTGACGACACTAGGTTATATGTTCTTTTGTCGGTATTTTGTTTACAATTTTGGTAGAGTTCAGATGTTTTGCGTGGTTTTTAAGCTGGAATTTGACTGAAAAATAGGAAAACTTGGATTTGGAAATCGTGCCAGATTGAGAGGCTTCGGGGCATGATTTTTCTGCCACTCCAAGGAGTTTTCATGCGACAAAAATCGGCCCACGATTTACCAAAATCGGGACACGATTTTGGAGGAGCGTGCTATGGGAATTTGAATTTTAAATGAAATCGGGGCACAATTTGTTACTTCAGGACATGATTTTTGCGAAGAAAAACTTGAATAGATAAAAGGCAAATGTGTTTCTGATAGAAGGGTTTGAAGTTTTAAGGAGAAAAAGGCGTTTTTGGAACTGAAGAGCTGGAGAATAAGTGGGAGACCATCAAAACTCATAGTCAGTCCTCTATTTCATTTAATAATTCCTTCTTTTGAATTAGTTGTTATACTTTAGCTATGAGTAACTAAATTCCTTGTGGTTAAGCCTTAGATGAATCTTTTGTAAGCTATATGACCATGTAATTTGTGTGAACTCTCTTGATTATCAATGAAGATCTAGTCTTATTCAGTTTATCTTGAGTTTAATGCTCTTTATATGTTTCTGATTGACTACTAGCCCTAGCATCTTGAATGTACAAATTGATCTTAGACTTTGAATGACTACTAGCCCTAGCGTTTGAATCTGACCTAGGTAATATGATTAACTTAATTAATTAAGTTAGAGATAGACAATTGTTAAGTTATGATTTAGAGATTAACGGTCGATGAAAACCTCCAACGGTTTCGAATTCACTTAAGAGATTAAGAGATTGTGACTTTAGGAGAGAGTTCTAATTCAAGAGATTGATTACAACTATTTTGTTAATCTTTCGTTGGACTAGTGAAACAGTGATAGGAAAGAGGTGCAAATTATCATATAGCGAGCATTAGAGGATTCAGTCGGCTTAATCATTCGTTTAATTAAATTTCTAAAACCAAAACTTGTATCTTTTCATCAGTTTATGTTACAAAAACATCAATTGCCTTGTGCACCCCCCCCCCCCCCCCCCCCCCCATTTATACATCCTAATTATTATTAATGTTATTGCTACGAAGAAGTTAAGATAGTCCCTGTGGATACCAATTTATTTATTACTTCGGTATAAGTGAGTACACTTGCTAATTTTGTATCAAATTGCATAATTGTTTTTGAGGTGGTAGCCATTTGTTGAGCAATTTTGCAAGAGTTAGGTCTCAAGCATCTTATTACGTGTTGTCATAGCATCAACCTTAGATACCATTTGTTTTATAGTTTCATTGGTGTGAAAATATTATTTGTTAAATTTCTCATTTTGTTTAGCTTAGGTTGAAATATATTTTTGCATCATAATCTCTAAGTTATACTTTTGGGGATAGTTGATTCCCTTTGAAAGTCGGGAAGTCCATGTGATTGTGTGGGGATTTGGTTCCCATAAGAAAACTTAGAGTGCTCAGTGGTCTCTCCACACCATGTTATAGGTGTTAGAGTAACACCATTTCTTCTATGAGTTTGTGTGCCTCCTCTACACTTTTATTGATTAGTGCTCCTCCGACTTCCACATTCACGACCATCATTGCTGTGTAGGTTAGCCGATTAAAGAGTGTATGTACTATTAACCATTTTTCTAACCCATGATATGGGCACAACATGATCATGTCTTTAAAATGTTCCCAATCTCGTACAAAAAATCACCTTTTTTTTTTTGTGAAAAAATTGTAATTTGGTTTCTCATTGTAAAGGTTTTTGAAGGGGGGACGTACTTGTTTAGGAAAGTTTTCATTATCTCGTCCCATGTGGAAATGAAAGTAGCCAAGCTCTTGCACTATCCTTAATGAAAAAGGGAAGAGTCGAAGTCGTATAACATCACTTGTGAAGTTATGCATTTTAAAAGTCTCACAATATTCTATGAAAATAACAAGATGAAGATTTGGAACGTTTGACGAGACACTCGAAAATTGATTTTTTTTGTACCATAGAAAATAGTGATGGCTTAAGTTCAAAATTATTAGCATCCAAAATGAGATGTGCAATACTTGAATGCATCCAAAACGGTGGGAGTTGGATAAACCTCCAAGGGCCTATATTCAGCCCTTTGAAAATCTAATTTCTCTTCTCCTTAACTGGAGTATTCTCTAAATCTCAAGTATTGGGTGAATAATGGCCCCAAGACTTTGAGTTCTTGGCATCCAAGCTAAGAAAACAATTGAATGTGGACAAAACACAAAGTAGAAGCGAAAGAAAACAGAAAAGAAATGTATAAATTAAATGATTAGAAGAAGAATAACAATACCTTGATTTTTCAACAAGACCACATATACGACACCAAAAACTTGACACGTCTGCAAGTGTATGGGTATCTCGTCGAATTAAAAAGAGTATTGTATCCCCACAAGGAATTGTGAATCTTAAGGATAATTTTTCCTCCTAAGTATGCAACTAGAAAGTTTTTTTCTTCATGTTTTTAAAAGATTAATGATTGTAAATTGGTTGAAAATATGCAGATAAAATGGCTCGGAATCATTGGAGTTCATCAACAACAACAAACATTCCAAAACACTTTCCATCCATAAGTCTCAGGAATTCACTACCTATGGATGAGGTAATCTCCAAAGTATCAAATATTTTATTTCTAGTAACAAGAGAAGTACCTTGCAATGATATCTCCCTACTCTCATGGTTTCTATGGTGGCTCAGCCCATTAAGTCCAATTACTCATTTTATCCCAAATTTTCTTAGGATATTCTCATGCTTTTGAACCCTTTGTCTAGCCTTATATTTTCAGCAACTACCTTCACCTCTCGGTCCTTCGCTCATTGTCTACTATTTTTCTTAAATACGCTAAGGCTAGATTAGGTTTTGAACTCTCTTAACAAAAGAAAAATTGATATTATGAAAAGTTTGTCACATGATTACTTTCCATGATCCCAAGGCAAAGAGAGACTACTCACTCATCGTAGTGATGAGCTACCTAATAAAATCGTTATGAGTCTTTGCTCGGCTAATTTTACGGGTAGTGTGTCAATCTCCCTTGCTCATTGGATCGTGTTTCTTCTCTTATTTTTCTTTGCGGTTAGTGATGCTATAAACATGGAACATGCATTTATGAATCAATGACAAGTCCCAATACATTTTAACTTAATCTCACTCAAGTCCCAATGTGTTTTGAGAAAGAATTGGCTCCCCTCGCTTGGCTGCTATAATAATCATATAACCATCCTTCGACTGAGAGGCTTCCTCGTCTAAAGCTTAATAGCTTCTTTGCCGATATTAACTAACAAGATAAATATTTTTAAATGTAAACATGATCTAACTTAAATCCTAGATTGATCTGTCGAGTTCATTTATTAAAGAGAAATATTTTTCCCAACAACACGGACATAGAATAATTGTTCATTAGATGATGGAATTAGGAATATTGAATTGTCTACGTGCAATATAGAAAATTAGTGTTCGTCATGTGTTTTATAACATTAGTTCATGTTCTGGCCTGAACAAAAGTCCAACCCGCCAAGAATTAGGGCCCTCTTCTAGAGGCCCAAATGAGTAGAATTTTCTCATTCTCACCCCGGATTCTCTCTGTTGGAATATTTTATTATTTAATTATATTCCGATATCATTATGTGGGCAAATATCATAATAATAATTATATTAGCTATTTATCAATTGTGAGCTTTAATTGATTAGTGATCAAATTAAGTAATAAGGCTATTAGATTTCAAATTAGATAATTAATTAAATATTTAATTAGTTGATATGGACTCAATATGAGTTGATGTCCGGATGACTCATTAATGGAATAATGGGAAACCCTAATGGTCATCCAATATAAAAGAGGCTATGGTCCCCAATACACCGTACACAGCAAACTCTCTCTTCTCCCCATCTGAAGAGAACTTGAGGCATAAAGGTACCGGTTGAGGAAGAACCAAATCAGCCGCCGCTAACCCTTTGTTATGTTTTCATATCAGATCATCTCCTCTCTGTTTCTGACCGCTGCTGTTGGGAGGTTGCCATGAAAGCTTCTTTCAGGTATTCCTAATACCATAATTCTTAATATCCTTGGTAAATCAAACATGTTGTAGATCTGATCATAATCATGTTCAATGTTTTGATTGCTTCTGTTATTGATTTATAATGATTGAACATGTTTTATGAATTCTGTTTTATTAAGACCTAAATTTCCAACAAGTGGTATCAGAGTTGGTCTACATGTTTGATTTATTGGGATTGATTATCGTTTGCGTAGAAACTTTTCCTTTCAAGGGTTTAATAGATTTTCCCAATTTCTTCGTGTGAACCCTATTTTGATTATAATTTGGGTTTTTTGTTTGATTCGGTGCCGAATGCTCCCGTTTTTTATTTATTATTTTTTTAATTGAGATTGATAATCGAATACAAAGCTTTATCAGTGTATGTGCTGTTTTTCGTTTGGTTGCATGGATACACACACCTTTAATTTAGTGGGATCTTCTCTCTCTTTGTTTTCATGATCCAAAATTGCACACTATTTCTATATATTACATTTATTTAGGGTATGCAAATTGGTGTGTTTTGTTTTTCTAACTGATAAAGATTGTTATCATCAGCCTTACTATTAGAAAACCAATTGAATTGGGTGCATCGACCTTTTCCGGTTTTAGTTGCACAATGTTGTTGTCGTTTCTTATTTTACGGATCCAATTTTTGCGTGGTATTTCTTATTACTTTCCACAATTTTATTTTTTTGGATCGTAATGGGTCTTGACCTTTACGTTAATTAATTTCATGTGCACTATCTGGATATTGATTAAAGATATGCATCGATTTGATATTATTATTAATTTTTGGTGATGATGCAAAATAGTCAAATTTAGGTGTGAATGTTGTAAATAATTGCAGAATTTTTTTATTCTCTCTTTCCATGGCTGTGAGATATGATTTCATGAAAATTCGGTCCTTCTTTGTTCATGGATTTTTATTTGGTCTTATTTAAAAGTGTACATGAGTCTCACCAATATAAAGCTTTATTTAAATTATCTTGTTTGCCAAATTTGTTGTGGTTATATATATATATATATATATATATATATATATATATATATATATATATAGCAAATTATGTTTGTTGGCATGAAATAAGGATTTGAATTTGATTTTCTGTTTTATTTTCAAATCAAATCTTTTGGTTTAATTCATCCATAAAGTTGTTATATGGTTTGCAAATAAGTATTTGGATTTGATTTGACATGATTTTTTTTTTTATAAATATCATTATCATATCTTGCAGATTAATTTCTATTTTAAATTAGTTTTGATTCACGAAGATTTTGTACATAAAGTTTATTTTGAGAAGTAGGCAAATAAAGATTAAAATATATTTATGATATATATTTTGCCTGTTAATAATCTCAAAACATTGTTGTCTTTATTTGGTATTACAGAAAATAAGGTTTTGATTCATTCTAGTTTTGTTTGTTTATTTATAAACATATAAAATTTGTTTCCTTATTTAGGAAATAATTATGTTTAGAGTTATTCATTATTTTATTTAAAGAATCATTACTATATGTGAATCAATTGTGGCATGAATATTTTTGGCATATAAAGATTCAATTTTTTTTATTTGATTTGAAATTGAATATTTGGTTTATAGCATGATTGTGATGTTTGAGATTATTGTTATTAAGTTTCTACAATAACATCATTTTTCTTTTCCTCCAATCATGCATTTTTGACATATTTCATGCTATTTATGTTTTCGCTTTTATGCGATGCCTGTAAATGTATTGTCATACACACATTGGTGTGATTTTTGACTTGCATCTTCTTTCAAATTCTTGTGAACTTGTCTTTACACTTAAGGGTTGCTGAGTGGCCTTATGGTTACTTAGCGACATAATGGACTAATTCGGCCTACATTATGTTAGTAGTGCCTTGTAAATTTAAAGACCATTCCCATTTAAAAACATTTAATTTATTGTGAAATGTCTAGTAATTGCAGTTGTTTTGGTTGAAGCAACATGTTGCCAAAAGTAACCTCTGTTGCGTAGATTTGATTCAATTGAACTTACAAAAGACGTAGTATGTAATTATTCATGCGAGTTGTCGTCGGCCCTAAGGAAGGCACAACTTGGCCGGATAGTTGCATGCTTGTGATAATAAATGTGTGGTGATTATAAAGTAATTTTCCATGTAAATAATAGCATACCTGAAGGTGACTATTATTTGACAAGACTTATCACCCCATTTAATATATATTAAAATTATCTAGTAATTGCGGTTGAGTCGGTTGAAACAATAATGTTGCCCAAGTAACCTCTGTTGCGTAGATTCGACTCAACTGAAGTTACAAAAGATGTAGTGTGTAATTATTTATGCGAGTTGTCGTCGGCCCCAAGGAAGGCACAACTTGGCCAGATAATTACATACCTGTGGTGGTAAATATGTGGTGGTTATAAAGTATTTTTCCATGTGGATAATAGGATGCCCGAAGGTGACTATTATTTGACGGGACTTATCACCAATGTTTGATCATTGCGTTGAGAGTATCGCTTGCAGTTAATTTTTACAATCCGAAGATTGGGAATTAATGGTGCGCTTGATATCTTGTTAAGGTCTTTTATTTACAAATAAAGATGCACATTTCTATAATATTTTATTGACATGTGTGATAATGTTGTGTGAGTGTAAACTTATTTATACATTTAAGAGTTTACATCCACACGAATATAATGGTAAACATATGACAATTATAAGAATTTATTCTTTGTCAAAGTAAATTGTCATTGTTTGATCATTGTTTTAAAATACCACTAGCAATTGATATTATTGTTTAAAGACTTGATATTAATGGTGCACTAGGTATTTTTGTGAGTGTTTTTGCTTCTCTTGTTCTCTTTAAGCTAATACAGTTTATGTATCTGTTAATTTGAGTTAAATTTTTAACTCTTAAAAGTTTTAACTTTTAGGAATTAAAGAATAATATTAATATTGTTCTTGGATCTAGACCTTATATAAGGGTGGTGAAACTCGCATTCTCTTGCAAATTCAGTATCTAATGTGAGAATCAAGTTTGACAAGTGAGTATACACCAAATCTTATAGGTCTTATGTGATCATAAAGTTAAAAGATCAGAAATTCTATCAGTGTTATTTAAGTTGACAATTTTTGTCACATTTTCTTTGCTTAAACTAAGGTGCTTTTAAAGCAATATAGAGAAAGACAATCTCTCATTGGAGAGTGATATTTCATTAAGATTATTAGGCAAAGAAAATATTGAGCACATTATGTAAATATTTAATCTTGCTGAGACATTATAATTAATTTCGACTGTCAGATGACTTGTTCGAAAATTCAGTAATTTTGACTATCATATGACTTGTTCGAAAATTCAGCATTTAGTATTCTCTTTACACAATTAAGTTTATAACTGTTAAAGTTAGAAATGATCCTTTAAAGGATCAATTCACAAAGTGTGCAAATAAAGAAAAGCTGAAGCAAGGGAAAATAAAATAGTGCTCATTCGGAAAATACCTCAAAAGATAAGGGCAAATAAAGAAAGGTAATCTTTACTGACTTATGTCCAATGATGTTGAAAGATATATCAATTTAGAATGGACAAAGTCGATAAAGATTGTTTTATTCATTTTTTAAACTAATTTTATATTTTCGTTACTAGCTTATTTTTGTATTTAAAAGACAATTTGGTGAATCATTATTTGAATTAATTTTTGTTTTAATTTCTCTTTGACTAAATCAATATATTTTGAGTTTTATTTTCAAATGATGATTCAATGTGTCTTTTAAGTTTAGTTATTAGAGTCAATTCAGTTATGACTTATGACATTATATAATTGTTTAAGGGTTTGAAAGCTATAAGTTTTTCGTCCCAAAAATTAAGGAAATTTTGAGACATAAATTGTTATGTTTTCTTGAGGATATTGAGTTTGGGGGAGAGATATGGTAATAGAACAAAATTGAATGAGGAAGAATTGGTTCTAAACTAATTCATATTGTTACTATTATTATATTATATTTGGATCCTCATGAGGACAGTATTGTTCTTCCTCTCCATCAAGTTAAGAAGTTAATTCATATAGATCAAACTCAACACCCTCAAGAACTAGGGCTTCTAGTATCATAAAGAATTGACTGAAAAGAGAAATTCTATTTATTTTATTTGAAAGACTCTATTAAGACAGTCATGATACTAGTTTGTTTCTTAATGGTGACATTAATGATATAATATGGTGCAACGGAATAAAGCTTTTGTGTCAATTGATACAAAGTAGATGGTTTGCAAAGTCGTGAAATCCACTTATAAGTTAAGAAATTTGTCTCTTTAGTGTTACCACAAATTCTTATAAAGTAATTGTCTCATTTGGTTTTGAGATAATATTAAGTAGAGTTGTGGATTTAGTAAGCTCAGTGGGAGTAAATTTATATTCCTATTTTAATGTGTCAATTTTATTTTATTTAGTCAACTATGATATATGTTAGTAATGTGAAACCAAGGAAATCTCTAACAAAAGTTAGTGATGAAAGATCCTGGGGACACCTCTTTTGTATTAGGAATTTCAATGCTTAGAGATTCTTCTCAAGGTATTATTCGGATATCACAAAAGAGTTATATCAGTAAAGTTGAAAATAAATTGACATTAAAGTTAATAAATTTTTGGATGACCTCAATCATCGAGAGAGACTTTTCAGTCTCAAATATTGCCCATTAGGAAATTTATGAATTCAGAAATTTAAGTATTTTCCTACACTTTTCCTATAGGATTTTTATGTATGATTTTATTATACGCATTTGGAAATAGCGTATATAATAAGATTGTTTGGCAGATATTTGAGCAATTCAAAGTTTGAATTGTTGAAAATGCGACCATAAGGATTCTTTAAAGAGAACAAGAGAGCTTATTCTCACATCAGGGATCTGACAATTTGGAGATCATTAGTGTGTTAGACTCTGACTTTTGGATGTGTGTATATAATACACATCCTAACCCAGGAAATGACTGTAAGTATTTATGTCACTTGGTTGCATAGTAAAAAGGTATTGAAAAACCATTTAAGTTATATAGTGACATAATGTAGTCATATAATGTTTTAATAACAAAGTTTATAAGGTTCATCCCCTTATAAATTATTGTTGTTAATTGATAGAACATTAGAGACAAACTTTATGCTAGGTGACCCACTAATCAAAGACATGACACATAAAGTCTTTCATATGGTTGTTGTCATTAAGGATGTCATAGATTAGTGGGAGTCTCTTTTATTCTATGTTCTATACTTCTGTTTTGATATCGATACAGACTTTATGTTATGATTTTCTGCAGAAATAAAGTTCATGAGGTTATGTTTATTATAACCATTTATGTATCAGTTTGTGCAAATATTAAATTTGTAAATCTTCAGTTTTGATCTCACTTAAGTTTTTAGTTGGACCAGTTGGAAATAGACATGATTTAGAGATCACATTACATGAAATTTCCATGTCACTCATCCATATCAATCTATGTCATCAAGTGCATTGATATGGTGGTCGTCGGGGTTCTGACACGTTATACGTCAGTGACGATAACCGCGGTGGTCTCATTATTAATGTATGAGGTGGACCAGATTGTAGAGTTGAAATCTAAAGATAAATAGCATTCAGACGCGCGCCTAAAGAATTTTGGTATAATTATTAAGATATGTAGCCCAAGTGGGAGATTGTTGGAATATTTTATTATTTAATTATATTCAGGTATCATTATGTGGGCAAATATCGTAATAATAATTATATTAGCTATTTATCAATTGTGAGCCTTAATTGATTAGTGATCAAATTAAGTAATAAGACTATTAGATTTCTAATTGGATAATTAATTAAATATTTAATTAGTTGATATGGACTCAATATGAGTGGATGTCCGGATGACCCATTAACGGAATAATGGGAAACCCTAATGGTCATCCAATATAAAAGAGGCTATGGTCCCCAATACACCGTACACAGCAAACTCTCTTCTCCCCATCTGAAGAGAACTTGAGGCATAAAGGTACCGGTTGAGGAAGAACCAAATCAGCCGCCGCTAACCCTTTGTTATGTTTTCATATCAGATCACCTCCTCTCTGTTTCTGACCGCTGCTGTTGGGAGGTTGCCATGAAAGCTTCTTTCAGGTATTCCTAATACCATAATTCTTAATATCCTTGGTAAATCAAACATGTTGTAGATCTGATCATAATCATGTTCAATGTTTTCATTGCTTCTGTTATTGATTTATAATGATTGAACATGTTTTATGAATTCTGTTTTATTAAGACCTAAATTTCCAACACTCTCAAGCCCATAATGCCTCATAACGGTCTATAACAACTAAGCATTGATGGTTGCTGTAGTACCCCAATTTTGTCCTAAGCTTTTTAAAACAAAAAAAATCAAAAAAAATCAAAGAGGGAGAAAAAGTCAAAATCAACAAAAGTCAACAGAAAAGTCAACATTTCAAAAATGATGACTTCGCACTGCGAAGCTCACTTCGCACTGCGAAGTCTGCGATTTTTCTGCAGATTTTTGGTGTTTTTGATTTAATTCCAGATTTTGTTGCACATCATTTCCATATTTATTTTAATCAGCATTCATGGCTAATTGTGCCAAGCAAAACCAGAAATGAGAGACTTGCCATTAATGCCAAGGTTGGAAGCTTTTTCTTCCAACCTAGCATGTGACAAGCAAGTGGGCTTGCCCTTGGGCAGCTCTTGTCCCTCCCAAGTGACCTGTTGACCACCCCAAGGTTGCCAGCCACCTGCTTGAAGACTTTCCTCCTGCTTGCTTCCCCAAAACCAGTCAAACCAGCTGGATTTTTCACTTGAAAAAGCCATGAGTGCCTACCCTGTTTTGCAACAGCTTTTCACCCTCTCACACCAGCCAATTATAGCCTTTTGCATCCCCCAATCTCTGCACATCACAGTGCACGTTTTTATTGATCAACCATTGAGATTGCAAGGATTGATCCCCAAGCTTGGCCAATTGCAATCCAGCCCTATTTCATCATCATTGCTATCCAAAAAACTTTGAATTTGTGGCTGAAATCAGGCTGAGTATTGACCCTTGGCACAAGGAAAGGTTACCTCTATCCATTAGCATTAAATGCAAAGGGATTCAGCCTGATCCTAGCCCACAAATCAGCTGGATTTTGGGGATTTCTAATGATGAAATTGATTTGGTTTTGGCCTATAAATAGAGATGCAAGGCAAGAGGAAATGCAGCATTAGAGAAGCGATTGCATAAGCAGATAATACAGCAATTCTAAGAGCATTATACACACAAAGAAACACTACTCAAACAACCAGAAAACCATCCAAAACACTAGCAAAAAACCAATCAAACACAAAAGCTTTGCACAAAGTTCATTGCCTATTACCAACATTCAAAACTTTTGCAAGAACCTTCAACCAATTCAAATCCATTGCAGCTGGAGCTTTGCTAAGGATCTCTGTAAGTTTCCAAGCTTTTGTTTTGCATTTTCAATTGTGTTTGCATAGCAATTTTGGTTCAAAACCTTTTGGTTCTAAAAAACCCCTTTTGAATTTCAAAGAAATCCCAAGGTTTTCAAAACATCAAAACTGGTTTGTCCAGCCTTTTTCATCCCAAAAACTCAAAGCTTTTCACTCACCTAAAAGGTCCTGAGTGTGTTCAGAAGTTGTTTCTGAACAAAAGTTCAGAAACAGCTTCTGAACTCAAATTTTCGCATTGTTCGCAGTGCGAAGTCATGGTCGCAGAGCGACCATGACAGAACTCAGAATCTGAGTTTAGGTGCCCAAATGGCCAATTTTTGAGGTTCTAGCCCAAGAGCTCAGAACCTAGGAGTTTTAAAACTCATGTTTTTCAAACCTGTTCAAGGATTTTGCATAATATTGGAAAATTCGTAAGTTCGGGTGACATTTTTTGGATAACTTGCAAAACAAGTTATGTTCCCAATCTTTCAAAACAGCATGAACAAACCAGCCATGTTCATCATTTCAAATCCAAACTTGAGCAATAAATATTGTTCATGATTTTCAAAACCCGAGCGTGAACATACGCCGAATTTGTTCGCCTTTCAAAACAATTCGCAAAATGAGCCGAACTTGTGCGTTTTCTAACAATTTGCTAAAATCTTTCCATTTTTGGGTTTTCAAACCAAATGTTTTGATAAACTTTGGAATTTCTAAAGAATTCTACCCAAAAACTTGAATGAAAAAGGGATGGTGTGACGTATGTCTCTCCATTGCCCCGATTGTACGAATGCGTGACGTATGTCTCGTCGTTCGGACAATCGTCATTCCATTTTCAACGTATCCAACCATAACCAAACCAAATCTTGGCCCCTTGTGGTCAATCCGAACCTTTTGGTCCCCCGTGGCCACTAGATGCAATCCCTCGACTCGTTTGAGTCACTCGGTCAATGTTCGACTCGCCCGAGTCCATTGTACCCGTTGTTCTTGATCCCAATGGATCAATCGGACAATCCCCCGACTCGTTGGAGTCCCCTCGGTCAATGATTGACTCGATTGAGTCCATTGCACCTCTTTTGGTCCCATAGCGACCAACTCAACCCTTTTACCCCAACGGATGTACCTTTTAACAATTCTAACGCGATTCGTGAACAAACGCTTAATAAGTCTCCCAAGCGCGAGCATACAAGCTATACGCTTAATAAGTCTCCCGAGCGCGAGCATACAAGCTACGTTGAATCGCTAGAATTCGGTTAAAAAATCGTCCATTTAAAATTAACCAACATATATACGTTTTTCTACCAAAGAACTACGTACGCTTTGAATTCTCCGACTACCGGGAGATACGTAGGAGCAAGATCGACATCTTGTCAAGCGCAATAATAAAAAACTTTTTTTTCCCTTTCGTTTGTTTTTATCCCTTTCCCCCCCTGTTAGTACATTTTCTTTTGACATAGATAAGCATGCGCGCGAAACATTTAAAAACAATTTAAGCTTTAGCCAAATAGAAGGTTCCCGTTGAGTACAACGGACGTGAGGGGTGCTAATACCTTCCCCTTGCGTAACCGACTCCCGAACCCGACAATGGTTGCGATGACCATCCTTTCCTCATCGTCAAAGGGTTTTATTATCGTTTCCCTTTAAACAAAAAAAAACTTAAGGGTTTATCAACGTTCCCTTTACACAAAAACTTTGGTGGCGACTTCACAAAGGCCCTCCGAGCGTTCGAGGACGTCCTCGGGGGATTTGCGCATTTTTTAAACGAGGTGCGCACAGCTGGCGACTTCACTGGGGATTACCTTTTCCCACTAGCGAGTCAAGCCTAACCTATTTGGCTTTTAAGCCAATTGTTTTTATTTTCTTTGCGCGCCATGCTTTTATTTTGTTCATACATGTCATATCTATGCTCTATGTTTATATTTGCTTTATTTTGCTTTATATTCATATCATATATATATCAAATGCGGGGGTTACTTGAGTGATGTTACTCCACATTGTCCGGGTTAATGCCGGACGTGTGAGGCTCTCTACCCGAGCTTGAGAAAAAAACTAAGTTAGAAGGAGGTTGTGTGCGGAAGCCCGCGTTGACGTATGTCCGTGAGGTAGGATGCCCAACCCCGCTTAGAGGAGATTTTCACGTGGAATTAATTGAAGTCATGTCGACGTATGTCCATAGACAACCCTAATTCCATGTGAGATCTATGACTCTAGGGACCTCTTCTTAGGAGATTTCACCATTTAGAGCCTACATGTGAGGATGGGGGGAAGTTCCGAACCTTCATAAACCATACCCTTGCATATCATTTGCATTCATGAAAGTAATTTTCGCATCATTTTGCTTTATAGGAGTTTAAAAAGAACAAACAAATATTAGCAAAAAGAAATATGGATTCCGGGAACAAAAATACGCTCGCCTTCAAGATTAAAGCTCCTAGGGTGGAAAGCTTGTTAGCCCTAAGCAAAAGGCTCTCTTTGGTCAACAAGAGTATTTTCGAGGCAAGCTATGGGCTAATCCTTGATCTCCTACCCGTGAGAATAGATTCAACGGCCTTAACCACTTTGGCGCAATTCTTAGACCCACCTCTACGGTGCTTCACATTTCAAGACTTCCAACTAGCGCCAACTTTGGAAGAGTTTGAGAGGATTTTGGGTTGTAGCATGAAGGATCATGAACTCTATCTCGGTCCGGGAAAGGACCCCACATTAGAAGCCATCGCCGAATCCTTATACCTTGACACCCAAGAAGTAGCATCTAACTTGGAAGTTAGAGGAAACCTTAAGGGATTTTCAAGAAAGTTCTTGGAAGCCAAAGCTCGGGAAATGTTAGTCAACAAAGAGGGAAGGGCATTCAACGCCATCTTAGCCCTCTTAGTCTACAGAATTGTCTTATTCCCCAACATGGACGATTTCATAGACTTTCCGGCTTTAGAGGTATTTATGACTAAAAATCCGGTTCCAACAATTTTGGCGGATTTTTATCATACCCTCTACTCTAGGCATGAGCAAGCAAGGGGACGCAAAATTACTTGTTGCACTCCCGTGGTGCAAATTTGGATGATGTCCCACATGCCAAGAAACCGAGACTTTGTGGAAAACCGGGCCAAGCTCAAATGGTCGCAACGGATGACAACCCTCGCCGAGAAGGACATCCATTGGTTTTCACCAAACTTAGAGGACCCGGAAATTATCCTCAGTTGCGGGGACTTCCCTAACGTACCCCTCATTGGTACTAAGGGATGTATTAATTACAATCCGGTCCTCTCTCTCCGACAACTAGGTTTTTCAATGGAAGATAAACCTAATGACCTTTTGTTGGAAGCTTTCTACTTAAGGGAAGGCGATCAAGACCCGGCATTACTAGAGAAAATCCGGGGAGCATGGAGCCAAGTGCGCAAAGGAAGGGTCGGCAAGAGAAACTGTGTCGCCAAACCCCTTTATACTCAGTGGGTGAAGGAGAGGGTCAAAGCAATCAAGCTACCCTTTGTGGTCATAAGCCCTCCGAAACCTCCTACACCTAAACCTATTGCAACCATTCCCAACAAAGAAGTGGAGGAACTCAAAGCTAAAATTCAAGAACTCCAAAACAAAAACGGAGACTTAGAATTGAAGCACATCCAAGCTTTAGGAGAAATCACTAGGACGAAGAGAGATCGTGATGAAGTATCAAATTCTCTCCTAGTGTGCCAAAAACGGCTAAGGATCTCCGAAGGGAAGAGAGATTGGATAGGAGGCGGCTTGGTTAGTGCGGATGCCAACCTTGTGGCCAAGGACGAAGAGTTGGAAAGAATCTTACATTCCAACCAAGAGCTCAAGAAATTCGGCGAACTAGCCATTGAAGCTCAACGGAAATGGAGGTTGAAATTTCAAGAGAAAAATCAACAGCTCCAAGAAGTAGTTAAAAACTACAAAGAGCAGCTTCAAGCCGAACGCGTCCAACGGCAAAGACATGAGAGCCTTTCTCATCAAGGGAGGCTAAAGTGCAATCGTCTCGAAGAAGACATCAAGAAATTCGAAGAGTACTTCGACAAGATTGCAAGAGCTCACGGGGACCATATTGCACAACTACATGATGAAATTAGAAGTGCAAGAGTCAAGCTAGACCAACGCAAGGAAGTGATTGAGTGTGTATGGCAAGACGCCACCCGATTAAGTGAGGATTTCACTAAATTGGTTGCATTCTCGAACTTGGTAATCACCCAACTTCCAAAGAGGCTAGCGGAGGCCGAGATGGTCATGCCCTACTTTGTCATCCCTATGGAGATCCAGAAGTTTATGAAGTTCTGCAAGGACACCATAGATTTCTATAGGGAGGAGATGAGCAAAGCCGAGAAGCGAGCGGCTATTTGATTTGTAATAGCATTAGTTACACTTTGTAAACAAATGTTATTTAATCAAATATATTTTGAAGCATAATCAATTTCCCGGTCTTTAATATTTCGAATTGCTAATATTAATTGTACACCTTTAAACTCCTCCATAAAGCAAAAAAAAAAACGCATATTTTGCATAATCATACATACATCCACATGCATCTTCATGCATTTTTTCAAAAAAAAACTCATTCATTTCCCTAAAAACAGTTCAAAACAATCATAGTCTGAAAACCCCGAAAGCCCTCGGTCCAAGAACCAGATCTCCAACACTCGTACGGAACACGAGCTAACAAACAAAGAATCATGGACAATTTGGAACAAACTCAAGCGGCTTTGAGAGAAGAGGTTGATGGAATGAAGGGGAAGATGGATCAGATGCTAGAGTTAATGCAAACTCTATCGGCCCGAGAAAGTAATCCTCGCCCAGTAACGGATGCATCCAATGTGCAATGGCCTCTTTACGGTTTACCTCCGGATTATACTCCACCATTTGAAAATGAGGGCCATGGACCACCTCCACCACCACTCACAATCCCCGTAAGGAATGAAGAGCGTCGTCCTCAAAGAACTTCCACTACTCAGCATGAGGTGATTCCCCATGATGTGGAAAATAGTCAGCCAAGGCAATCTGCTCTCGACACCACCCACCAAGACAATGATACCACCCAAATGTATCGAGTTTTGGAAGAAAGGTTGAAAGCTGTCGAAGGATTCAGTTCATACGGTGCCCACAACGCTTTAGACATGTGCCTAGTGCCCGACGTGGTAATTCCTCCGAAGTTCAAAGCACCGGACTTCGAGAAGTACAAAGGAATTCAATGCCCTCGGAACCATCTACGGATGTTCTGTAGGAAGATGGCAGCTTACGCAATGAACGAGAAACTCATGGTGCATGTGTTTCAAGATAGTTTAAGCGGAGCGTCCTTGGATTGGTACATGCAGCTTGAGCGTACCCATGTCCAAACTTGGAAGGATCTAGCCGATGCCTTCCTAAAGCAATACAAATATAATTTGGACATGGCTCCAAATAGGATGCAACTACAAAACCTCCTGCAAAGAAGCAATGAGTCCTTCAAGGAGTACGCTCAGCGGTGGAGAGAACTAGCTTCTCGTGTACAACCACCATTATTGGAAAGGGAGCTTGTTGACACCTTTATGGGCACGCTTCAAGGCCCATATTATGACAAGATGATTGGAAGCACATCGTCCGGCTTTTCCGATCTAGTCATGGTTGGTGAAAGAATAGAGGACAGAGTAAAGAGGGGAAAGATCCAAGGCCCTCTAGAAGCTCAAAGTGGAGCTAGAAGACCCCCCAGCAACTTTCACAAAAAGAAAGAGGGGGAGACGAATGCTGTTCTAGTGGGACCGTCTTGCCCACCACCAAATCAAATGCCTCACTACCACTATCCATATGTGGCAGCAGCAACGGCTCAAGGGCGTTACTCACCTCAAGTGATTCCCGCAGCTCCACCTCGACAACCAGTAGTGTTGCCTCAGCAAAATCAACAACAGCAACAACAAGGCGGGTACCCATCAAGGAACCAAGCGGGCCCGAGGAACAATTATAACAATAGGCAATTTGATCCTGTACCTATGCCTTATGGTCAAATCTTGCCATATCTAATCCAAAAGGGTATGGTCGAGCCAAGACTACTACCACCAATGTCGCCACCATATCCACATTGGTACGACACAAATGCAAAATGTGATTACCACGCAGGAACCGTGGGGCACAATGTCAAGAACTGTAGAGTTTTCAAACATAAGGTTCAGGACCTTATTGACAAGAAGCTGTTATCCTTCAAAGAGGAAAACCCCAATGTAAAAAATAACCCATTGCCGGGGCATACGGGTCCCTCTGTAAATGCGGTGGAGGAGCAAGAGGACTTTCGTCCAATCAAGAGGGTAGCCAATGTTAAGACTCCCCTGTCAACCATAAGGGAGCGTCTAACCGGTTTTGGTTTGTTCGAGGAAATGCACGCCAACTGTGAAGCCTGCAAGGTCAACCCGGACAAGTGCGGAAAGTTGAAGAGTTGTCTTCAAGAGCTAATGGACCAAGGTTGGATCCAAATTGGCTATATAAAAGATGGCACGGACATTGCTACCTTGGAGTCTAACGACCCAAAACCTCTCGAAATCTCATACCAAAGGAGAGAGGTACCAATGCCTATACAAACCATAACATTCCACGTACCTGCACCCTTCTCTTTTGAAAGCACGAAGAGGGTACCATGGAATTACCAACCTGTGGCCTATGTGGAAGGAAAACCACTAGCCAAGATTGAGCCCAGCATCACTAACATTACCGGTGTTGAAGGAATAACCAGAAGTGGTAGAGTCTTCGCTCCGAAAGAACTCGGGAAGACGCCAGCCGTACTACCAAAAGAGCCGCTCAAAGAAAAGAGCGTGGAGGAAGAAGAGAACCAAGCGGGGCCTTCTCAAAAGACAACCCCACAAAAAGAGGCCGAAGAGTTCCTAAGGATAATCCAAAAGAGCGAGTATAAAATCATTGACCAGCTAGGTCAAACTCCCTCCAAGATCTCCATGCTATCCTTACTGCTAAGCTCGGAAGCACACCGAGAAGCACTGCTGCGGATCCTCAGTGAGGCACATGTCACCAAGGACATTCCTGTGGACCAATTCGACGGGATAGTCGGAAATATTACCTCAAGTAGGTACTTGGGTTTCAATGGCGATGAGCTACCCGACGAGGGGCACATTCATAACCGCGCCTTACATATCTCCGTGAAATGCATGGACCACATCCTCTCTCGAGTGCTAGTGGACACGGGGTCATCATTGAATGTCATGCCCAAGACTACCCTCCTCAAGCTATCATGTGAAGGGACAGTAATGAAGCCCAGCGCCTTGGTCGTAAAAGCTTTCGATGGGTCAAGAAGAGCCGTTGTAGGGGAGATCGATTTACCAGTCCAAATCGGGCCTAAGGTTTTCACCATAACCTTCCAAGTCATGGATATTAATCCAACATACAGTTGTCTTCTCGGACGACCATGGATTCATGCGGCCGGAGCCATTACCTCTACTTTGCACCAGAAGCTTAAGTTCATCATTGATAACCAAATGATTGTAGTTTCCGGGCAAGAGGACATGATGGTAAGCCATCTCTCGTCGTTCCGTTATATAGAAACAGACGAAGAAGCTGTGGATGTTCCATTCCAGTCTTTGGAAGTGGCGAATGTCGTGACTTTGAACTCAAAGCCCAAAAAAGAGGCTAGGACAGCCATGTCATCATGGAGGGCAATAAGAGAGGCCCTAGAAGAAAGCCGACCCACCGGATGGGGCAAATTAGTGGACATACCGGAGAAGAAGAATCGCTTCGGGTTGGGGTATCATCCATTAGCCGAAACTTTCTCAAAGCCTCCAAAACAAGGGATCCTCCCCATTTCGGAAACATTTATCAGTGCGGGATTTATCAATGAAGATCAAGTGGCTCTACTTGAAGACGTAGATGAAGACGTGCCTGATTTGGTGTACCGTTGCGCTTCGGATGAAGCTTTGAACAATTGGAGGGCTATCGCAATTCCCGAGATCATTACCAAGATCAAGTAATAAACCATGTTTGTTTTTTTGCTTTTAAAAAAAATCATTTAGCTCTGCCCAAGGCAAATGATTAGTCGTGTGGGGCCCCTATGTTTTAAAAGTTATTTTCGATCATGAATAAAATCACTCTTTTATGTTCATTTGAGTCTTTTTCTTTTTGCATTTGTTTTTAAAAAAAATTTTTTACAAAAAGCCTAAAAAAAATCATACTCATGCAGATCTACAAATCCACCCTCCAAAAACAACACTGCCTTAATCCCTTATGACTTCGATTTCCCGATTAATCAAACGGAAGATGATGAAGAGGATGATTATGAACCGCCTGAAGAATTGTCCAGACTTGCAAATCAAGGGGATAAGGTAATACAACCTCACCAAGAATCAGTTGAAAAGGTCAACTTGGGGACCGAAGAGGATAAGAAAGAGGTCAAGATAGGAGCCTCCCTACATGAGGATGTGAAAGAAAAGTTGATTAAACTTCTGCAAGAGTACGTGGACGTATTCGCTTGGTCGTACCAAGACATGCCGGGTTTAGACCCTAACATCGTTGTACATAAGCTGCCACTCAAGCCGGAATGCCCGCCAGTGAAGCAGAAATTGAGAAGAACTCGACCCGATATGGCTCTCAAGATCAGAGAAGAGGTCAAAAAGCAATTCGATGCCGGCTTCTTAGCCGTAACCAAGTATCCAACATGGGTTGCCAACATTGTGCCAGTTCCGAAGAAGGATGGCAAAGTTAGAATGTGTGTAGATTATCGGGACTTGAATAGAGCAAGCCCAAAGGATGATTTCCCGCTGCCACATATCGACATATTGGTGGACAACACAGCCCAATTCTCAGTCTTCTCCTTTATGGATGGCTTCTCGGGATATAACCAAATCAAGATGGCTCCAGAGGACATGGAGAAAACTACATTCATCACCCCGTGGGGGACATTCTGCTATAAGGTAATGCCTTTTGGATTAACAAATGCCGGGGCAACATACCAAAGAGCAATGGTGACTCTTTTCCATGACATGATCCATAAGGAAATTGAGGTCTACGTCGACGACATGATTTCCAAATCCCAAACGGAGGAGGATCATCTAGTCCATCTATAAAAGCTTTTCGAACGTCTAAGAAAATTCAAGCTGCGCTTAAATCCTAACAAGTGCACATTTGGCGTTAGATCCGGGAAGTTATTGGGCTTCATCGTCAGCCAAAAAGGTATCGAAGTGGATCCCGACAAGGTAAAGGCCATCCAAGAAATGCCAGCGCCAAATACCGAGAAAGAAGTCTGGGGTTTCTTAGGAAGATTGAACTACATCGCTAGGTTCATCTCACACATGACAGCTACCTGCGAACCAATCTTCAAATTGCTAAGGAAAAACCAAGCCGTTCATTGGAATGAGGATTGCCAAGAGGCGTTTGACAAGATCAAACAATACCTGCAAGAACCACCAATTTTAATACCTCCGGTTCCGGGTAAACCCCTCATCTTATACCTAACCGTACTTGAAGGATCGATGGGTTGTGTGTTAGGACAACAAGATGAAACGGGAAGAAAGGAGCACGCAATCTACTACCTAAGCAAGAAGTTTACCGACTGTGAAACAAGGTATACTTCACTTGAAAAGACTTGCTGCGCTTTAGCATGGGCCGCTCGACGCTTAAGGCAATACATGTTGACCCATACAACTTGGTTGATATCAAAGATAGATCCCATCAAGTACATCTTCGAAAAGCCTGCCCTCACAGGAAAGATAGCCCGTTGGCAAATGTTGCTGTCTGAGTACGACATCCAATACGTTGCTCAAAAAGCCATCAAAGGGAGTGTTTTATCCGAGCACCTTGCTCACCAACCATTGGAGGATTATCAGTCCATACAATTCGACTTCCCGGATGAAGATGTCGTAGCTTTGAATGACGAAAAGGTCACAAGCGATGATGAAGGGCCAGAACCGAAAGCTCGATGGAAGCTCGCTTTCGACGGCGCCTCAAATGCCATGGGGCACGGTAGCGGAGCAGTTTTAATCTCCCCAAGAAATGGATATCAACCATTCACAGCAAGGTTATGCTTTGACTGCACCAATAACATGGCAGAATATGAAGCATGTATCCTAGGCCTCGAAGCAGCAATCGACCTAAGGATCAAAAACCTTGAAGTATACGGTGACTCAACCTTAGTCATCTATCAAGTCAAAGGAGAATGGGAAACAAAACATCCCAATTTAATCCCCTACCGAGCCCGGGTTGTAAAGTTGATTCAGTATTTTGATGAAATCAACTTCCATTACATACCTCGAGAAAAAAACCAGGTGGCGGATGCTTTGGCTACATTATCATCAATGTACCAAGTAAATTTCTACAATGAAGCACCAATCATAAAGATGGATCGTAGAGACAAACCGGTTGTATGTGCAGCAGTCGAAGAAGGACTTGACAACAAACCTTGGTACTACGACATCAAGCGATACCTTGAAGAGCAAGAGTATCCAGACAGTGCCTCGTACACTGACAAGAGAACCCTCAGAAGATTGGCATCCCAGTTCTTCCTCAGTGGAAATACCCTCTACAAGAGAAACTACGACATGGTCTTGCTCAGATGTGTGGATAAACATGAGGCGGATATGCTCATCAAAGAAATCCACGAGGGATCATTTGGAACCCATGCCAATGGGCATGCAATGGCGAAGAAAATCCTAAGGGCGGGCTATTATTGGCTAACCATGGAAGCTGACTGTTTCCACTATGCCAAAACTTGTCATAAGTGCCAAATTTACGCCGACAAGGTGCATGTGCCACCAACTCTACTGAACGTCATGACTTCACCTTGGCCATTCTCTATGTGGGGCATAGACATGATTGGAATGATCGAGCCCAAAGCGTCAAATGGACATCGCTTCATCCTCGTTGCCATCGACTACTTCACCAAATGAGTAGAAGCAGCTTCGTATGCAAACGTAACCAAACAAGTGGTAGCCCGATTCATCAAGAAGGAAATCATTTGCCGTTACGGCACTCCCCACAAAATCATCACCGATAATGGGGCAAACCTGAACAACAAGACAATGAAGGAGTTGTGCAAAGATTTCAAGATTGAGCACCTCCTCCCCTTACCGACCAAAGATGAAGGGTGCGGTAGAAGCAGCCAATAAGAACATAAAGAAGATCATCCAAAAGATGGTAACAACATATAAAGATTGGCATGAGATGCTTCCCTTTGCGCTACATGGCTACAGAACAGCCATTCGCACTTCAACTGGGGCAACCCCTTTCTCCTTAGTATACGGTATGGAAGCTGTGCTTCCCGTAGAGGTGGAAATTCCTTCGTTAAGGGTCTTGATGGAAACCAAGCTAGAGGAAGCTGAATGGGTTCAAACAAGGTTCGACCAACTGAATCTCATAGAGGAAAAGCGCCTGACAGCGATATGTCACGGACAACTCTATCAAAGGAGACTCAAGAGAGCATTCGACAAGAAGGTCCGTCCTCGAGAATTCAAAGAAGGAGACCTAGTGCTCAAGAAGATATTACCTATCCACAAGGATCCCCGCGGGAAGTGGACTCCCAGCTATGATGGGCCGTATGTGGTAAAGAAAGCCTTCTCAGGCGGAGCCCTGATCATCACCACTATGGACGGAGAAGAGTTCCCACTCTCAATAAACTCCGATGCAGTCAAGAGGTATTATGCCTAAGAAAAAAAAGAAAAGAAGAGAAAAGCTCGCTAAATCGAAAAACCTGAAAGGGCAGTTTAGGCAATAGAGAGCGTCCTGCTAGATCGAAAACCTGAAAAGGCGGTCTAGGCAAAAATTAAGGACATCAAAAAAGGAAATACACCCCGGTGGATTGAAAACTCGAAAGAGCGGTCCAGGAAAAAGTTAGGGGTTAACAAAAGAAGAAAGGCAATGACTGCAGCATCCAAGCTCCGGACAGGATTCAAGAGGAGAAGAATCGGTCTCGTCAGCATCTTCGAAAAACAAAAATCTCGAAGTCATAAGGAAATAGCATGTGTTGTGCCAAAACAAACAAATTTCTTTTTGCTTTTCTTTTTTTCTTGTCTTTCTCTATCTTTTTCCTCAGAGAAGTAATCACTTCTCACTTCATGTATTATTTTTACCCATTCAAGAAGTCAAATCTGCATTGAATAAATTTCCTTTTATTATTTTGTGTTCTCAGTAGCGCATAAAATTTTGTTTTATTCATGAAAAATGCATTAAAACATGGGAAATAAACAAAAGAAATTTCTTCCAAAACAAAAAAAGAAAAAAAAACAAACAAGCGTTGTTTCATTTGAATTTGTGTAAATTTCGAAAGGATTGCGGTAATTCCCACCAAATATTGCACCAAAGGACTTATGATCTTCAGCAAAGGCAAGTGCGTAGCTCACGACACGCGGAGCGCAAAAGCCTCAAGGGTTAGAGGAACAAAATTCCCCAGTAAGCACCCTAAGCATCCAAACATCAACCAAGGATGGATATCGATCATGCTTCCAAAATGATCCTTATATCCCCATGAAGCAAAACCTTATTGACATCCCCCAGGGAGTCTCAACCCCAAAAGAAAAAGTCCAATCATCATTGGCAGACCAACACAAATCCCCAGGAAAAGCCCGACCTTGCTCGGCATCCAATCTTAACTCCCAGCATTCAATATGCATCCCACATATCATGCATAACATAATACATGCATCATGTCAATCATCATTCATGCATGCATATACAAATCATTCATACACATGCATTTCATAAATCATGTCACGCATCCTCAACAAGGATTCTCCAGTGAGTATCACATATTCATCAGCATCCATCAACAGTTAAGCAAGTGTTCCCCAGTGAACCTCCTTCACAAACTGTCCCCAATCCCCCAGCAGGAATCTTTGATTGAGTCTATCTCATATCATATTGCATTGCATATCATACTGCATAACATGGAGCATAACATGCATCATACAATCATGTTTTCCGGCTCAAAGCTGGGCACCTATTTAGGGTAAGACCATTTCAGTTAGGTATCGACCTCTAGTGTAAGCGGCTAGATAAGATCACCTTCCCCAGTGTTTCGACCTCTAGTGTAAGCGGCTAGATAAGATCACCTTCCTCAGTGTTCGACCTTCAGTGTAAGCGGCTGAATAAGATCACTCCCCTGTTTAGGAATCGACCTTCAGTGTTAGCGGCTGAATAAGATTACCTATCCTTAGGTATCGACCTCTAGTGTAAGCGGCTAGATAAGATCACCTTCCTCAGTGTTCGACCTTCAGTGTTAGCGGCTGAATAAGATCACTCCCCTGTTTAGGAATCGACCTTCAGTGTTAGCGGCTGAATAAGATTACCTATCCTTAGGTATCGACCTCTAGTGTAAGCGGCTAGATAAGATCACCTTCCTCAGTGTTCGACCTTCAGTGTTAGCGGCTGAATAAGATCACTTCCCCATTAGGTATCGACCTCTAGTGTAAGCGGCTAGATAAGATCACCTTTGCCTTTAGGAATCTACCTCCAGTGTAAGCGGCTGGATACGATTACCTTCATCAGTGGATCTACCTCCAGTGTTAGCGGCTGGATACGATCAACCTTTTCAAATCATTGCATTTGCATATTTTACTTTCACAAATTTTTTCCATACCGCGAAGGACAAAATTCGGGTCCTTCTTTTACTTAATTGATCTTCGCAAAGAGTTCATGAGATGCCCTCGGCACTCACACACTCTATGCAAAGACACAATTAAGTAGGGGCAGCTCTAGTACCCCAATTTTGTCCTAAGCTTTTTAAAACAAAAAAATCAAAAAAAATCAGAGAGAGAAAAAGTCAAAATCAACAAAAGTCAACAGAAAAGTCAACATTTCAAAAATGATGACTTCGCACTGCGAAGCTCACTTCGCACTGCGAAGTCTGCGATTTTTCTGCAGATTTATGGTGTTTTTGATTTAATTCCAGATTTTGTTGCACATCATTTCCATATTTATTTTAATCAGCATTCATGGCTAATTGGGCCAAGCAAAACCAGAAATGAGAGACTTGCCATTAATGCCAAGGTTGGAAGCTTTTTCTTCCAACCTAGCATGTGACAAGCAAGTGGGCTTGCCCTTGGGCAGCTCTTGTCCCTCCCAAGTGACCTGTTGACCACCCCAAGGTTGCCAGCCACCTGCTTGAAGACTTTCCTCCTGCTTGCTTCCCCAAAACCAGTCAAACCAGCTGGATTTTTCACTTGAAAAAGCCATGAGTGCCTACCCTGTTTTGCAACAGCTTTTCACCCTCTCACACCAGCCAATTATAGCCTTTTGCATCCCCCAATCTCTGCACATCACAGTGCACATTTTTATTGATCAACCATTGAGATTGCAAGGATTGATCCCCAAGCTTGGCCAATTGCAATCCAGCCCTATTTCATCATCATTGCTATCCAAAAAACTTTGAATTTGTGGCTGAAATCAGGCTGAGTATTGACCCTTGGCACAAGGCAAGGTTACCTCTATCCATTAGCATTAAATGCAAAGGGATTCAGCCTGATCCTAGCCCACAAATCAGCTGGATTTTGGGGATTTCTAATGATGAAATTGATTTGGTTTTGGCCTATAAATAGAGATGCAAGGCAAGAGGAAATGCAGCATTAGAGAAGCGATTGCATAAGCAGATAATACAACAATTCTAAGAGCATTATACACACAAAGAAACACTACTCAAACAACCAGAAAACCATCCAAAACACTAGCAAAAAACCAATCAAACACAAAAGCTTTGCACAAAGTTCATTGCCTATTACCAACATTCAAAACTTTTGCAAGAACCTTCAACCAATTCAAATCCATTGCAGCTGGAGCTTTGCTAAGGATCTCTGTAAGTTTCCAAGCTTTTGTTTTGCATTTTCAATTGTGTTTGCATAGCAATTTTGGTTCAAAACCTTTTGGTTCTAAAAAACCCCTTTTGAATTTCAAAGAAATCCCAAGGTTTTCAAAACATCAAAACTAGTTTGTCCAGCCTTTTTCATCCCAAAAACTCAAAGCTTTTCACTCACCTAAAAGGTCCTGAGTGTGTTCAGAAGTTGTTTCTGAACAAAAGTTCAGAAACAGCTTCTGAACTCAAATTTTCGCATTGTTCGCAGTGCGAAGTCATGGTCGCAGAGCGACCATGACAGAACTCAGAATCTGAGTTTAGGTGCCCAAATGGCCAATTTTTGAGGTTCTAGCCCAAGAGCTCAGAACCTAGGAGTTTTAAAACTCATGTTTTTCAAACCTGTTCAAGGATTTTGCATAATATTGGAAAATTCGTAAGTTCGGGTGACATTTTTTGGATAACTTGCAAAACAAGTTATGTTCCCAATCTTTCAAAACAGCATGAACAAACCAGCCATGTTCATCATTTCAAATCCAAACTTGAGCAATAAATATTGTTCATGATTTTCAAAACCCGAGCGTGAACATACGCCGAATTTGTTCGCCTTTCAAAACAATTCGCAAAATGAGCCGAACTTGAGCGTTTTCTAACAATTTGCTAAAATCTTTCCATTTTTGGGTTTTCAAACCAAATGTTTTGATAAACTTTGGGATTTCTAAAAGAATTCTACCCAAAAACTTGAATGAAAAAGGGATGGTGTGACGTATGTCTCTCCATTGCCCCGATTGTATGAATGCGTGACGTATGTCTTTTTATATAAACAAGCCTATAAGATCTCTCAAGGTATGCATTCTTCCACGCTTAACCCTCATTCTTGCTCATATAGTGACTTGAACGTCTGAGTTCTTGCATGTACAACCTCATTTCTCCTCCGCGGATTGCGGCTACCACATCCCTAGAACACCTACATCAACGATCCACTACCATTTTTTTTTTTATAAAAACAATCCATTACCATTATGAATATCTTTATCCTCTTTGAAGAAATTCTCTGTTTGTTCTAAACAGTTGATATAAGGAATTTAAGCTATGTTAAATGAATGAGAATTTGAATCAAGAATTTTTTTTCTTAGTCTATTTTGTTTGAATTATCGCCTCTCTTGAAATCTTCACTTACTTTAATATGTAAAGTCATAGCAAATACAACAACCCCGTACGGTTGCAATGCAATACTACACCATCACAAATAGCACCCGATTATCATCATCGTCTACTCCAAATCAATTATTGTTCTTTTATTTTAGAAAAATATTAGAAAAAAATAGACTTATACTTAAACAAGGTCGTGTGGGGTTGTTGTATTTGCAAGGAGTTTTATAATAAATTATAAAGGTGCAGTAGCATCATTGATGAGATTTTTCTTGGGTTGGACTTTTCAAGCATGTCATAATTTTTTAGTTGGAGGTTGTAATTTATTAGAAAAAATTCATGAAACAAACAAGCAGATGATGATGACCCACGCGCGTTAGACTTTTCAAGCATGGTTTTTTTTTAAAGAAGAATTTCAAACATGTTTTAACTTTTCAAAATAATAGTGGTCTATATATCCTCTCAAAAAAAGTGTGCCCAAACATGTTTTAACATTTTGGATTTTGTTTTTAGGATTGAACGTGAACGTGAACGTGTTTTGGATTTAACTACTTTGAACGTTGTTTGTATTTGTTGCATCGTGGTGATATTTTTTGGTCCGTAGCCGACGTTAATTGTACCCGTGCGATGCGCGGGATGAACACTAGTACACTATATAATAATAGAGCAAAAGAAGATGGAAATTTTGTAAAGAAAAAGGAGATCATGGAAACAAAAAATTTGAAAGGAAGAAAAAATGGTACCTTTCTACGCAATTTTTTTAACTAAAATTCATTGTTTCCAAAAATTAGATTGATTCTTTGATGGTGTGAAAGTGTACATGAGATAGACTAAAGTTATTTTTAACAGTTAATTAGATGAAGGAATGTACCCAAAAAAATTGAAGGATGAAAAATATTGTAAAAAGCATAATATTGTAAATACCATAGTTTAATTTAAGGATAAAATTATAAGAAGAAAAACTATACCAAATTAAGTATTACCTTGATATGTAGTGTATACTTTTTGTTTTCTTTCTGAACTCGAGTGTAGATTAAAAAAATTATAAACAGTATCATTTCATTATAAACTATAAATAATATATTGAACTTACATGAAAGTTTGTACGGTTTACAAAATTATGAAATATAGGCCCGAGGGAACATGTGGAGGGAATTGATGGAAACCTTGTCTCAATTCTCAATAAAATATCTATATTATTGGAGGTGGTAGTGATATGATAAACAGCATTAGTCCCTTCCTCGAAATTTCTGCTGAAAGAGTGATGACTTCTCACACCAAAATGGTTGGTAGACTTTTCAGGCATGGTTTTTTTTTCTTTTTAAAGAAGAATTTCAAACATGTTATAACTTTCAAAATAACAGTGGTCTATATATCCTCTCAAAAAAAGTGTGCCCAAAATAAATGTCTATATTTATATTTATATATACTATATATAAATAAAATAGATTTAAAATATATGAGTTTGGACTGGTTATTTCATTACCTATTTTACCCTTTATTTAAACTTTTTTATTTACTATTTTATCCTTTACTAATATTATTTTAAATTTTAATTAAAAAAAATTAAATTTCATTAAAATATGAAATATCCCACTACAATAGGAACAATATTATCAATATTATATATGAAGGAGATAGAGATTTTGGGCTGAATTTTTTATAATTCCAATTATATCCTTAAACAAATTTTTCTATATTAATGTTATATTGTTGGTGGTATTAAAAAAGAAAAGGATTTATATTATATTTGTTAAATTACTGTTGTTATTGAAAAAGATAAACATGTTTTTTGGGTTTGTTACCATTTGAAAGTCACAAATTTTTATACTTATAATTTTAATTAAAATCAAAATTTGTTATAAAATACCGTTAAGAATTTATACGCGTTAGCGCAATAAAAAGAGCGAAAAGACGGACACGTGGGTGTCCGTCTTTTCGCTAGTTATGTATAAAGAGAATACATAGTCCCCTTATAAAAAAGAGAATGCATAGTTTTAAGATGGTTTTTTTTCACTTTCAATTACACTCTTAAACAAATTTACATATTTATTTTTGAGAATGTTATATTTTGGTGTCATTCAAAAATATAAAAATTGATATTATATTTGTTATATTGTTGGTAAAAATGAAAAATATAAATATAATTTGTTACAATATATGAAAGTGCAAAATATATGTACCTATAATTTTAATCAAAATCAAAATAATTTTAATTAAAATCAAAATAATTAACCTTGAAGTTATGTCTAATAGAGATTATAATTAACCTTTGGATTTAGATTTGGTAAGATTGTCTAGGATTATTGGTGGAATAACACCTTAATCCATTGTAATTTCCGTACTTATTTCGTAATATTTATGTTATGTCATCTAATATATATATCCTGATATTGTTGTCGTTGTGGTATAATATAATGAATTTCATTTGTAATTATTCATTCGCGTGATTCAAAAAACATTGAATTAGGGGTAACAATTTTCTCGTGTTGTGTCTTTAAGGGTAACAATATTCTCGCTTTGTGTCTTTTTTCATTAAACTATTTTGAACTTTGATCATATAATTTTTTTCGGTTTGATTCGAATAGATTATTTGATAACAGATACATTAATTCTCGCCTTCAAACTATCATTCTCACTCAATTCGCTACAAGTAATCACATAACACAGTAGAAAACTTAAAATTAATTTCATAACTCGAATAGAACAAGAATAATACGACGAATGTCATAAAATGTAATTGTTATCCCAAAAGAATTCGTGCAAGAATTTATCCAAAAAATTTATAACTTCCATAGTTTTAGTTTTTATTCATGTGTCACGGTGACGTCGTCTGGATCGTGGCCGACGATAACTACACCCGTACGTCGCATATATTAATGTAGTACTCTTTTTTAACTACTTTGAACGTTGTTTTTTTTTTTTTTTACATTTTGGATTTTGTTTTTAGGATTGAACGTGAACGTGATTTGTTTGTATTTGTTGCATCGTGGTGATATTTTTTGGTCCGTAGCCGACGTTAATTGTACGCGCGTGATGCGCGGGATGAACACTAGTACACTATAATAATAGAGCAAAAGAAGATGGAAATTTTGTAAAGAAAAAGGAGATCACGGAAACAAAAAATTTGAAAGGAAGAAAAAATGGTACCTTTCTACGCAATTTTTTTAACTAAAATTCATTGTTTCCAAAAATTAGATTGATTCATTGATGGTGTGAAAGTGTACATGAGATAGACTAAAGTTATTTTTAACAGTTAATTAGATGAAGGAATGTACCCAAAAAAATTGAAGGATGAAAAATATTGTAAAAAGCATAATATTGTAAATACCATAGTTTAATTTAAGGATAAAACTATAAGAAAAACTATACCAAATTAAGTATTACCTTGATATGTAGTGTATACTTTTTGTTTTCTTTCTGAACTCGAGTGTAGATTAAAAAAATTATAAACAGTATTTCATTTCATTATAAACTATAAATAATATTCCCTCCATTTTAAAATACATGTCCATTTTGGAGAAATTTTTTGTTTTAAAATACATGTCCATTTGATAGTTTAATGATACATTTTGTCTATTTTACCCTTGCCTACCAATTAATTGGATTCTAGATTTTCTCTACAATAATTATTTTCTACTAATAAATATTGACCCAATTTTAAGTGGATTTACTCATACACTCTCCCAAGAACTTGTTTAATTAATTTTGGTATTCGTATTGGGAGTAATTATGATATGAGATAAATAAATGTAAAATGGAGAAAATCAAAGACAAGGGTATAATAAGAACTTTTGTGTCAAACTAGCTTGTTCTTGGTTACTGCAATTTCTCTAAAATAAACATGTATTTTGAAACGGAGTGAGTATATATTGAACTTACATGAAAGTTTGTACGGTTTACAAAATTATGAAATATAGGCCAGAGTGAACATGTGGAGGGAATTGATGGAAACCTTATCTCAATTCTCAAGAAAATATCTATTATTATTATTAGAGGTGGTGGGGATATGATAAACAGCATTAGTCCCTTCCTCGAAATTTCTGCTGAAAGAGTGATGACTTCTCACACAAAAATGGTTGGTAGACTTTTCAAGCATGGTTTTTTTTTTTTTAAAGAAGAATTTCAAACATGTTATAACTTTTCAAAATAATAGTGGTCTATATATCCTCTCAAAAAAAGTGTGCCCAAAATAAATGTCTAATATTTATATTTATATATATTATATATAAATAAAATAGATTTATAATATATGAGTTTGGACTGGTTATTTCATTACCTATTTTACCCTTTATTTAAACTTTTTTATTTACTATTTTATCCTTTACTAATATTATTTTAAATTTTAATTAAAAAAATTAAATTTCATTAAAATATGAAATATCCCACTACAATAGGAACAATATTATATATGAAGGAGATAGAGATTTTGGGCTGAATTTTTTATAATTCCAATTATATCCTTAAACTAATTTTCTATAGTAATGTTATATTGTTGGTGGTATTAAAAAAGAAAAGGATTTATATTATATTTGTTAAATTACCGTTGTTATTGAAAAAGATAAACATGTTTTTTGGGTTTGTTAGAATTTGAAAGTCACAAATTTTTATACTTATAATTTTAATTAAAATCAAAATTTCTTATAAAATACCGTTAATAATTTACACGCGTTAGCGCAATAAAAATAGCGGAAAGACGGATACATGAGTGTAAACTCCTAGAGAGAAAATAGATGAGAAATTAGGGAAGAAAGTGAAACCTTGTTATTATTCATCATATCAAAATTGGTTCACTTTTACATCATATATAACCAATTTTGACATAACAACTTGCATTAATCTTAGAAAAGGGTAATAACGGAAGTGACGAACTGCATTATTGTATACACTTACCATACAAGGGTGGTGTGGGAAAATAGAAAATACATGGGGGACAGAAATGTAATAACAACTTTAAATCAATGCATTTTGTTGGTTTACTGAACCATAAAATAAGAAAAGGGAAATAACCGAACTTGCTCACAAATCTTTCATCTAACGAGATTGTATCACACACCTCCTAAAGATGAACACTCAGGGTCACGTCCTTTTACATGGATGGTCAGACTGTCAACGGTTCCAATGGATGAACCACAACGGACTTCATCAACTGTTTTTAGAGTTGTTACAAGCACTCGAAACTCATTCCTTAGATGAAGATTGGTTAACGGCATTAAACATGATTGAAAGTTCAAAACAAAAAATGGCCAAAACTTATAACAAGCGAGTCAAAACCAATAAATCAAGAGTGAAAATTCAATAAATCCCCCAAGATTGAGAAAAAAAAATGACAATCAATTATAATATATAAAATCAAAGGTTCTCTATTAATATTCTCTATTTTCGTTTTAAGCGTTCAAGAAAGCAAAACAGAATTATTTTTTTGAAGAAATGAAAACAGAATAATGATGAAAAAGAAGGGTAATATTTCAGTGAATTAATAATGCGTAATAGACTATAATAATAGAACAAGTGAAGATGGAAATTTTGTAAAGAAAAAGGAGATAATGGAAACAAAAAATTTGAAAGGAAGAAAAAATGGTACCTTTCTACGCAAATTTTTTAACTAAAATTCATTGTTTCCAAAAATTAGATTGATTCTTTGATGGTGTGAAAGTGTACCTGAGATAGACTAAAGTTATTTATAACAGTTAGATGAATGAATGTACCCAAAAAAAATGAAGGATGAAAATATTGTAAAAAGCATGATATTGTAAGAGTTTGTCTAACATGTACAATATTGCATATGTTAAAACAACTAAAAGGGGAAATTTTTTATTGAAAAACAACTATTATTTATAAAAAAAATACATATTTAATATTAATACACAAGTTTCAATGCAAATTTACTTTTTATAAATTTCTTAACATGTGTAAATTTGTACATGTTAGAAAAACTCATATCGTAAATACCATATTTTAATTTAATGATAAAATTATAAGAAGAAAAACTATACCAAATTAAGTATTCCCTTGATATGTAGTGTAGATTTTTTTTCTTTCTGAACTCGAGTATAGATTAAAAAAATTAAAAACAGTATTTCATTTCATTATTAACTATAAAAAATAATATATATTGAACTTACATGAAAGTTTGTACGGTTTACAAAATTATGAAATATAGGCCAGTGTGAACATGTGGAGGGAATTGATGGAAACCTTATCTCAATTCTCAAGAAAATATTTATTATTATTATTAGAGGTGGTGGGGATATGATAAAAAGCTTTAGTCCCTTCCTCGAAATTTCAGCTGAAAGAGTGATAACTTCTCACACAAAAATGGTCACTCTCACTCTCACTCTCACTCCATATTTGAAATTCATCATTACACACTTGACACAACATGGTGCATATTCTAATCCAAACTTGGAGATGGATGATGTTGCCAAAGGTGTGGAGATTTGTGAGCTTTGCTTCATCTGTTGTTGGACTGCTCTGTTATGCTTTAAGCTCTTCCTTCAACTATCTCTTCGGAGAATGGAATTTGTTGAAAATATTTCTCTACACTGCTTTCAGTTTCATCATCTGCTTGGTGATTTTATTTGCAAAGAAATTACAACATTCTAGAAGTCTTCGATTTAAAGCTCATTCAGCATTTTTGGTATTGACACTCACTTCAGTCTATTCCTTTTTTTTCGATAAAGTGATGAATGGGAAACCAGATGCGTATAGTCTAATTTCATGTGCTGCCTTTGCTATCATGTCACTCAGTTTGTCGAGGCAAACTCAGTGCGGATTTGAAATTGATCTTCTTTATTTTTTCCTGGGATGTCTAATTGTGCAACTCATGAAGATTAAATTGCAGTTATTCATTCTTGGAGCAGGTTTTAGCTATTGCCTTATCATTCTTCGTTCTTCCTTTTCTTCGCTAGATGCCGGAGAAGATAATCAGTACAGCTCTGAACTCGAAGATGGGAATTCGGTGATTCTTTATGTGGATTCTTTGCAATCACCCAGTGTTAATATTTCTAGTGCTAGCAATAGCATTGGTTCACCACAATTGGTGATCGGTACTAATATTGGTAGTATGATGGAACAACTCGGGACTTGTGTGAAGGCGCTTGAGCACGAAAATTCGAATCTCATTCAAATTATTCCAGAGTATGTATACAAATGTGTTGTAGGATACTCTCAATCGGTGGTAACCGATCCTAACCTAATGATGGATGCGTTGAATCCAGAAACCATTAATGACCTTGAGGAAATAGCAAAGGTCATGATGATGGCTGGGTTTGAGAAGGATTTTTCCGATGTGTACAACAGTTGTCGGAGGGAATGCTTGAACAAGTGCCTAATGCATAGATTCGGCTTACAGAAGCTCAACATTGACGACGTTCACAATATGTCATCGAAGGATCTTGAAGTTCAGATTAATAGATGGATTATAACTTTCAAAATTGCTCTCAAGATACTTTTCCCTGGCGAGCGAAGACTTTGTGACCGAGTCTTCTGTGGATTCTCATCCGCAGCTGATTTCTCCTTCATGGAGATTTGCAGGGAATCCACCATTGAACTTCTAAATTTTCTTGATTATGTGTCTAGTGGAAGCCACTTGCGAAAGCCTTTGTTTAAAATCCTCGAGGTGTTTGAAACATTGTTTGACCTAATTCCAGAATTTGAATCCTTATTTGGTTACAGTTTGCCTCTAAGGAATGAAGCAATTACGATATCGAAGAAATTGGGGAAAGCAATCAGAGGCATTTTCATGGAGTTGGAGCATTTGATTAGCTTAGATCTGACGAAGGAGACCAATTTCTGTGGCGGTCTTCACCCGATTACCCAATATGTGATAAACTACCTCCGTGTAGTTTGCCAATCCCGGAAAACATTAGATCAAGTGTTTGACGATTCCTCACTTTCTGGGAAGATGCATAGGATTATGGACATATTGGAGAGTAGTTTGGAAGTAAAGTCTAAATGCTACGAGGACCCTTCTTTAGGGTGTATTTTCTTGATGAATAACAACACGTATATAGTTGAGATGGCCAAAGATAATGAGCTAGGAACCCTTTTGGGGGATGATTGGTTCCGAAAACACACTCTGAAAGTTTGGAACTACCACAAACAAATGCAAGAATATTTGCAGTCAAAAAATTATGGTGTGGTAGGAACAAATGTGTATCCAGGAAATGTACAAGAAATAGAAGCATCGCCACTCTCGCAACCAGGAGAAAGGTATGAAAACTATATAATTTAAAAATAGTTCAAATTTGTTTTTTAGTTATTAAGTGCAAAAATTATTTACTTCCACTGTTTTATAATGTGTTATTTTTGCCCAATCTCACAAATATTAAAAAAGGTAAAGTATCCTTCAAAAAAAAAAAGGTAAAGTAGAATATCCTTATTATAGCATCTCCAATGTGAGATGTTTTGTTTAATAGCATGTATAGGTTATTAGCTACTCCGATTGAAGAAGAAATAAAAAGATTGTTATTAAGATGAAAAGGTTCTACAAACATTCTCTCTCATAAATGCATGTGGGTCTCTTTACATACTTTGTAGTTGAAATAAGATAAATATGATTTAACAAATTAATTATTGTTGAAAGGGTTAACAACGTAGTTTGTTGCTTGCTTGTCTTTCATTTATGTGTAACTTTTGATATTAGTTCTATCATTACAAACGTGATGCATCTCATACTAAAGTGCCACAAATAAGTGGATACATAAAGATTATTGTTGAAATGTAATAATGTAAAAGGTATCAATGAAATCCATTTAGTAATTGTTTTAGAGTTATTAGGTTGGAGCGAATGAGTGATTAAGAGATATTAACATTAAAAAAAAGTGGTGTGTACCTCTAGAACCCATGTGGGAGTCGCTTATAATGGGCAGATGAAGTTTTTTTAATTAGAGGTACAATTTGAAGAAAGAAGAAATTAAATATTACATTCAAAACTGAAAATGATATTCATTTGAAATGAATTTTTTTTTTGCTCAACTACACTCATCATAAAAATGGTGGATAATACACATATATAAGATCATATGTAGAGTTCAATAATTTGAAAAAGTTAAAATCTGGTCAACATTTAAGGTGGTCGATGATATGAAACATTTGCTTTTTAGTTTTTGTCACTAGATTGTGCAAACCTACAAGATATTATCATGATCTCTTTACAATAAATTTCTTGCACACTGACCTAATGATTGTGTCTTCATATCAATTAACAATAGGAGAAAGGGATTGGAGGTAGAGATAATAACAATTGTGATCTCTCCTGCACAACAGTTTGGGAACACATACATAACTCCCCCGGAAGACGGGTTTTCCTGGAGAAACTATCGCAAGGAAAATATACATGGCTTCAAATACCCGAGGTATGTATGGTCCATTAAGGAATTAATTTTGTTAGGAAATATGACTTCCATTGAAGGAAAAAAGATAGAAGTATTATAAAAGTGAATTGTATTTAGGGGAAATTGCACTTACTTCCCTTAAGGTTTCATTGAATATTGCATACACCCCTTCATTGAAGCTCACAATGTTAGGAAAAAAACCTAGTTTTGTGATTGATAGAAATATTATCCGTGCCTTTCTCAGTGATATGGTTACTATATATACATATGTTGATTCTCAACAACTAATGAATATCTCTAATAATTCTCAACAAATCTAATGAGTAATTATTTACAAATAACGCTAATAATATTCTTTCTATATTTACATTGTCTAATACACCCTAGTAGTCGAAACTGGATGTGGACGAATGTTGAGACTATCCCTAAAGTCGTCAAAGAGTTGTCGCGAAACCCCTTCGTGAAGATATCAACAATTTGATAACAATATGGATTAAAGTGTATATCCATGTTGATGTGTTTGATGCGTTGATGTTGAACTGAATTGTCAGATAGGTACAATGTGTTGGCGTTGTCAGAATAGACTAAAGCTGCTTTTGTAATGGGGCAATGTAGTTCTAAAAGTAGATTTTGAATCCTGCACGATTCAGACACTACATTAGCCACTCCTCGGTATTCGACCTCTGCACTCGATTGAGATAAGGTATGCTGACGTTTGGCAGACCAGCAGATTAAATTGTCACCAAGATACACACAATACCTAGAGGTATATCTTCTTGTGTCTAGACGTCCATCCCAATCATCGTATGTGTAAGATACGAGCTTGTCGATGGAGGAAGGATATAAGTGGAGGCTGAAGTAAATAATACCGTATATGTAATGAATGATTTGTTTTAAAGCAAACATGTGTTGCGTTTTTGGATCATGCATAAAGAGGCACACTTGTTGAACTACATATGATATATCTGGTCTTGTAAATGTCAAGTATTGTAATGCATATGCAAGAATTTGATATTTTGTTGGATCATGATAAGGATTACCCGAGGACCCATTGAGATTTGATTTGGTGTCCACTGGTGTAGGAGATGACTTACATGAGGACATTCTTGCATGTTCAATAATCTCTTCTGCATATGTCTTCTGATAAAGAAAAATACCTCCTAAATGTGGAGTAACAAAAATGCCTAGAAAGTAACTCCAAGGACCAAGATCCATCATTGCAAATTCAGAACTCAACTTGGACATAATATATTCACGAAGATATCCAGATGAAGCAGTGAGAATAATGTCATCTACAAAGAGAAGAATGTAGGCCATGTCATTGCCATTACGACAAATAAATAAATAATGAGTGTTCGGAAATACTATGAGAAAATCCCATTGTTGCGACATAATATGTGAATCGCTGATACCAGGCGCACATGATATGGTTGTTTAAGTCCATAGTGGGACTTTTTGAGCAAGCATACATGGTCTTGGAATTGAGGATGACGGAAAACTAGAGGTTGATGCATGTACACAGTTTCATTAAGATTTCCATGCAATAAGGCATTTTTAACATCCAATTGATGAAGGCACCATGATTTTGACAAGGCAACGCTGAGTACTGTGCAAATGGTAGCTGGTTTGACTACGGGGCTGAAAGTTTTGCCACAACCAACGACTGTTTGTTGATTTGCGTCATTACCTACAAGACGAGCCTTGTATCGTTCGAACGATCCATCTGAATGCTTTTTATGCCTGAAAATCCACAAACTTCAAATAACATTAGCATTAGATGGACGAGGAACTAAGTCCAACGTCTTATTTTCAATAAGAGCATAATATTCATCTTTCATGGCCATTTTTCAATTAGAGTTATGTACTGCATCAATAGGGTTTGCAGGTAAGGGAAAAATGGAAGTTTGAGATGTATGAAGATTAAAAAGCTTGCGGAGTTTATCTATGCCATGTTGGGCTCAGGTAGTCATCTGAGGTGAGTATTGTGATAGTATTGGTGAAGGTGAAGGTGTAGGTGTTGATGTAGTAGCCAAGTTTTGATTTTGGTCATGAGTGGAGAGATACAGAGATACAGGTGAAGAGGAAGAGGTCGTGGGGGAGGGTTGGTTGGTTGAGGGAGAAGATGATGTTTGGGTTGATGTAAAGGGTGGTGTTTGTGAATTGTTAGTAGTTGGCGTAGGAGTGCCATAAGAGTAGGAAGGATGGAAGGAAAGGCGTGGAGTCATTATAAAAAAATTATAGTCAACCGTTGTAGGAGCATTAATGTAGAAAAGGGAAACATATTTTCTTCAAATAGACATGCATAGAAATAATATTTTTCGACTAGACAACTCATAACACTCATATCCTCTATGATTTGGTGGATATCCCAAGAATACACATGGGTTTGACCGAGGTTGTAATTTATTTCTAGAGGTTGAGGGAATCAGAGGATAGCACAGACACTCGAAGACTCGAAGATGTGAATAAGAAGGATCTTTTTGGAAGAGTATTTTAGTGGGTGAATGGAGGGCAGGCTTTTTGGTTGGGAGGATGTTGTCTAAGTATGTTGCCATTTGCAAGGCATGGTACCAAAAAGATGGTGGAATAGAGGCTTGGGCTAGAAGAATGCGGATGATGTTATTTATAATACGAATTTTTCTTGGGATACTTAACAAAAACTTAAAAGGCTTTTCCCCGACACAAAAATGATAAGTAAATGCATGACAAAAAAGAGGGAAAGTATCAAGTAACAGAAGATGGGTTGGAATAGCCAAGCCATAAAAACAAGAAGGAAACTAGGAGATGGTCAAATATATAAAGAATATTATTTTGAGTTTATTGTAAATAATTACTCAAAAAAAAATTCGAATAAACATAGAAATAATATTACTAGAATTTATTGTAAATATTATCAGTGTTCTCGAACTATTACTAGAGTTTATTGTAAATATTATCAGTGTTCTCAAACACTAGATTTCACATAAAAACATAAACTCGAATGAATTTATAAGTCAACGATAGAGTTTGAGAACCTTGATCCAGTCCATACACTCGAACAAAGTAAAAAAACAACAGATAAATACGATCAACCGGTCCACAAAAAAGCAAGAGAAGTGATGCAAGACATACATAACTATATACGAATTTTTCGGCGAGAAATAAATTTTCCCGAGAAAGCGGAAGAAAAAGTTTTAAAGACTTGTTTTTTTTTTGGTACAATTAAAGACTTGTTTTTAATTCAACGCTAAACGATGGGCAATTTGATTTGGTGAAGTATTGATGGGTAGTTGTTATCTGAGAACTAAGGAACTCTTCAATAATAATAATTGGAGAAATAAGACAAATGGTTTTGCTAAAAAAAAATAAAATAAAGACAAGTGGTATTTGTTGAAAATTTGAAAAAAATAAAGGGTATTTTGGTTAATTTGAGGTGTAACAAAAAATAATAGGGTGTGATTAGAAAAAATCTAGAAAGAAGCATAGTTATATAAATATTATTAGATAAAAATAAATGTATATAGAAGTTTGTTTGATTACAAATGTATATAGATTTGATTACAAACGTATATAGAAGTTACTATAAAAAGATATAAACCATAAAGATGAATATTCTACCTGGAAAAAAAAAGTATATTTAAGTTATTAGAAGGGGAAAAACATCATCTATAATATTTGTTAATTCAAACCCTCTAATTGTCTTATTGACAAGTCGGCACAATGTTGTCCACATACACAAAACATTGTCACCTCAATTATAATCTGATGTGAACACTCTCAATATTTCTCCCTCTTTCATATGTTATATTTTCACATAGGAAGAGAGGTATGCAGAAAATTTTCCACCCTTCCTAAATTAAGGAATCTAAGAATAAATTATAAAATTTTTCAATCAGCGTATACTTGTCGGAGATAACCGTTAGTCAACATGAGAATTAGTTGGAGAATATTGCATGGCAATCAATTTATTGGTGTAACTGACTGCTGCACACTCATAGTCAACCCTTTATGGATGTACGACCAACTACAATTGGTTGTGTTGAATGAAGCCTTTCAACTGTTGAAGCCTTGCAATGGGAAATTTTGTGGTGTTGAATGATGAGTTGGAGGAGAGAGATGTTGAATGGTTTCAACACATATTAACCCTGTCCGAACCGCCACGTGGCTTTTCAAGATTGGACCAAACTGGCGCGTGTGCTACACGCGCAGACAATGGCGTGTGATCGCAGAAAGCAGAGAGAGAGATGTTTTTGTGATAATGGCAGACACGTGTCATTTTCTGATTGGCTCGCTGGATTTTTATTATCTTAATAATTTCAACTCAATTATTTCATTGTAAATTAATTTAAAAAAAAAAAATTACCAAAATTCATGATTTTTTTTCCTCTATAAATAGAGACTTGGTTCATTTCATTTGGACACAAAAAAAAACCAAGTTTTTCAGTATCTTAAGCTTATTAGTATCCTTCTATTAGCTATCCTTTTAAAGTTTTAAACTTCATTTGAGTGAAATGGATCCCAATAATAATAATTTCAACACCCAGAATTCTTCTAATTACCCATTTAGCTACCAAAATCCCAACAATTATCAACATCCAAATCAATTTCCAAACCAACGTCCTCAAAACATGCATAATTTTGGTTTTGCACCAAATTTCAACCACCCATCCTCTGTTCCAAACTTTAATCCATATTATGGATCTATGATGGGATATCCATCTCAAACACCCCCGTTTAGTAGTTATATGCCAATGGGAAATGAAAACTTTCCGAGTGTTGGTGCACCTGAATTTCCTGAATTTTCAACACAAATAACTCTTGGTGGCATGACAAGTGGTCACGAAGTCACTCCAAATCCAGAGGATTCAACTCCTAAGAGCAAGAAAGCCCAGCAACCAGCATGGAACACTGAACAAAATTTGGTACTAATTAGTGGGTGGATTAAATATGGAACAAGCAGTGTTGGGAGAAATCAGAAAGGTGAAACATATTGGGGTAAAATTGCTGAGTATTGTAATGAGCATTACTCATTCGATCATCCGCGGGATGGTGTTGCATGCCGAAACCGTTTTAATTATATGAACAAAATATTGGAAGATAGTGCACCTCGTAGTAGAAAATATCTCAATAGAGATCATGCAGCGGCAAACCAAAGACTAATTGACGACTACTTTGCCAATGAGCCTACATATGACGATGCAATGTTTCGTCGTCGGTACCGGATGCAAAAATATGTTTTCCTTCGAATCGTTGGGGACCTTTCAAGTAGTGTTAACTACTTCACCCAACGAGTTGATGCAGCCAATAAAGAAGGTATATCACCGTTAGCAAAATGTACCACAGCAATGCGAATGCTAGCATATGATGTGGCAGCAGATGCGGTCGATGAATACATCAAAATAGGAGGTATTACAGCATTGGAGTGCTTACGTAGATTCTGTAAAGGAATCATACGATTGTATGAGCAAGAGTACCTGAGAGCACCAACCCAAGATGATCTGCAAAGAATACTACATGTAAGTGAAATGCGGGGGTTCCCAGGGATGATCGGGAGTATTGATTGCATGCACTGGGAGTGGAAAAATTGTCCTAAAGCATGGGAAGGTCAATTTGCTAGGGGGGATAAGGGAACCACCACAGTTATTCTTGAAGCAGTTGCATCTCATGATCTATGGATTTGGCATGCCTTTTTTGGATGTCCGGGAACGTTGAACGATATAAACGTTCTAGACCGGTCACCAGTGTTTGATGATGTGGAACAAGGAAAGGCTCCAAGTGTGAATTTTTTTGTGAATCAACGTCCCTATAACATGGCATACTATCTAGCTGATGGTATCTACCCTTCTTATCCAACTTTCGTCAAATCGATCAGACTTCCTCAAAGTGAACCCGATAAGTTATTTGCAAAAGTTCAGGAGGGATGTCGGAAGGACATCGAACGTGCATTTGGAGTGCTTCAAGCTCGATTTAAAATCATCCGTGAACCAGCTCGCTTGTGTGACATAGACGATTTGGGTATCATCATGAGGTCATGCATCATATTACATAATATGATTGTTGAGGATGAACGAGATACATATGCTCAACGTTGGACCGATTTTGAGCAATCTGAGGCAAGTGGATCTAGTACACCGCAACCATACTCGACCGAGGTGTTACCCGCTTTTGCAAATCATGTGCGTGCTAGATCCGAATTGCGTGATCCAAATGTTCATCGCGAATTGCAAGCAGATCTAGTGAAGCACATATGGGAAAAGTTTGGAATGTTTCATGATTAAAGATGATTTGTATCGTACTAATTAAGTTACTTGTGTCGTGTGCTTAATTTGTTGTCTTGCATTTTAAGTTATTTGTGTGCCGCGTGTTTAATGTATTGTATTGCATTTCAATTTAAGAAAATAAAAATTAATTATTTAAATAAATTTTGTTTTTACAAAAACACTAAAAAATAAATTGTTAAGTTTTTATTATTTTAATTTAATTATAATTAAATTAGTTTGTAATTTTATGTAATTATAAAAACAAAATATAAAATTAAATAAGAATATGAAATAAAAAATGGTGGGGTAGAGTGAGTGGTGGGGTAGAGTGTTGAATGAAAAAACCATTGGAGAGGGTATGTGTTGAATGGTGTGTTGAATTATTATGTGGAAGAGAGAGAAAATGATGTGGAGTGTTGGGAATTGAAAAAGTGTGTGTTGAAGGGTGTTGAAAGAAAAGAACCATTGTAAATGGTCTACTAAGACATATCTCTCCATTTATTATAATAGGTCAATAAAGTTGGGGTTTGGATAATACAGTGGAACCATTAAAAATTAATATTAGAGTATTTAGATATAGTTTGATCCGACTTTTTTTCTACTTCTCTACAATTTTAAAGAAAAAGTAGACCAAACACAATATCTATTAAGTACTTACTAAAAAAATATTTTATTCATTTTTTTTCCTTCAAAAAATATTTTAACATTTTTTTATTTATTATATATTTGTACAATATTTTACCAAACAACTTTTAACTTAAAAATAACTTTAAAACTAAAAAAAATAATAAATTAACCAAACAACTTTAATTTCTTTTTTAAAGCCCTTAATTTTAACTTTTTAAAGTAGCTTTTGGACTATAAAAAATTATGTCAAAAAGTTCAAAAAGAAGAGAGATGACTATTAAAGACTGCAATTAAAATTGGAGAAAAAAACTAGAGACTTCGTTGAAGAAAATCTTTTCCCATTAAGTTGTATTATATATATGTTACCTTCTTACTAATCAGTCCATATATGTTGTCTATTTGCCTCAAATTAAGTCATCTGAAATGCTTTTATCCGATTTGTCTACTTTTCTTGTGCTGCTATTTTTTCTCCTTTTTGCGGTGTGTCAATATGTTTACCGGTTCTATGATACCATTTTTATTTTCTCATGATATCTTCTCCCTCTTTGACCAATATATTTATTGATTTTATAGATGTCCCAGACAAAGTTTTAATTTTCCTAAATTTACTCTAAAAGATTTAATATTCACCTAATATCAATTGTGTATGTTGAATAACATTCGGTTGCATCAATATAAGTCTCTCTCTATTGTCACTGGAAACTCTCGCGTTGAGATTGTTCAGAGACAAGCAAATGAGATTGTTCATGCTTTAGCTAAAGTGACCACATTAGAAGCTAGTTTCCAAGTCTTGGTAGAGATACCAAATTGTATATTGAACACATTTTGATTAATGAAATACAATAAGTTATTTCGGTAAAAAAAAAATCTATTAGCTCCAACAAATTTTATTTTACCACTAGATTTGAGACACGTCTATTTTGCTACACGAAAGGTATTCATGTTTGCTTTATGTTGATTTGTTGTTGTATATTCTATATTCTATTCGTTTTTGAATTATAATTTCGAAATCATTGCTTTTTTTATTGACCCACAAATTTTAATATTTCTTACTCCTCTCATATGTCATGCCAATAACATACAATGTTGTTAATGCACAAAACGGGCAGCTCTCATTCTCATTCATGATCGATCACTCACAATCTCAACACCACGCAATGTGATTTGCGGCTCTCCAGATATATTAATACCCGTAAAACGTTAAATCAGATTAAGTACTTTTCTTGACCAATGTGAAATAAAGTATTGATTTTTCCTACACTCAATGGAGTGATGATTCTTATTTGCTACTCCTATCACGAAAATCTGAAACTTTTGTTTGTTTCAGGAGTTACTACAGATGTCCACAATGTCAAGCCAAGAAGAAAGTACAACAACTTGGTGACAATCCAAGCGTGTTTGAAGTAAGATACAGTGGTGGACATTCCTGCCACATGTCCTTCAGAATGAAGATGGCTAAAACTACCACGGCTAAACCTCAACCAACATCAACTTTGTATTCTTTGCGGCTTTCATCCAGCACACCAGGTGAGGAAACAGATTGAATAACCTAGTAATTAAAACATAGGAGTAACTTATAATTCTTTTCACGAAATTTATTATATTATAAATTTGGTTTAAATACATTTTTACTACCTACAACTATAGGAGTTTTTTATTATTTTTTCCCTTAAAAAAATATAGGAGGTTTCGCCAAAAAGATATATTTGAACTTAAATAAATACACAAATTTATAATTTATTATATTATAGACATAGGGACATTGCAGTATGCAACAACTATTGTGGTTCAAAGCCCGGCCGGATTCTTCATTTTTTTTTTTGAAGAAGTCAAAATTACAATATATTAAAACCCTATCAAGGACAAGATGTGCCTAATAGGAATCGGAAAAAAAAAGTATCAAGATACAAAATAAAAACCGACCAAACTCTACCAATACATAGTAGCATAACCTATACAGATTGACAGATTATACCATAAAAAATGATACTGTAAGTCTTTAGCCATCACCAAGAATGAAGCTTATCGATTCATCATGAGAGAATAACTTATTGCTGAAAATTCTAGAGTTGCGCTCTTTCCAAATGACCTAGATCCATCACTTGAAAACAGAAGAATATCCTTCCTGATGGCTTGCACACCACCAAACTGTAGAGCATGGGATTTGATATCAGCTAGATGAACGATAGAAACACCCAACCAACTAAGAACAAGATGAAAAGTATCTCTAAAGAAATCACATTTTAAGAAGAGATTATTTAGGGTTAATTGTTCAAATTGACCTTGTAATATACATAAAGTCTGAAAAATGACATTGTAAAAAAAAACACAGATTCTAATCCTGTAATTCGAGATTCTTCCTATTTTGACCTCCTATTTTTGCATGTGGACATAAGCTCCAGAAAAGTGATCTAGATGTTTAATTTTTTTTTCATGCTTTTTTACATGTATGTTTAGGACGTTAAAAAATGTTTTTCCATAAAAATGTTAGAATTTTTGGACAAGGGAGGAATTAATTATGAATTTTTGAATTGCCAGAAACTCAAAAAACAAAACAACCGACCTAAATTTTTTTGTCGGCCCTAGTTTTTTAGTGAGAGAAACTCCACCTTCTCCCGAAGTTCTCTTTCTCCTTCACCCATCGAGGAGGAGTGTATTTAGGTCATTTTTTGATATAGAATCACCCCTTATGCATCTCTTTTCCCTTTCATTCATTCTAAATAAGTGGTTTACACACATATCAGGTTTTTTCTTTTGAGTTTTTTTCGTGATTTCGTCGTCTGAGTGCGGCGTTGTGTTGTTCGTCGTCTTGTGCGGCGTTGTTTGATTTCGAGTCTTGTTGCGGTGTTCGTTTGGTTCTTATTGAAAGATTGGCTTCAGCCAATTACAAATTCAATCAATGATTTGGGCGTCAACATTGTAGATCCTGGAAGCATGAGTATTCTGATGACTTGGATTTTATCATATTATTTGTAACCATTTTGTCGTTGTATGCTATTAACTTGGGTGTTGTGTGTTTGTTTCCAAATTCACCATTTACGTTTTTAGCGATGTTGAACAAGTTATTGTATCTAATTTCTTCTATCAATTTGAACGAATGAATATCGTTTTCTTTTTGTCAAAAAAAAGAAACTGAAACCTCGACCAAGAAATCGAATTTTGAGTTGGTTTTTTTAAGAGACATCTATAAGAAGCCTCAATTTATTTTTATTTTTTGACCTAAACGTACAAAATTGTAATTTTGTTCATAGAAAGTATATACTCACAGGTCAAATTTTGTTCCCTAATTTTTCTATGAAACTTTGCATACCCTACATTTGAACAATATTGCACACTATAAAAATTGATCATATTATATTTCAAAACTTAATACCTCTATTTATGTACAATTAAGAGCATTAAAAAGCAGATAGACGAGCAATATCATAATAGAAATCAAATAAATCGTACAAAAAATTAAATTAATCAAAAAACCATGTTTTAGTATTTTTATTTTTTTTTATAAATGGGGGAAACATTTTGACTTTGTCAAATTTGAGGAGGTGGTAGATTCAGATGAGCTGGAGGGAAGAATGGGAGATGTGAGGTGAGGGAGTGACAAACTGGAGTAAATAAGGCTTGTTTTGGCAGATGGAAAAGAATGCACCAGTGAGAGGAGCTGAGATATGGGTTGAGGGTAGTGAATCTAAAGTGGTGGTTGGAAAAACGTTTAAACATGCTTTAGAGAATGATATGGTGTAGTGGTTTGTGGAAGGAATGGAGGTTCCGACATTGGAATACCTAACGAATAAGTGTTAGAGGAGTTGAAAAACTGCTTTGTGGGATTTTTAATCTTCCCTACAGAACAAAAAAGTACTACACATATCAAAATTCATCGAGGGTTGGCAAGGAATTAAGGTGTATGATATGGGTGTTAACATGGTTCTCTTATGTAGTGAGGTTGTGCGGTAGATAGAAGAAGCTAAAAAGGCAATGAAGGAGTGGTAGGGAGATGATGTTTAATGGGATCAAACACTGGTTGCCGCAGCTGGTGGCAAACAATCAAATGGTATGGATCCAACTAAGGGGTATCCCTTTACATGTTTCAAAGGAGAAGTTTTTTAAGAAGATATGTGTTTTGTTTGGGGAGTTTATTGACTTTGATGATGAGATATTGGGGAGAAAGAGGTTTGATGTGTCTAAAGCATTGATTTCCACACTTATAATAGAATCATTTATGAGTGGGTGAAAATCAAGGTTATGGGAGTTGTGTTTAAGATTTGGGTGGAGGAAGATTCAAAGGATGGGTTGGCTTGTGGGGAAGATAAAGTGTTGGGAGGTGATGAGGTCCCTTTTGCAGATTTCATCGAGTTTAAGAGGGAGTTGGAGGTAGTTGAAGGCGTCTTTGATGATGATGTTGATATTGTCTCTGGTGAGGATGATGATAGTGATGGGCCATATGTTTCTGTACAGTCCCATCAATCGAGGTTTTGTCATGGTGCATGATCTACAATGGATGAAAGGGTTATCGAAGGAAATCGTGTTTGAGAGAGAAAAGGTGGCCTAAGGGGTGTGAATCAGCTTGCTCCGACGAAGGAAAGGAAGGTTATGGATAGTGTTATACTAAATGGCAGCCTAGTTGTAGTAGCGATGGTAGAAAACATGTGGTGGAGGCAAAGGGTGATTCTAGGAGTTGTGATTTAGAGGTAGTGTTACCAAGTTGTCTTCTGACACAAACTTTGGGGTTGGGGTTGATTATGGAAGATACATATGTGGGAGCTCTTGAATCTCATCTTATAGTAGCAAAAGGATCAAACCAAAAAGAGATGGATGCAACTCACTTTTTTTTTTTTTGCAATAGAATGTCGAATTTTCGTTTGCTATGGTGGATAGACCGATTGTGAAAGTTAGTTAAGCTATAAGATGTGGATGTGTTAATAAAGATAGAAGTGAGAGAGTGGTAGTTTATCAATGGGTGTGTTGACTTTCAATGTGAGAGGGTTAGGGGGAGGGTGAATTGGAAAAAGATAAAGGAGTTGGTGTGCAATCAAAAGGTGGACATTTTGACAATCAAGAAACAAAATTAGAATCAATTATGGATAAGATGTGTTAAAATTTGTGGGAAAATGAAGATTTTGAATGGGCTTTCCACCCTTAGGAAGGTAATAGTGGAGGGATCCTATCCTTGTGGAGTAAGTCCAACTCACAACTTATTTATTCTTTAGTAAGTGAAGGCTTTGTCGGTGTATGTTTGGGGTGGGGGGTATTAAAGAAGAGTTAATGTCTACTCAAAATGTGATTTGACGGCAAAAAGGAAGTTAGGGAAAATCTTTTGGCGGTGAGGCATGGGTTGGGACATGGAGCATGATATTTTACTGGTAACTTTAATGCGGTGTGTGGGAGAGACGAGAGGATGGGTGTGAATGAGGAGAGATCTTTGGGACAAGTGTTAGAGATAAACCTTTTTAATAGCTTCTTAAGAGATTTAGAGGTGAGGGATATGAATCTTTTTGGTGAAAAGTTTACTTGGTATTACCCACATGGGCGAGCTATGAGTCATATTAATATTGTTCTTATTTTAGAGGATTGGGTTCAAAATTGGGGTAATGTATCCCTTAGGGTATTACCGGGAGATGTATCAAATCATCTACCATTGGCCCTTAAGGTTGGTGATCGGGATTTGGGTTCTAAAACCTTTTTGATCTAACAATTTTTGGATCGCTAATCGAAAGTTCAAAAAGGTAGAAGAGGAAGCTTGGTCGGGTTAAAGAGTTTGTGGTTAGATGGTTATTATTTTGAAATCTAAAATGAAGGCTTTAAAATGTGATCTTAAACGGTGGCATGGAGTTGAGTATATGGATATGGAAGCGAGATTAGCAAAGTTGGTGGTGGATATTACGTAGTTAGATGTGAGGGGGAAGCGAGAGTGCTATGTAACCTTGAGGTGGAGGATAGGAAAATAATATTTTAAGATTTATGGAAACATCTAAAATGCAAATATTCGATCTTGTTTCAAAGAGCTAGATCGTTTTGACTTAGAGAGTGGATGAAATTCAAAGTATTTTCATAGATGTGTCAAAGCAAGAGCAAATCACAATTCTATAAAGGCACTCAAACTGGAGAGTGAACGGGTGCAAGAGCCTAGTGAGGTGAGAAGGGAGGTGTTGGAGTATTTTAGGAGGCATGTTTTAAATGATAGTTGGGAGAGACCAAAATTAGAGATGGTGCCTTTTCCCCCATTTTCAAATGATGAAAATAGAGATTTAATAGTTCTGTTTTTGTTGGAGGAGATTGAAGTAATGGTGAAGTAAAGTGATAGTAATAAAAGTCCAGGTCCGAATGAGTTTAATTTTGCTTTTTTCAAGGATTTTTGGAAACCTTTGAAACATGAGTGCGAACTTTGTTTGATCGATTCCATGGAAATGCAAAGTTACCAAAGAATGTCTTGTCCTATTTTGTGACCTTGATCCTAAAGGTGAAGTCCCCTTTCTCCTTACATGATTTCTGCTCAATTTCTCTTTTAGGAAGTTTGTATAAGTAACTCTCTAAGGTTTTGGAGGCAAGGTTATCAAATGTCACGAACTCTATTATTTAAAAGTCTCAATCATATTTTTTAGAAGGACGACACTTAAAGTGGTGGTTTTGGGGTGATGATAGTGAATGAAGTGGCGGATTTGGCAAAAAGAGGGTAACGTGGATGTTTGATTCTTAAAGTGGATTTTGAAAAAACATATTATTATGTGGATCGAGGGTTCTTGAAATATATGATGAGGATGGTTGGTTTGTGCGATAAGTCGGTGGATTGGATGAAGGCATGTGTGTTTGCGGTCAATATGTCCATCCTTGTTAACGGGTGTCCGACAAAGGAAAATAATATTCATAGGGGTCTAAACGATGGGATCCCTTGGTGCCTATTTTATTTCCTCATAGTAGCGGAAGGACTTAGTGGGTTGATGTCAAATGCAATAGACTGAAATTTGTTTAAAGGTTTCGAGATTAGTACGCGTGGTATGGTTATCTCTCATCTTCAATATTTTGACGATATGCTTTGTATTGTGGAAGTAACAATGGAGAATCTATGGACCTGTAAGGCTATGTTTAGAGGTTTTTAGAGGGTGTTTGGGTTAAAGGTCAACTTCTTCAGAAGTTGTTTGATAAGTGTCAATGTCCCAACTTTTATATGGATGACGTGTGATTTCATGATTTGTAGTGAAGGCTCTATCCTATTTAAGTATTTGGGGTTACCAGTGGGAGATAATTCAAGAAAGTTGTTAACTTAGGAACCTTTGCTAGACCAATTGAGGAGTAGATTAAATCTCAGGGTAACAAATATGTGAGCCTTAGAGGTCAGATTATGCTTCTTCATGAGGTGTTGAATTCAATACTAATTTTTTTCCTCTCTTTTTTGAGTTTGGCGGCTAAGGTGTTAAAGATGATTGTTCGAATCCAAAGAGATTTCTTTGGGGAGGAGTGAGGGGTGGAAATAAAATTTGTTGAGTTAGTTGGAGGAGGATTTGTTAAACAAAGAATAACCAAGGTCTAGAAGTTAAAGATATTAAAGTGGTGAACTTGAGTCTTCTAACTAAGTGGAGATGGCGGCTTATCTAATAGGTCAGATTATGCTTCTAACTAAGTGGAGATGGCGTATTTGTGTCTTGGTGGAATCGGGGGAGTTAGTTGACCTTGTTATGTGTCTAGGTGGTGGAAAGAAGTGACGGCTCTTGAAGAGGTGGTAGGTTCAAATTGGTTTAATAATGATGTATTGAGAAGGGTTGGCAATGGTGAATTGACTAGCTTTTGTAAGGATAAGTGGGTGGAAAATATGTCTCTTTATGTTACCTTCTCGCACCTTTATTCTATCTCGAACCAAAAGGAGGCAAAAATGGGTGATATTTGGGAGGGGCGTGAGGTGGGGAGGTGTAGAGGCTAACATGGCAGAGACAACCTTTTATTTGAAAGTGAAACTTAATAGAGAGCTTTTTGGAGTGATTACGAGGCTTTATAAGGTCGGAGGTGGAGGACAGCTGGGAATTGAGAATGGGTGAGGGAGGGTCCTTTTCAGTGAAGTCGGCCTACAAACTCCTAAAGGAAACTTTGTTATTTGGTAGTGGTTTGAGTGTTTTGGAGGAAGGAGTCATCTGTTATCTTTGGAAGAGTCTAGGACATCAAAAGTGGTGGCTTTCTCTATCTTAAAAGTGGTGGTTGAGCCTAACACAACCCCACAAAACCGGCTTGTGAGGTGAGGATTTCCCCCACTTATAAACCCATGGATTGCCCCCACTTATAAACACATCTCCTATCCGATGTGGGACTCTTAACACACCCCCTGACGACCAGCACTATTAGGCTTGGTTCATGGACATGAATGGTAGGTGGCACGATAGCGGAAATCTGATAGCAGGTGGCCCAATGGATCTTGAAGGGGCTCTGATACTATCTTAAAAATGGTGGTTGGGCCTAACACAACCCTACAAAACCGGCTTGTGAGGTGAGGATTGCCCCCACTTATAAACACATTGTCTGGCCATCTCCTATCCGATGTGAGACTCTTAACACTCCAGAAAACTACGTCTCAATCATACCCCAATACGTACGAATCTGGCCCTTCGGAATGCTATTGGTATAGATCCTTCAACGAATTGTGTGTTTTGTGGAGGAGGGGAGGAAATGTTGACTCATCTTTTTATTCATTGCAATGTGGTGGCTAAGGTTTGGTTAAAGGTGTTGAATTAGCTTGCTTTTGAGTTTGTAACTCCCCCAATCTGTTCGTGCTTTTAGATTGTTGGTCCGGAGAGGCAAAGACTAAGAAGGTGAGTAAGGTCAAGGGTATTTGGATGATTTGGCATACACAAATTTGGGTGATTTGGAGGGTGAGAAACAATCGTATTTTCAACAACCTTACTATGAGGTTGATGATATGGTGGAGGAAATAAAAGTGTTGTCTTGGAATTGGAGCTTAAGTAGATTACAAAATTTTCTATTGTCTATCTTATGAGTAAAGTTGCAGTCTAAGAGAGTGTCTAAAGAGATAATTGATGCAGGTTTTTCGGCTGGGGTGTGTGGTGGTCCAAGTTGTTGGATCGGCTACTCTTGTTTCTGTTGTATCAGATTTTGGGAACAGAGATGGCGGGGGAGTATTGTTTTGGTGTTTCCTTCCCACGATATCGTTTAGGCCATTAGTCTTATGAGTTTGCCTTGCCCTGTTACTCTGTTTCGGTATTGGTATTTTTCTTTGGTATGTTACACACACATATATAAGTAATGCTATAACATACGAACTACTTATCCACAAAATTCAACGATAGTAGTATAAAGCTAACAATAAAAGGGGTAATATGGGAAAATAGAATTTGAGTGCAAGGTAAAAAGGTAATAATAAGTTGAATTCAGTTCATTTCGCGGGTTTGGTAAATTCTCTTTTCGTAATATTTTGTATTTCCCTGTGTGTGTATATATATATGCTACTTAAAAAAAAGGCATGAATTTGAATATGCAAGTTTTCAATTTTTAATATTAAATATATGTATAGTTTTGTTGCTAGACTTTTAAAAAGGAAAAAAATCAACTGACTTAAGTGTGCCACTGATCTTAAGAAGTAGTCAACAAAATTTGATAACTTTTTTATTGGACAAATTTTTTTAATTTAGTGCATCTTCAATGATATTTTTTAAGAAAAGAATTTTTAGTTTCATACATTACTACTAAGTGGTTTTCTTAATCCACATCATATTGATTATGAAACACATCATTAGTAAAATTAACTAAACCGGTTGTTTGCATTCAACCTTGTAATATGAGTGTGACACTAATTGAATTCTACAGGAATATCCACATACTCTCTGCCAGTGGTGAAGTTATCTGCTCCGGCGGATGGTGGGAGTGATCCTATGATGGACAGCAACATTTTGGGCTATCTTGTTTCTGCTATAAGATCACAGCAGATCAATGTTGTTAATGGAGACGGAAAATTTTCATTTTCAGCACAAACTGATGGGACAATGGAACTTTTAGAGAGCATATTAGCATCAAAGTCTGAAGAATATGCGGACCCTTCTTTGCGTCATTTTTTCATGATGAATAATTGGAAATATTTAGAAGTGACAGATAGAACAAGTGAAATGGATGCAATTTTTGGCGATGATTGGTATCAAAAAATCAGAGCAAAAGTCCAACAAAACATTGAACTATATAAAAGAAACTCATGGGATAAGGTTTTGGACTTTTTGAAGTTGGATATCAACGATTCCATGGAAATTAATTTTGTAGTAGATTTGTTGAAAGAAAAGCTTAGTTTGTTTAACAAGCACTTTTTAGAGACATGCAGGGTTCAATACACATGGTCTGTTCATGATTATAAGCTAAGGAAAGAAATAATTGAATCTCTCAAAAACACATTGCTGCCAGCGTATGGAATATTCATTGGGAGGTTTCAGGATTTTCTTAAAAACGAAGCTTATGAGTATATTGTGTATGGAATGTTTGACATTCATGACATACTTGAAAATTTGTTTCTTGGAAACAAGAAAGACAAATGAATCATTTGGTTTGTGATCACAAATTTATGTATGTGTCCATTTTGTTTTTGCATTATTTGTTTGGGTTGTGTTTTGTTTTGTACTGATGTTTTGCCAATAAAAGAACAATAGTGTTATTTGGTATTGACCTAAGCACTTGTCAGACAGTTTGATCAGACAGATTATGGAAACATTGATCTACCACTTCCATGAAACAAATTGTTAAGGGCTCCTTGAAAATTTTCATTTTTTTCAATGTTAAGATCATGCTATTGACAGTGAAACTCACAACTATGTAAATAATGTTTTGATGAAGTTCCAGTTTCCAGAAAGATGGTTGAAAGAAAAGCTCAATGCATAAGAAATGAGTCCAATGATACTTGATCAAAAGTCTGAAATTCTTCATTGCATTATCTGAATATGTCTATTGGAAATTCTTTTGGGCAAAACACTTAGTTTTGACCCCCAATGTTTTCCACCGATTTTAATCCCCTATATAAAAAAAATTTAACATTTAAGTTTACCCTCTTTTACAACTTTGGCCCCTTGGTCTGATTCTGATTCAGTCAATACACATCTGGCACCTCAATTAAGTGAGTAGAATGCCACGTGTGTAATTTTTTAATTAAAAAATAAAAAAAATCAAATAATCATTTACAAAATTAAAACTTGAGCATATACTTTATGCTCAAAATTAAGACGTCTCTGGAGACTGAAATTCGCAGCAAAAACTGAGTCGGAAAACATCTCCCCAACTTTGGCAAACGCAATTGGTCAAAGGTGGTGTCTCAGCTAGGCAATTTGAATAGGTGTTTGCCAGCCTTATTATAAAATTTAATTCTGAAGTGTTAAAGGTATCTATTGATATAGATCATGTCAGTTTGGACTGTTTGGACATGTTGTATGTGATGAGTAACACTAGGTGTGTGCAACATTAAATTAAATATTTAATAAACCAAATTAAAAAACTAATTAAACGCACTATCATAATGAGAAAACTAAAACAATCTAGTCATAACTCTCGAGACAAAAATTGTTCTAGGTCCTCTCATTACACTTGAATTAGAATCCGCCATTGCAGTAAGAAACATCGATCATGGACTTATAATAATCAAACATGCAGAATAATGAAAATAAATTACGGAATACATCATTAAAACCGTAGAGAACTTAATCCTTAAATTTTTTCTCACATTATACAATGATAACTCTATCATAAATCAATGCTAATCCAAACATATGCTGAGGAACTTATTTAGTCTCTTGTCAAATTATACACAGCTAACATACTGATTCAAATAAAAAATGATTTGAGGTAACCTAGTAGTTAGTCATGGGCCGACAATGATTTAAACGTGCGCATCATTGACTCACGGAACACACGCATTTGTTTTGCTCCAAAGGGATTTTTTCTTACCAGAGATGCAAGCCCCTGTCTTTCTTCCTCTTTTGTAATGGTGGAACGTCGTGTGTAATATTTTGCAATATTGTGTTGTAAATATTGCGAATGTACCTGAGTAACCTCCCCGTTTTCTCGCGGGGCATCAAGATTAATAATTGGAGAGCACTTTCAGAATTAATGGTTTCTTGTGGAAGGATAAGATGAGTGTTTTCTTGCGGATCATCAAAATTTATAATTGTAGCACTTCCAGAATTAATAGTTTCCTGTGGCAGGATTATATGAGTGTTTTCTTGAAAGGCATCAGAATTCGTATTTTCAGCACTTTCGGAATTAATGGCTTCTTGTGGCTGGGTAAGATCCGCGTTTTCTGCAGCAGTACTAGATTCTTCTAAATCTGCATCAATTCGAATGACTAGAGAATTTTGGTCTTGGATTTGGAGTCCAAGATTGCCACTTTCTATAGCGGCAGCCAAATAAAAACGAAGAATGATGAGGGAATAACTGAAACTCACGCCAACGATCACTAAAAACAATTTAATTTTCATGAGCTGTAAAGTTCAACATCTGCAGAAAAATAAAGGAGATCAACCTCAAATCCGAAGTGAGTTTGCTTTGACAATCCAAGAGACATGATAGCAAAAGCTGCATTGGAAATCAAAACGTATGAATCTGGTTTTTGGCTAGCTTTATCAAAAAAGGAGTAAACAGTCGAGATTGTGAAAACCAAGAATACTAAATGAGATTTAAATGGAAGACTAGTACGCGAGGTGTGGTTTGATTTCGCAAACAAGATTGCGAGGCAGATAATGAAACTGAAAATGGTATAAAGAATTAACTTGAAAAAGTTCCAGTTCCCAAATAGATGATTGAAGGAAGAGCTGAGAGCATAACACAACAGGCCAACAATTGATGAAACAAAACATACAAATATCGACATCTTTGGATGTGTCACCAATCTCACAATTTTGTTGAGCATGGAGGTCATTTTGTTGCACAATTTTGCATTCAGGAGCAGAGAACATATACCATTTTCTTTCCGACGAAATTTCAAGGAAATTAAGCTGTCAAATGAATAGGGCAACTAATACTTTTTATTCATATAGGAAATTTAGGAGGAATGCGGCCATTACCCAAATCTTTATGACTTAGCGATTTAATATGAGCTATGACAATTTTAAAACTTAAAAGGTAGCAATCTATTATTATTATTACTATTATACTATACTATATGAAAACCAAGTCGTATGTTATTGGATTGACACTTCAAATGATTATGACAAATTTGTTACAATAAAAAATGATCATGACAATGAAACTGATGATGAGTTGTCTCATACCATTTCAATTGATGATGCAAATTGAGTGTTTTCCACTCTCGTATATATTAGTATATATATGTTAGTTATATTTAAAAGAAGAAAAAATGTAGTCTATGTGTAATCTTGTTATGTCAATAAGTTAGTTAAGGATTTTTTTACATGCTATTTTAAGAAGCGTTTGAGTTTATAATTTTTTTTTTTACATTTTATATGATTTTTAACCTTGTTTGGATCCCTTTGGTCCTAAAGATGGGTGGTTGGAATTGGGGGCCAAAACCTTTTTGGTGTAATAACCATTGGTTAGAAAACCACAAATTCAAAGGTGTTGTGGAGAATGTTTGGCTGATTCAAAATGTGAAGGGTTGGATGAGATTTGTATTGAAGCAGAAATTTAAATATTTTAAAAATCATGGAATGGGGTATGGAGGCTAGATTGCTGAATTTGGTGGAGAATACAGGGAAGCTAATTTTAAAGGTGAGGGCATGCATATTGAGTAATAAAGAGGTGAAGGTTTTAAAGGACATGTTGCTACACCATTCTATTGGGGTGTTTTTGGACTAAAAATTACATTTGAATAACGTGTTCCACAACAAAAAAAACACCGTAGTTTTGACACTCTACGTCTTCCTTACACAAGTTAAACTTGGAAACGACTCGAGACTTTTATTTAAAGAAATGGGCGGTGATACGTTGACCATCATAGGTGGCAACCACCTCTTCTACAACCACACACAACTGTGACATGTGGCCATGTGGCCCCCACCTCCCCACCTAACACTCTCTTTTACATGAGGTGAAATTACTAAAATATCCTTTCATATGAAGTGTATAATGGGGCAGGGACAAAAAGGTGTCAACATAACATTATGGTAAAGGAATCTCAAACATAGATGGATATCTAATAAGCCCACAGATTAAAGTTCAGATAGTTTAGGATTCCCTTTATTTTATGCTACCCAGGCTTAAAATGAAAACAACATTGTCAAATATAAAATACTTTCAAAAACATGGCTTGCAAATGCAAACACTCTTCAATAGATTCCTCTTATGAAGGTCTAACATCCCACAACCACTAAGATGACCCAGACGCATGTGCCATAGTTGGATGGCATTGTTAGCTAACTAAACTAACACAATATTACCTGCAGTAGTACTCCCCAACAGTTTGTTTGTGTCTTGGACATATACTGATTGTTCAATATCTATCTTCAACCTCCTTCAGAGATTGCAGATTCGACTATGATACATCACCTTGTCTAATACACAAAGAGAAGCCTTCTCCTTCAACTCGATCCAATCAATTTCCTCCATGTACTGTTAATTTGGCCCTATGCAACACCTTCTGTAAGCTTTGCTATGCCAACAGATCATTAACCCTAATTTTCCATAATTCAAAATCACCTATTATGTTGAACCTTGCCACTTCAAATTTTGCATGATGATTAAGACCCATCTGATACCAATTGTTAGAACAACCCATAATAGAAGATAAGTAAAGACAATAAAGTGAAAATAGTAAAACACATTGTTTGGTTATGAAGTTCAGACATATATGCCTATATCTCCAACTGGGCAATTGTAGTCTTGTATTAATGCACTACAAGAAATTTGCCATTTAGCAACGGCGTATATCCGTCGCTAAAGGCCCAAAAACCGTTGGTATAGGTCATAAAACTTATACCAACGGACGTTTGCTGCCGTCTAGGATACATTGCTTTTACCAACGGCAAAAAGCCGTCCCAATAGCTAATACCAACGGATTATTAGTCTGTTGCTAAAGATTTTGGAGCTATAGCAACGGCATTTTATACCATTTTAATAGCTTTAGCCAACCTGTAAATCCGTTGGTATAGGATACTGTCCGTTGCTATAGGTCTCTTTTTTTCAAATAAAATTCACCATAATATAAATATTTTTTTTAATAATAATAATAATAATAAAATTTTCACAATAATTCCTGACCAAAAAAATAATATATCTAGCAATACTTTTTTATTGCACCACACAAAATTTAAGGCAACATCAAAGAAAATTTTAATTATATTATCAAAGTATAAAGTCTTACAAACATATCAAAATAACAAAGTAATGTCAATTATATATAACAAACACCAAAATAGATACTACGTCGACAAAAAAACACTAGATGAGCACAAACATATCCAAGATAAAAACATTTCTAATCTTCCTCTCTTCCATCTTGATCACTGCATTGACTTGAACAATTTGTCTGGTTTGGAGCACTAGCAGCATCTGTGGCCTATTAAAAATAAAAGAAAATGTTACAAACTCAACTTAATACATGTTATCATAATATTTGAAATATGAACTCGAATAGTAAAATATCAATTATATAATATACCTGTTTTGCAGCTTGTAAAATAACATTCAAATCTTCTTGAGATAATCGATTTTGTATCACTGACATTATATTTGCCATAAATATATTTGTCCTCTCTTGACTTTCTCGCATTTTCTTAAGTTCATCCCTCAATTCTTGATTTTCAGACAAAGAAGCTTTTGATTTCTTAGGTTTGGGAATACTGCCTATACAACGCACATGTCTCCTCTTTTCAGCTCCTTTTACTTGAGAATAAATGTCATTCTTCCAAGGCATATGACTTTGTGTCTCCTCCTTTTGGACCGATTGAGAAGTTTCAGCCTCATTATTATGTTTGTTTAGTTCTTCCTGAAAAATTATAATAAATATATAGATTAAAAGAATACATTTTAAAATAGAATTCATTAATATGACAATTAAAACAATTGAACAGGGTCACTTTTATGTCACAATGAAAGGAACCATAAACCTTCTCAAATCCTGCTTGAAATCCAATTCTGTGAAAAGGGTTGTTTTCACATCTTCTATAAGTACTACTACTGCTAAAGATAGCAATGGGAAGTGGAAAACTATTGTTGATGAATCTTGCCAAATACAAACTGACACTGTGTGGAATACACAACCAAGGATGGGTTTATGCACTTGTAAGTGGATGGGTTGATGGATCTTGCCAAATACAAACTGACACTGTGTGGAATACACAACCTATTGTTGATGAATGTTGCACGTGCTTTACAAAAATCAAATGCAGAAAAACACTCAAAAATTGATATCTGGCATGATAGTCAAGAATCTTACCTGCAGAGGGAAAGCTATCCGCAATAGTGTCCTAAAAAAGAAGTGATTTAGGCAAAAAAGGGTTGCATTGCCCGCCTCGCGGCTGAAGAGATTAAAGTGTATGTCGTGTGTTGTATTAAGAATGGTGTTGGGATCACAGGGATTGTGTGAGTAGATAGCTTTTTGATTTGAAGTTTTCGGGTGTGCTGTTTACTTTTGGTTGCGGCTATGGGACTGTTAGAGAATGGCTTGGATGGCAACTACCTCTAGCTGTTGCAGGTCTGTTAGTGTATGGCTTGGACAGCAGTTACCTCTGCTGTTGCGGGTCTGTTAAAGTATTGTTTGGACAACAGCTAACACTGTTGCTGTGGGTATTTTGTGCAGCCATTTGGGTCTGTTTTTTGTGGGGTTTTGGTGCAGCTCTTGTGCAGAATTCATTAATTTAAAACAAAATTCAGAACAGAATTCAATCAAAACAAAATTCAAAACAGAATTCAAAACAATTGAACCAGAACAGAATTCAATCAAAACAGCCGGGAATCCAGAACCAGAACAGAATTCAATCAGAACAGCCGGGAATCCAATTCAAACAGAATTCAGAACATTATTCGGAACAATTAAAACAAAACAATTGAACCATAGAATTATACAACAGCCGGTAATTAAAACAATGAGAATTATACAACAGCCGGGAATCCAATTTCATTGATTTAACGTATTGTTTCAGTATAAGTTATAGAATCAAAAAAGGTATGAACGAAAGGAAGTCTTACAATAAATCTTGCAGCATGTTCATTAACAATTGAACCATCTTTACGAGTACGTGCATCAATGTAAATCTCCTTGCGAGTGGGCGACACTCCTTTAGCTTTTTCTTTCTAATACCAAACAAATGAAATTATAAGTAACTTCAAAAAAAATAAACCAGCTTCAAACTTGTTAATATAATAATATCAATTTGGCTCCTCTAAGGAAAATTCTCACTTTAGAAAATACATAGAATCTCAAAAGATATTTTAATATAACCATGACTTATCATGATTGTGCTACATGCGTGTATAAATGATTTTTTAGGTGTATATATCATACCAACAGATTATTTGATTTACTAATTAATTATTATGCTTTACTTCATTGCTGGTCTAAATTGTCTCTTTAAACTCTATAAAAAAATTATTATTCTTTAAATTGCTGGTCTAAATTGCTTTACTTCATTACTTCATTGCTGGTCGAAAGTTTATTCTTTAAACTTTATAAAAAGAACACACCAAAAACTACGAGAGTTGCAATTTCAACAAAAGTAATCAAAGAAAAGCAAATCAAACTTTTTAATTTCAAACAATTCAAACTTTTCGGCATACCTGAGGCAACTAAATCACATATTATATAGTATATTCTACACAATTCATACATATACATGCACTTTGAAAATTGGGCAACAAAAAAAGGCAAAATCAAAACAAAACAAAAAATGATTGAAAACATACCTGCACGTGTGAATCTCTGGCACTTCTCTTAGGATCAGCAGCAGCGAAAACAGTGTATACCAACACAAAAGTACCAGCAGTAGAGAAAAAATCCCAAAAGACGGCTGAAATAGATTAGAGTTTGTTTAATTAATCATCAATCAGAATAAAATCAGAACAAGTCTGTTCCAAAATCAATCAGAATACCTCTTCTGAAAAGAAAAAAACAAAAGTGTTCAATATAAGAGAAAGGTCTTCGAAATAAAACCCAAAAAATGGATCGAACAAATTAAAACCGAAAAATGGATCGAACAAATTAAAACTGAAAAAATGGATCGAACAAAAAAGCAAAAAGAAAACAATTTTTTTTTAATCAACAAATATTATTAGCAGAGGAAGGTAAAAGAGATACCAACACTCGCAAGAAACGAAGATACAACAACGCCGAAAAGGCGGAACACCTAGAGGCCAACTCACTACAAAGAGAAAAGCCACACCCTCCAATACAAATAAAAGCATCCCTGTACCCTAAGACAAAATAAATAGCCAGGCCAAGAGGCGGCCCACTAGCCTAAACCAACCAAAGCTAGCATGCCAAAACCTGTTCAGCAGTAGCAATTCTGTCCACAAAACCAGCTGCTCCCAGAACCTAAAAAGACTGCTGCGCATATAAACAACAGCCGTAAAACCCTACTAGTATTTAATTACATAATTAAATTGACAGTTCAGAATGCCAAGCTCTAAGCTCTAATTATTGTGCTCTGATAAGCCAAGCTCTAAACTCTAATTATCGTGCTCCTATTCACGGTTGAGTTTTTTTAACTTTTTATGGTTTCCAAGCAAGTGCCAAAGACAGATTAATCATTCTTAAACTAATTAAATAGCGTCAACATCCGGTTTAGTGCATTTCCAATCCAAAAGTCTAGAATCAGAGTCTATTACGCCCTTAAAAAAAATGAGAGTCTATTACAAGTGATGCATAGGAGCAAGAATATTTGTTTGTTCCAAGACTGCGCCATCAACCATCATGAAATTGAAGAGATTGTGCGGATGATAACATAGTAGCATGCCTCAAATAATCAAATTCATCTTCATAATCACATGAGAGAGGGTAATCTGATGTTATTAATTGGTTGTGGCCAATATGGTGATCATAGGGATTAATCACTTCTATAGGCTCCAGTTTTGTGGATGATGAAAATGGGAATTGTTCTTTGCATTGGGAGCTGTCATTGAAGCTAAGGAACATAGAAGAAGTATTAGTAGGTTCCAGTAATTGATCAAAGAAAAATACATGAGGTATTTTTCTTTGATTATCTTTTTTTGTCCATACTTTCTCCATTCATAGCCATCTTCAAACATAATTGAGCTATCCTTCTTCCAAGTAAGTGCTTTTCATCTTATAAAAGTGGAATAGTTTACCAATAAATATGATATTTCTTTGTACAACTAACTCATAATCTGCTGAGTTTAATAAATGTTTTTAGGAAATCTATAGCATTACATCACAGTTATAATCCAATGATTTTAGGCGAAATTACACTAGTACTTTAACTTAATTTTATGCTTTAAAGATGTCATTTCACTCTAAGAATGTTTACATCAATGAACGAACTTTCATTCTTAATCGATTTCAGCTACAAATTTGTGCACATAATCATTGATTGTTAGACTCTAATTAACATCACAATAAATTTCAGCTATAAATAATGTTTTATGACTTAATTAACATCACAATAGACTCTAATTAACAACGAGTACACAAAAAAATAGACTCTAATTAACAACAACGATGTCACAACCTGATAGTTTGATTTCTGGACAAAATAGTTTCACGGTTATATAACCAATCTTAATAACAATGCTATGTGTGCAACCAAATCTATGAATCAACAATAATTGAAAAATACAAGCAATAAACAAAAAGTACATGCAAAAATAGATTATTAAAAATAAAAAATATATAAAATTGGAGATTCGTAAAATTCACATGTCCTCTTTCATGAATGGCAACATCAATTCCTTCTAAAATTATACAATAATAAATATATAAAATATAACCTATCAAAATTAAAAAAAACAATAAAAATGACACACAACAACACAGTGATGATGAAGAAGTATCTGTTATGAGGAAGCTGCACAAGCTTTGACAGAAGAGGAAGAGGAAATCGTTGGGGGGTTTTGACAGGAATCCGTTATGAAAAAACTGATTGAAGAAGATAGAGATTCTGTACGATTTGGGTTCAGCAATAGATTTGGGGGTTTTGAGCAGCAATAGATTTAGGGATTTTGATTCAGAAAGTGATTTGGGGGTTTTGATTTAGAAGAGGAAGAGGAAATCGAAATCTGGGTTTGAGCAGCAAAGGGATTTGAGGAAATCATTGAACGATATGAAGAAGAAGGAGATTGGTTCGATTTTGGAGAAGAAGAAGATTGGGTTCGATTTTGGAGAAGAAGGAGAAACTGTGCTTCTGGTTCGTTTGGAGCGTGTTCTGCTTCTGGTTTCAATTTTTTTTTTTAGTCTTTGTTGGGTTGAAATAAAGAAAATGGGGGAAAAAATAAATAAATTAAAAAATGGTGAAAATTGAGCGCCAAGTGAAAATTTGTACCGCTTTTTCTCTCATAACCTATAGCAACGGATGTTTGGAATTTTAGTTGCTATATTTAAGCTATAGCAACCCTTTTTATTGCGGTTGCTAAAAGGTGTCCGTTGCTATATGGCAAATTTCTTGTAGTGATGATAGTGAATGAATTAGATTTTAAAGTGTTACAACTCATATATAAATACCATGATTCAAAAAACAAGGATACCTTTAGAACCGCTCGCACTTCCGTGCCCATTTGACATTACCAATGAACCATAGTGAACATATATTTTTACAAAGGAGTTTTCTAGTATTGAGAATGGAGAATGATTCAAGCGATCCTTTTGAGAATGATTCATATAAGAAAGTAAGATAAAATTTTATCAAAAATAAAATATATTTGACAAATAATTAATATTGATAAAATAAGCTAATTAAATTAATTTTATATTATAAAAATAATAATAAATTTTTAAAGTTAACTATATATCATAGTCATTTGAAGTTATTATGAAAGAAAAGCTGATTTCTTAAATGGTGTAGCTTAAAGTTTTTTGACAGAAAAATTGCAGCTTAAAGTTGATTTTTATCATCAAAAATATTTATTATATCAAAATAAGTTAAAGTGTAATAAATATTTAATTTTCAAACATCTTTCGATGAAGAGAAATGTAATTTACTCTAAAATTATTGAAAGATAATTTGGTGAAGGTGTAACTACCGATCTCAAACCAATGACTAAGATCAATTAATGTGCTTATAACTGCGTACTTTACTAACTATAGGAAATCCGGGAGCTTTTATTATATGTAATAAGGCTTACGATAGAAACATAAAATTATTCAGTCCATTGAGTATTTAAATAACCCAGAATCACATGAATCACTTTTAGAATACAACCAACAAAAAGTCATCATTGGAGAACCACAAGAGTTGGCTTCTTGCTTTAAGATGAGATGAGCATTACTAGCACCAACGGGGTTTGTTTCTTCTGAATCTGAATCTACTTGAATGAGTACAGAATATTGCTCATCTTCTACTTGAAGTGTAAGATTCCCAATTTCTTCCGGAGCACCAACGGGGTTTGTTTCTTCTGTAGAGGCACCCAAATAAAAACGAAGGATGATGAGCGAATAACTGAAACTCGCTCCAACAATAACTAAAACATATTTAATCTTTATGAGTTGTAAAGTTAAATATCCGCAGAAAAAATATAGGAGATCAACCTCGAAACCAACGACATGATAGCAAAAGCAGCACACGAAATCAAACTGTATAAATCTGGTTTTCCGTTTGCTTTATCTAAAAAGAATGAATAAACAGTGGTGATTGTGAAAACTAAAAATACCAAATGAGATTTGACACGGAGACTAGTACTGGAGCTGTAGTATGTGTTTGCAAACAAAATGGTGAGGCATATAGTGAAACTGAAAACAAAATAAACGATTATTTTCGACAAGTTCCACTTCCCAAATAGATGGTTGAAGGAAGAGCTGAGACCGTAACATAGCAGTCCCACAACAGAGGAAGCAAAACACACAAATCTCCATATCTTTGGCTGCATCACCCATTTAATTATTTTGTTGAGCATGATCAGTCGTGTTATTTCTCAAGTGAGGAAGGCAAAGGTTTGCATTCGAAGGGAATTGACTTGCTTGGCTTATGGACTTTAGATTTATCAGAAGCCCTTTCCTTACATAAGAAAGTTCGAGTAAAGTGATCAAAATCCCACACCTGATTATATCTCTCTTTGAATTGGTATCAGCAATGGCAATTTAAAATGGTTTAACCCTTGACCAAAAAAAATGGTTTAACCCAACTCAATTAATGCGTTAATGAATGTGACATTTGCAACAAATTAAATGATGTTTTTTTTTAAAGAAAATTAAATTAAGTTGAAATTGAATGTTTAATTTATGGGTCTTTAGCAAGTGCCTTAAGGGCATTGTTTAAAGAACCCACAAAAAGAATTTTTGTCGTAAAAAACAAGTCAAACACATGTAAAAGTCATAACTATACAATTTTCGATGTAAAAATTACTACTTTTGAATACTTAAAAAATGTCCTAAGAACACTTATTACCATTTTCATTAATTTATTTGTATTTGGTTCAATGAGTTTTTTTTTTTTTTGGGTACAAAAGGGGCAAAACTCAGGTTCAATGGAACTAAATATTGGCCATTATTAAATAGACGCTATGTTTGCTTGGCTTGGGAATGATATAAACTAATGCATAAAATTGCTTATGAAAAAAGTGAGTTGAGAATAAATTTATTTATATATGGATAAATTTATGTAAAATTGAGTTGAAAAGTAAATTTGAATTTAAAATTTCTCTCAAGAGAAAAACAAATAAATTTTAGTTTAGAAATAAATTCTAAAATAAAAAATCTAATTTCTAGCGTCAACTTAGAATCATTTATGAAGACAAAATTAAGAATCCGTTTGTGCAACAAAAATCATTTTCTACATTTAAAAAAATAAAATTAAAATTAAAAAATAGTGAAAAAAAAGCACTAATGATTCTAAAAAAAATAGTTTTCAGAACTTTTATGTCGAGTTCAATAAGAGACAAACTAATGGAGTCACTCATGAGTTAGCCCCATTAATCCTAGCTCCCATGTCCTAATAGCATTACTCTTGCTCATACTAAGTCAGTGGGAAGTAGGTGTTTGGTCGTTTTCCTAATGAATTTCCTCTGAATAAAAAATATTGGCTTTCCGTTCATATTGACCTGAAGTCCAAAGAGCAAAGAGTATATGTTATTTTCATTTCCTTGAAATTTCATACGGGAAAAAAGGGAAATGCTTCAATGCTTCTCATCTTTGTTGCGCGGCTATCTTGAATATTTAGTTTATGAAAAATTTAGAGAATAAATAACTACTAATTATTTATAGAGTTAAGTTGCTGATCAATCTAATTATTACTCGTTTCAGAAATAACATGAGAAACATCGTTGTTGGATTTCTTTGTTATGCTTTCAACGTGGCGTTTGTTTAAAATCATTAACTTGTTCGAGACGATGTGTGATATGATTCATGACTTTGAATGATTGTTTCTTGATTCATTAGTGAACGAAGCAATAAAAATCAAGAATGGATGGGTGAAATAAGTAGAGACATTTTCATGGAATTTGAAAATCCGATCTTTCTTTCACATGATGCGGAGTTAGATTGTAGTGCAGATGGTGGGGTTCATCCAATTATTTGCGAGACCATTGACAACATCACTACAGCCTTTTGGTCATGACTAAACCTCGAGAAACTTTGAACTCTATTGTAGAAACTCATGGATTAAGGTGATATGTTTTTTGAATATGAAAAACAAAGAATTAGTTGTGCCCAATTCTTAAACAATTTTGTTCAATCTGAAGTTTAGGGAGACGTGTGAAATTCAGTCTATATGGCGTGTTTCCGATGAGAAGCTATGGAATGTCTGACATTCAAGATCAACTCATTCATTTGTTTCTGAAACAGGATATTTGTTCTGGAATTCGCTCCTAAAAATGTTGTACATGTTGAAATAGTCAATCTGAAACCAGTTTCCATCATTTTCTTTACTGTTTTGAGTAGGTCGTTCTTAACTTGGGCCACTACTTAGGTTTTCCTTTAGTTCAAGGGAGAGTCACAAAGGAAACATACAAGCATATTATTGAGAAAATGCACCATAGGCTGGCTTCTGGGAAATGTAACCTATTAAATAAAGCAGGTATAGTTTGCTTAGCAAAATCAGTCACAACCTCTATGCCAGTGTATTCTATGCAAATTAATCTTCTCCCGAAAGAATTGTGTGATGATATTGATAAGATTACTAAAAGCTTCATTTGGGGAGGAAATGGAGTAACAAGAAAGTGGAACATGGTTAAATGGACCACCGTTACTTCTCCTAGAAAGTTTGGAGGGTTAGCTATTAGGGATGCTAGAAACACAAATTTAGCCTTGCTTGGAAAATTAGTGTGGAGCTTGTTACATGATAAGAACAAACTCTGGGTGCGCTTGTTGAGTGAAAAATATATTAAGAATGGATCTTTATGGAGCAGCGAAGCAACAAGAAGCCCTTCTCTGGTTTGGAGAAGTATATTGGAGGCAGCTAAAAATCTGGTAGAAGGTTATAGTTACCGTATTAGTGACAGAATTCTTCATTCTGGTTTTCTGATTGGACTAGGATAGGGAGATTGTGTCACAAGGTTGATTTTGTCAACATCTCAGATACTCATCTAACACTTAAGGAGGTTGGTTCAAATGGTTGTTGGAACTGGAATGCTTTAATAACCAATGTACCTTTTGATATTGTTCAACTTGTTGACAAACATCCTCCTCCTGTTACCTATAGTGAAGAGCAACACGATATGTGGATATGGAATGACTCTATGTTTTGTTATGATATCCCTTTTAGAGGAAGACATATTTTACGCTATTATTAATTATGTTTTGTATTGTCACAATTGATATTAGGTTTTGAACTCTCTTAACAAAAGAAAAATTGATATTATGAAAAGTTTGTCACATGACTACTTTCCATGATCCCAAGGAAAAGAGAGACTACTCACTCATCGTAGTGATGAGCTACCTAATAAAATCGTTATGAGTCTTTGCTCGGCTAATTTTACGGGTAGTGTGTCAATCTCCCTTGCTCATTGGATCGTGTTTCTTCTCTTATTTTTCTTTGCGGTTAGTGATGCTATAAACATGGAACATGCATTTATGAATCAATGACAAGTCCCAATACATTTTAACTTAATCTCACTCAAGTCCCAATGTGTTTTGAGAAAGAATTGGCTCCCCTCGCTTGGCTGCTATAATAATCATATAACCATCCTTCGATTGAGAGGCTTCCTCGTCTAAAGCTTAATAGCTTCTTTGCCGATATTAACTAACAAGATAAATATTTTTAAATGTAAACATGATTTAACTTAAATCCTAGATTGATCTGTCGAGTTCATTTATTAAAGAGAAATATTTTTCCCAACAACACGAACATAGAATAATTGTTCATTAGATGATCGCATTAGGAATATTGAATTGTCTTCGTGCGATATAGAAAATTAGTGTTCGTCATGTGTTTTATAACATTAGTTCATGTTCTGGCCCGAACAAAAGTCCAACCCGCCAAGAATTAGGGCCCTCTTCTAGAGGCCCAAATGAGTAGAATTTTCTCATTCTCACCCCGGATTCTCTCAAGCCCATAATGCCTCATAACGGTCTATAACAACTAAGCATTGATGGTTGCCATCCATAACGGCTACCCCGTCATAACCCAACGACTCTTTTTATATAAACAAGCCTATAAGATCTCTCAAGGTATGCATTCTTCCACGCTTAACCCTCATTCTTGCTCATATACTGACTTGAACGTCTGAGTTCTTGCATGTACAACCTCATTTCTCCTCCACGGATTGCGGCCACCACATCCCTAGAACACCTACATCAACGATCCACTACCATTTTTTTTTATAAAAACAATCCATTACCATTATGAATATCTTTATCCTCTTTGAATAAATTCTCTGTTTGTTCTAAAGAGTTGATATAAGGAATTTAAGCTATGTTAAATGAATGAGAATTTGAATCAAGAATTTTTTTTCTTAGTCTATTTTGTTTGAATTATCGCCTCTCTTAAAATCTTCACTTACTTAAATATGAAAGTCCTTGCAAAATACAACACCCCCGTACGGTAGCAATGCAATACTACACCATCACAAATAGCACCCGATTATCATCATCGTCTACTCCAAATCAATTATTGTTCTTTTATTTTAGAAAAATATTAGAAAAAAATAGACTTATACTTAAACAAGGTCGTGTGGGGTTGTTGTATTTGCAAGGAGTTTTATAATAAATTATAAAGGTGCAGTAGCATCATTGATGAGATTTTTCTTGGGTTGGACTTTTCAAGCATGTCATAATTTTTTAGTTGGAGGTTGTAATTTATTAGAAAAAATTCATGAAATAAACAAGCAGATGATGATGACCCACGCGCGTTAGACTTTTCAAGCATGGATTTTTTTTTTAAAGAAGAATTTCAAACATGTTACAACTTTTCAAAATAACAGTGGTCTATATATCCTCTCAAAAAAAGTGTGCCCAAAATAAATGTCTATATTTATATTTATATGTACTATATATAAATAAAATAGACTTAAAATACATGAGTTTGGGCTGATTATTTCATTACCTATTTTATCCTTCATTTAAACTTTTTTATTTACTATTTTATCCTTTAATAATATTATTTTAAATTTTAATTAAAAAAATTAAATTCCATTAAAATATGAAATATCCCACTACAATAGGAACAATATTATCAATATTATATATGAAGGGGATAGAGATTTTGGGCTGAATTTTTTATAATTCCAATTATATCCTTAAACAAATTTTTCCATATTAATGTTATATTGTTGGTGGTATTAAAAAAGAAAAGGATTTATATTATATTTGTTAAATTACTATTGTTATTGAAAATGTAACACCCATACTAAATTTATCTAGAATATTTAGCATGTGTATTAAAACTTGATGCTGGATACATTAAAATTTTCAATACTAATACAATACAACTGAATGAATACAAACTTGCTCGTTTATACAACTAATCAAGTACCACTAAGTATACATATATACAAAATACTGATGAAAATCCGAAACTGGTCTAAGACGAGCAATTGCACTCTACTCAGCTTCTCCCTGATAAACATCATCACGAACCTCTTGCTTACCTGAAACTGAATCAAATGGATTGGGATGAGACATAATGTCTCAGTGAGCTCCACTTATCCTAGGCTGTGTGGCAACCTCGGGGAAAAACTTACGATTGCCACATTCTAATCTCAACCCATTTCGGGTTTATACGTGTTTGTGCCTGCTATACTGTGTAGTCGTGAAACTAGACTACGATCTACTAACTTAGTGATCAAAGGGGAAACTAGGATCACTATCTGATAACTGATATCTACCATGTCATTTTCTCATTGTATTCTAATCATCTTTCTGATATCGTTATTATATTAGAGAGTTAGCGTGTAACAAAAAATAATTATCTTGGTTCATTTTACGGAGTGCATCTGAGTGGAGTAATCCCGGAGTACATCTCCCTGCTACCGGTGAAAATTCCTATCTGAGGTTAATCATCGGACTCCTCTTATCGTTGTGTGGACAACCCTCTCGAAGAAGTCCCATCCAGCATAATTCGGAGCCTGGTCGACACAACTTAAACTTACATGTGGACAACCCTCTCGGTGAAGTCCCATCCGGCGTAATCCGGACCTTGTTGGACATGTTTAACCTTTTAACATACGCGTGGAAAACCCTTTTGGAGGAGTCCCATCCGGCATAATCCGGAGCCTGATGGACACGTTTAACTTTATAGTCTGATTCTTGTCTTAATTACTCATAGGTATATCTGATACATTATTCTAATCATATGCATATCTAATGCATTCATCAAGTAATTAATCATCTGTTACTTAACCTATAATATAAGGTTTTAAGCTTATCGTTCTCATAAGCCACTTACTTGGTTGTTGGAAATCTTTCCCGCGATTAACGTTCTTTCATGATGCCTCTCTCAACATCAAGGCATATCTCTAATCATATTGATTTACTCAACTTGATTTGGAGTTATCTAACTCTAAACCCTCGGTTAACCCGATCTTATCTGAAACTTGAATGTTGAAATACATTCCATGTACTTGCATACGCCTAATTGATTACATTCTTATTCTTGCTAACCTATCATAGGTTCTAGACATATCGTTGTCATATGTCGTTCTTAAGGGCTTATTTTCTCAATGTAATAACTACCCGGCTCATCTAACTTTTGCCCTTGTACCTCTAATGCATTGTCGAATCCTTGTTCACTTATTCTTTATATGTTGAGACCTTTTAGATATGTCAAAATGGTGTTTTCTTAGAAATTAAGAGCAAGAAGGAAAGCATAGAAGCCTATGTTGCAAGCATGAAGCAAAAATGGGTCTGAAGCAGCTTCTGAAGACTGCGTCTAAAGGGTGCTTCTGAAGGCTGAGTCTGAAGGGTGCTTCTGAAGGTTGAGTCTGAAGGTCAACGAAAGTCAACGTCTGAAGGCTGAGTCTGAAGGTCAACAAAAGTCAACGTCTGAAGGGAGCGTCTGATGAACAGTGCTTCTGAAGGGTGCGTCTGAAGACCTGAGTCTGAAGACCTGCTTCTGATGAACAGTTCCTAAGAAGCTTCTGAAGTCTGACTCTGAAGAAAAAGCAACTGTCACTGTCTGCATTTAATGCCTACAATGTCAGAACAACTCAATGGAACAGTTGTCTCCTTGGCCAAAACATTCTCCAGCTTTTAAGGAAAGAATTAAAAAAATGCGTGCTCTGTTTTCTGCAGTTCAGCACACATTTTCAGCTGTCCTAGCTTCTACAATTGCAACGGCTCTTTGCTGGTTTTCTGGGCAATTCTCAACAGCTCTTTTATCCTCTATAAAAGGGTGAAGATTTGAAGAAGAAAATGGTCAAGACTCAAGAAACAAAAGACTGAAATATGTGCTCTGTTTTGCTGTCAAAAATACGAAAGTCACCAAAACTCTTAGAAATTCTTACAAACTTATCATCTTAGAATTTCTTAAGTTTAGAGTCTTAAACCTGAGTTGTATTTTGTGAACACCTCTGATATTTGATCAAGTGTTCAACTCAAACTTACTTTCTTTGTAAATCAGTTTGATTCAAGTCTCAGCCTGCGTGCTGAGCAACCAAAAGTCTCTTTACTTTGTGTATTGAGCAACTAGAAGTCTCTTAACTTTATGTTTCGAGCATAAAAGTCTCTTAACTTTGTGTTTTGAGCATAGAAGTCTCTTGCTAGGTGCTTGAGCATTTGAAGTCTCTTAACTTTGTGTTTTGAGCAATTGTAATCAGTTGATTATAGTTCAAATCTCCTGTAAGTGACAGGGGGACTAGACTACTTCTGGTTTGTGGAAGGAACTAGTATAAAAACCATTGTGTCTCTCTTTCCCTTTCTCTCATTTACTTAATCCGCTGCAAAAAACACTCTGAAAAAGGTTCAGAATCTGATTCTGAACTTAACATAAGTTTTGAGAAAGAAAAAGAATTTACCCACACAATTCAACCCCCCCTTCTTGTGTGTTTTTCTCACCTTCAATCAACTCCTCGGGAAGCTCACAATCGCTTTCACCATCCTCTTCAGCTTGGTTAATGGGGAGCTCAAGGTTATGCGAGATTGTAGCGGTATCATATTCAATGGGTTTATTCAGGGATCTGCACGTGTTTTATGATGATTTTTATTTTAGAAGGATGAACAAAACAAAAACAAACAAAAGAGGGGAAAAGATTACCATTTTTCTGAAGAAAAAAATAAATGCAGAAATGAAAAAAATAAAGAGTAGTGGAAACAAAATGCTTTTTATTGATGATGATTCAACATCTGAAATAAAAGGGTGCCCTACAAAGTTATCCTTAAGCCTTGGGCAGAGCAAAAGGATTTGAAAAACATGATTACTTTGAAAAAGAAAATATCTATGGGATTTCAACGGCAGTCCAGTTGTTGAGGCTTGCATTCGGAGAGCAACGGTAGACCAAACAAGGTGTCTCCCCATCATCTGGAACATCTTCAACGACAGCTACTTGATCTTCACTAGCGAAACTCGCACTGCGGATAGTTTCTTGAATGTTATCAATGGGTATCTTCGCAGCATCATTTTTTTCCATGATCCTTCGTGCGTTGTTTCGAATGTAATGCGAATGCCGATGAATCAGTTTGGGTTGTAGGACTTTCTGGTAATAAGAAGGGGAATGAATTTTGGGTATGAAAACGAATGTATGCATGTTATGGATGACGTTAATGCAAATGCATGAAAAAGTTTTTTTTCTCGGAGCACATGTTCATATTGTTAGACATTTGCAACACACTCTTAGCCTTTGCAATTCCATGAAACAAACTTGTGTATTAAAAAAAAGATTTTATGCATGTGGATGCAATGCATGTATGCTTTGTGTGGGTATGGATAATTGGGAAATGAAACTTAAAGGGATGGTTCCCTACGAGGGCCTAGTTCTATGTGCTTTCTATATCAAGGTTCTCGCCAAGGGTAGTTCTAAGGTTTTTGAGTTAGGAGTACCTAGAGTCATGGAGGCATCTCGGAATTTTGCCATAATGTCATACCCCATTTTTTGACCCATTTTCGTCTCGTTTTACTCATTTTTTGAAGCCGAGAATTTTCGTCGTTTCAGACGAAATTTCGGCAGGGAGGTATTTTAAAATACCTCATGTCAATTTTTTGTCTCGTTTGTTTATTTTTATTTTTTATTACTTTTTATTTTTTACTTTTAATTTCAGTTTTTGTCCTTTATTGTCATTAATTTCATTTTTTGTATTTACCATTATTACCATTTATTTATTTCTTTTTATTATTATCATTATTATTATATTACTATTATCATTATTATTTTTATTTTTCTTTTTTTTGGTCCAAGTCAACAGTCAAGCCATACTGCAGGGGCGCCCCAATTCCTGGGTTTTTCATCATCACATTCTATCCAAAAATCCTCACAAAATCAACAGAAAATCACAACAAATCACATCCCCATTAATGTTTGCTAAAATTCTATCCAAGATCTGCAGAGAACCAGCTTTCAAGTTTATCTTCTGAGTCAACAAGCAGCTCAAGCAGCTCAAAAAATCTCTATATAACAGTGAACCAAACAACAGAAAAAAGGGGAAGAAATTTTGAACAAAACAGAGATTTTTCCAGCAACACACTACACGACCCAGCAAAGCACAAAAAACACAACAAACCCACACAACACACTACACGACCCAGCAAAGCACAAAAAACACAACAAACCCACACAACACACTCACCCAAAACCGCACCAACACAACCACCCAGCACTAACCCACACGCGGCCAACACCACACAAAACAACAACATCACACGGCCCAACAACACAAACCATCACGCGGCCAGCCTTAAAAAACCACACGGCCACACACGCACCACACACACACACGAACACAGCATCAAGACCGAACCACAACACCAAGAACCGAATCAAAAAGGAGAAAAAAGAGGTAGATTTTCGAAATTTAAAATGTAGATCTACTCATTTTTAAAACGTTTTTGAAAAATCCAAGCCCGGATTCGAGAACAAGGACGAAAAGGATGTTAGAAAAGTTGAAAAGTTTTTAAAAAAAAACGAATTTTTTTTCCTCCGGCACGGTGGCGCCGCCGTCTAGGCCGGCGGCCACCGCGCCGGAAACCCATTCCGGCCGGTTGGAACTAGAGAGAAGGGGGAGAGAGATGAGAGAATTCGGTTCTAGTGAGAGAAGGGGAGAGAGAAAGAGATTGTGAAAATGAGAGAAATGTGAAGGGAAAGGGTATATATACCCCTCCCTGATTCAGTGTGTGTGGGTGTACGCTTTAGCGTACACCCTCGCTCCTCAGACCACCTGATTTAAATCATGCGGCTTAGGCCTTTTCCCCTTGTGATCAGATCAGGGCCATCTGATTAATCAGACGGCCCAGATCAATTTACGCTGGCCCAATACATTTTGGGCCTATTTCTTTTAATCTGACTTGTTTTTTCACTTCCAGCACCCCACTAGTTTTATTTTTACACCTCCCTGCTTTATTTCTTTTATTTTTTCCTTTGCAATTTTATTTTCCTTTTTATTATTATTTCCTTTTATTGTTTTTTTGTTTTTTAACATCTCATTTATTTATTTACCACATCATCTCATGCATTTTATTTTTTTATTTTTATTTGTTCATTTTATTTTGCATTTTTTTTATGTCATTAGCATATACATTTAGAAACAAAGTAAATATAAATATGCATTGCATTATTTTTATTTTTTATAGTTTAATCCATAATCCAAGAAAAAAAAACCTTTTCATTTTGATTCAACATCGTTTGTTTATTTCTCTCGCGTTTAGTTTATTTTATCGCACTTAATTTCTTTTTAACTCCAAGAAAAAATCATAAAAACCAAAAACATTTCAAATATTCAAAAACTTCATCAAAAATATTCTTCATTAACAAAGCCTTGGATTTCAAACCAAGCAACTTTCTTTTAATCAAACTTCAATCAATCTTAATCATATTAGACTTTATTTTTGCAATTAAAATCAATCAAACTTCACTCACTCGCCACTTTGGCTCATTTTATCTTTCACAAACATTTTCAAACTTTAAAATCAACATAACTAATTACTCGGCTTTTTTACCCCGAACTACATCGGTTTTGATCCCATTTGGGTATGTAGGCAAAGGACCTTGTCCTTCCAAACCAACCAAACAAAAATCAACGAAAACAACAAAAACATTTTCTTTTTTTTAAATTGAACAACAAGCTTGTTCATTAGGTTGCAACAACCAATTTGAGCATTCATTAACTTTTTCATTTGAGTTTTAAAACCGAGTGTTTTGATAGTTAATACATTTTCTTAAAATTCAAGCGAAACTTGAATGAAAAAGGGTGGTTTGACGTATGTCTCTCCTTTCCCCGATTGGATAAACACTTGATGTATGTCTTGTTGCTTAGACGATCGTCATTCTTTTCTAGCTTCCCCAAAAAATACGTTTTCTCAAATTCAAACAAAACTTGAATGAAAAAGGGTGGTTTGACGTATGTCTCTCCTTTCCCCTGTTGTACGAACGCTTGACGTATGTCTCGTTGCTCGGACAATCGTCATTCTATTTTCAAAACGAAGCGTAAAACAAATCCAACTCACCAATTTTTTTGGCCCTTGCGGTCAATCCGAACTTTTCGTGCCTTTGCGCGTTTCTTCCGTCTTTTACGCCTTGTGCGAGTTTATCGCCTTAATGTGCGTTCATCTTTTTACGCCCCTGTGCGTTTGTCTTTTTATTTATTTTTTCAAAACATTCACGCCTTGCACGAGTTCATCGCCTTAGCGTCCATCTTTCATCATGTTAAAACTTTGTACGTCTTCGTACGTTTTAAAACCTTTGTTCAAGTCCGAGTGCAAAATCCTTTTATCAAATCATTTACTTTTATGCATTGTCGCCAATGAACAGTTCGGCAACATCCCGAACAGTTGACATTTACTTCCATTACATTCTCTTTTTTTTCTCAAACTTTTTTCGCTCGGACGCGATCAAATCTTTTTTAACTAAAACGAACCAACGTACAAGCTTTTTTCTACACAAAGAACTACGTACGCTTTGAATTCTCCGACTACCGGGAGATACGTAGGAGCAAGATCGACATCTTGTCAAGCCCATTAATAAAAAAAAAAATTTCTTTTCTCTTTCGTTTGTTTTTATCTCTTTCTTCACCTCACATTATATTTTCTTTTTCCTTTATATATATATGATTAAGCGTGCAAGCAAAACGTCAAAAACATTTTAAGCCTAAGTTAACTAAGAGGTTCCCGTTGAGTACAACGGATGTGAGGGGTGCTAATACCTTCCCTTCGCATAATCGACTTTCGAACCTAAAATCTTTTTCAAGGTAATTTCGAACTTTTTTCCTTTTTCCCCGAAAAATTAAAAGTTCAGTCGTGATTTAAAATTAGTGATTCAACGCTTCCCAATAGCTTGATATCCGAAATTCGACGCGACACATAATAACGGGTTAACCATTATATGACAACCTTTCACGAGTGCGTCTTCTCTAGGTGGGGTTTGTACTAACCAAAACGAGATGTCTACCTCGAAAGTCAATACAAACACCAAATTTTGAAAAGGTGCTAAGAAGAAGGTTCTTAGAGTTAGGGGTCCAATTCGGAATTTCGCCATGATAACGGGTTAACCATTATATGACAACCTTTCAACAAAGAGGACCATCTCTAAGCGGGATCTTCATATTGACTAAACGAGATGTCTATCTCGAAAGCCAATACTACGCAACCACCATCCTAAGCCTAGGTTTTTTTCAAACTCGGGTGCAGAGCTCCACTCAAAAGTGTTTTGAACATCACAACCCTGATACAAAAGCACAAAATCATAAAAGGCGAAAAAATAAAGTGGAAATAAAATAAAGCAAGTAAGACCAAAAATAAACAAACATTTAAGGCAAAAACTAACACTAAAAGCTAAACCAACTAACTAGGGTTGATTCTCTAGCCTTTCCCCAGTGAAGTCGCCAGCTGAAGCGGCGGGAAAAATGTGCGGGGGGAAAGCGCTCGCTTAAACAGTAAAGTCGCCACCGAAGTTTTGTTTTTGAAAAGGGGAACGTCGATAAACCCCTTTGAGAACGAGAACAAGGTCATTGCGACCAAATTTCGGGTTCGGGAATCGGTTATGCGAGGGGAAGGTATTAGCACCCCTCGCATCCGTTGTACCCAACGGGAACCGTTAGTTAGTTTAGCGTTCAATTGTGTTAGTTTCATGCCAAATGTTTGTAAAGAATAAATAAAAGAAAAAGAGAAAAGATTTAAAGACCAAAAAATGAGTTTTTTATTAGTGTGCTTGATAAGAGTTTGATCTTGCTCCTACGTATCTCCTGGTGCGATGGAGAATTCAAAGCTACGTAGTTGTTTGTAGCAAATGTTTGTGTGTTGATTGTTTTTATTTTGTAAAAAACATGATTTGGTTTTAAAGAACGATGTTTTAATCGTATTCTAGCGATTAAACGTAGCTTGTATGCTCGCGCGTGGGAGGCTTAAACATTTGTTTGTATCGCGTTAGAATTGATAAAACATGTCCGTTTGTGAAAAGAGATTTGATCGCGCTTGGGCGAAAAAGTTTGCTAAAAAAAGACGGACTCGCACTTGGGCGATGGTATCCGTTTGAAAAAGCGCATGGGCGTGAATAAAATAAAATTTGGTGGGTTGAGATTGATTTTAAATAGAGGACGAATATTCAACCGAAAGCGAAGTGTCTACCTCGTTTTCGAATATTCGGGGAAGCTTCAGGTGTCTACCCAAGTTTTCCTTTTTCACTCGTACACAAAAAAGAAACAGAAAATTTTTTTTTAAGTTTTTTTGTATTTTTTGAAATAAAATGAGTAAACAGCTCCCTTCAGACTCTGAATCCTCACTTCAGAACCTCAGAAGCTAGCTTCAGAAGCTTAAACTCAGACACTGAGTTCTGCTATGGTCGCAGAGCGACCAGAACTTTGCTCTGCGAAGCCTTCAGAAGCTAACTTCAGACTCTGAACTTCAGAAGCACTGTTCTGCTATGGTCGCAGAGCGACCAGAACTTTGCTCTGCGAAGCCTTCAGAAGCTGACTTCAGACTCTGAACTTCAGAAGCACTGTTCATACTCTGAACTTCAGAAGAACTGTTCAGACGCTGACTTTTGTTGACCATCAGACGCACTGTTCACACGCTGACTTTTGTTGACCATCAGACGCACTGTTCAGACTCTAAGGTTCAGAAACACTGTTCAGAAGCTGCTTCTGAAGTACTATTCAGAAGCTGCTTCTGAAGTACTGTTCAGAAGCTGCTTCTGATTCTGATTTCAAAACCTCAGGGGGTGAAAAAACGTTTGAAAACAGTAAGAAAAAGAAGCAATCCACTTCTGTTTTGGTGATTTGTAAACTTTGAGATTTTTTTGGGTTTTTTGAATGATGTTTTTAGTGCAAAAATGAGTTAAAGATTACTAAAAATGCAGAAAAATAATGCAAGGATAACAGGAACAGCAGAACAGAATGCAAACAGAATGCAAAAAAAAAAGATAAGAAGGTTCAAGATACTTACCAACTCCTAGCCAAAGCTTTAGATGCACAAGAAATTGAAAGGGGCTTTTGGATGGTTGTGGTTTCTTGAAGATGGAAGTGATGGAGAAGATGAACAATAACAACAATGGTGTTTTGCTACTATTCTTCTCTCTTTGTATGATGTTTCTTGTGATTTAGATGTTGCTTTGATTCTGTTTGATTTGTTTGTGGTGGTTTGTAAAGAAAAAAAACAGAAAAACAGAGCTTCTTTCTTTTCAAAGGTTTTGATATATGATTTTGCTATTCCTTGGTTTTCAGATTTTGCTCTAAAAATTCCTCTTGTTTTTGCTCTCTAAATTTTTTTTTCTTCATCTGATTTTCGTGTTGCTTATATAGGCAAATTTGTGATCATTTGTAATCATGAAAATCCCTTGAAAGCTGGACCTTTTTGTGTGTTATGACCAAGACTTTGGTTAGCATTTAATGAAAAGGGAAGGAAGTGACATTGCCTTGTGATTTTGGTGAAGATTTTGGGCAGGATTTGAACAAGTGGCTCTGAGTTTTGACAGAGGATAATGGAAAAAAATGGAAAGAAGGGTGTTGGCTGCAACTTGTGGTGCTTTTGGGATTGATCCTTGAAGATTTGGGGAAGAAAAACAGGAAAAGAAGGGTGCTGCCCTGACAGAGGTTGGGATAAAACAGGGAAAAGGGGCGCTGCACACAGGGGAACAGAAGAGAAAATGGAAAGGGAAAGGATGTGCAGGAACAGGGGCAGCAGCTTGCAGCTTATTTGGATTTTCTTGACAAAGAAGAAAGGAAAGAAAATGGAAAGGAAGGGTGTGCAGGAACAGGGGCAGCATCAGAGAAAAATGGAAAAGAAGAAGTACTGCCCTGGACAGCAACTTGCTTGACTTGTTTCTTTGCTTGGCACGTTTCTTCTCTTTTTTTTTGAAACAAACATAATAATAATAATAATAATAATAATAATAATAATAATAATAATAATAATAATAATAATAATAATAATAATAATAAAATTAAAAAAAGATAAATAAATAATAATAAAACTTTTTTTATTATAAAAAAAGAAATGAAAATTGATTTTTTTTTATTTTTTTTTGCATGATGATGATTTTTTTTTAAGAAAAGACTTGGACAAAATTAGGGTACTACACTCGTGCTCCGCTTTAATTAGTCTACGACATCACTTATCTCAATAACTTAGAAATCATGCTTCATTACTAGGAGTTTGATAATCTTCTATCATTCGTGTCACAACTTATTCTCGAATTCTTATCGTAGCGTTAATATTTCTATACCGATATATCCAAAGCTTATAGGAGCTTAGTCCAAGTGATGAGTGGTATACGCCGTCTCACATATCATCATATGATACAATTCATAGCACATAATTTACATGCATGTTCGAGTACGTGTACACTACTAATGGGTACACAGTACGTCACATCGTCTTCGTCCCACTAACGGGACATCATACTTAATCAAAATATATTTGAGACAATACCACATCAACTGGAGGCCTTCTTCTTATTCTTAACTCATGTTTATTCCCTGAGTATACATTATCCCATAACATAAATTACGGTTACATTCTGTCGGTATTATAAACTTATTTCTCATTTCTGAACATCGAGTTCAAAATTTCCGAACTCTTTAGCTAAAACGTGTTCGGTATCAACAAACCTGTTCTGATTAGTACCTTCTCACTTAAACATTAATGACCGCTTACAACGGTTATTGATACATGTTATATAATTGAAAAACATGATACACAACTGTCTGAGTAGTATGAGTACTGACTGACGAGTACATAATACTAAACATAATCTGGTACAGGAGACATGTTTACCTATCGTGGCTACGACCTGAAATAAACTCATATGCTATAACATTTGTCATTCCTGATCGATGTTTCAAATCCAAAGATATCATCTCACAAGTGCAGCCTTTACTATTGTTGCCTTATGTATAATTCTCTTTTGGCTAAACTTACACTTCAAGTCCACTTGGAGTTACTGAGCTGAATAGCTAGATTACCATACTAGCGGTAACTTCAATCGCTTTAGACTTAAGTGGTAGGAACACATCTTCCATATTCTTACCACATACTCTTAAGCTACTTCGATTTCCATCACCCATGAGTTTCGAGGTTTGAAGTATCCCTCAGCTTAACTTCGTAGGATTTCCCGTCAGAACTTATGATATGTTCAAGTCGTCTCTACTTACTACTATTGTGCGTTGTAAGAATGGAACACTTAATACCTTTCTTGCGATTCATCCGGCAAGGACTTCACAAGCCTTCTTGTTCCCCAATTCTTCAACTTAGAATTGTTGTTAACTCATTCTTGAATTACTTCTCCGCTGCGCAACTCTGATTCTAATAACTTAGATTGGGATAGGAGTAATACACCACTATTACCATATTAAATCTCCTAACCAATCTTACTCCTTTATAACTTGTAGTTACCGTAATAGAACATTCTTACGTTCGTTACTTTCCTTGTGGCTTAGACCACCTGCTTACCTTACTGATTGGTTACCTCCTGCTTTATGTTTTCCTCCAGACGTAAACGATATACTTGTCCTCGCGAACTGATTTCCTGAATACTCTTACAGATTCACATCTTTCTTATATTAAACCCACTGATGGCGCGGGTCTCGTTTCCGTTCATTCTATTCTTATCCGTAAGGATTTCGTTCATAATCCTTTCCGAGACAACTTCGGTCTCCATAACTCTTTCATGTCCATTAGGTTACTCTTCGAGTTTCTTTTCAAGAACAATTCATCTAGAATAGATTCAAACTCTTATCGGCTCTCTTATACGCCCACTTATAGGTTACGTCTCTTCAAGTACCCGACTAAGTGATCTTAAACTTCAACACTTTATCATTGCCTATTGGATCCTTCCAGTAACTCGTTACCGCATTCACAACTCAAAATCTGATCATATTATCTGAATGTTTCTCCCTTTATGCTAAGTAATTTCCAAAGGTCTTCTCGACTATTGTTTATCCATCAGTTCACTAAATTCCAACATCTTATTATTCAACATCCTTTTCCCCGATTTCACTGAAAATTTACGTCTCGTCTCATGCCCTTTCTGGGGTCTCATCACTTGTTGCTAGGCTTGTATTTCCCATAAAAACATCTCAACGACTCATGTTAAGGAAGGTATTCTGATCTACTTTTCATTGTGTAGAATTTTAGGAGCTTATCTTATTTTCCAATTTTCTCTTCTTAATTCACAAATTCGGCACTTAAGTTTCGGGAGATGCGGCTGATCCGACAGGGTTTAACTTGTTTGCGCTTCACACTCAATGACCACATTTGAGGGTTATCTTCATTTGTCTAAATAATTAGCTTAATCCATAATTAATTCTCATAACTGTTTGGATATTAAAATCTTGTCCGATTCAAGTGTGCGAGTCCTTTGGATTCTTACATACTCTATCTTTGCTGGGAGTCTAAAGGTTCCAATAATCGACCGATAATTCCTCATTCCGAGTTTCTGGGTCTGGTACTGCAATCCTTTAACTCTGTGCCCGTAATTGTTACTTTAGTCTACACTTCACCTTCACTTCTCAACTACGGTTCTCATTAAGGTTCCAAATCGTTCCTTAGAATATTCCATAGTACCTTACTTCTTATGTCTACACAGATGAGGCATCGCTCAACGACTCGTCCAACGGTGTTAAGGTACTTCACCTTGTTCTTAAATATCCCTAATATTCATTAAACTTTGCCATCAACAGACTTCATTACTTTACGGTTTGATGGCCACCATTCGGCTCTGAATACTTCTTCGCCAATTTCCTTCTTAAACATCTGACTTCTTAATCTTTGCTCTTCATATGCTTCATTCCTCCACGGTCCCATTCAGCTCTCAGACGTTTGTCCTAACTGTCATATACTAGATTGAGTTGATCAGGCTCAACTAGATGTGACATTTAGAACAATATTCGGAACCCAATGGTCCCACTACGTTTATTGAATTTTTAATGACCCAAGGCACGATCTGAATTGACCTGCTCTGATACCAATTGTAACACCCATACTAAATTTATCTAGAATATATAGCATGTGTATTAAAACTTGATACTGGATACATTAAAATTTTCAATACTAATACAATACAACTGAATGAATACAAGCTTGCTCGTTTATACAACTAATCAAGTACCACTAAATATACATATATACAAAATACTGATGAAAATCTGAAACTGGTACAAGACAAGCAATTGCACTCTACTCAGCTTCTCCCTGATAAACTTCATCACGAACCTCTTTCTTACCTGAAACTGAATCAAATGGATTGGGATGAGACATAATGTCTCAGTGAGCTCCACCTATCCTAGGCTGTGTGGCAACCTCGGGGAAAAACCTATGATTGCCACATTCATACTTAACCCATTTCGGGTTTATACGTGTATGTGCCTAATATACTGTGTAGTCGTGAAACTAGACTACAATCTACTAACTTAGTGATCAAAGGGGAAACTAGGATCACTATCTGATAACTGATATCGACCATGCCATTTTCTCATTGTATTATAATCATCTTTCTGATATCGTTATTATATTAGAGAGTTAGCGTGTAACAAACAATAATTATCTTGGTTCATTTTACGGAGTGCATCTGAGTGGAGTAATCCCGGAGTACATCTCCCTGCTACCGGTGAAAATTCCTATCTGAGGTTAATCATCGGACTCCTCTTATCGTTGTGTGGACAACCCTCTCGAAGAAGTCCCATCCAGCATAATTCAGAGCCTGGTCGACACAACTTAAACTTACATGTGGACAACCCTCTCGGTGAAGTCCCATCCGGCGTAATCCGGAGCTTGTTGGACATGTTTAACCTTTTAACATACGCGTGGAAAACCCTTTTGGAGGAGTCCCATCCGGCATAATCCGGAGCCTGATGGACACGTTTAACTTTATAGTCTGATTCTTGTCTTAATTACTCATAGGTATATCTGATACATCATTATAATCATATGCATATCTAATGCATTCATCAAGTAATAATCATCTGTTACTTAACTTATAATATAAGGTTTTAAGCTTATCGTTCTCATAAGCCACTTACTTGGTTGTTGGAAATCTTTCCCGTGATTAACGTTCTTTCATGATGCCTCTCTCAACATCAAGTCATATCTCTAATCATATTGATTTACTCAACTTGATTTGGAGTTATCTAATTTTAAACCCTCGGTTAACCCGATCTTATCTAAAACTTGAATGTTGAAATACATTCCATGTACTTTCGTACGCCTAATTGATTACATTTTTATTCTTGCTAACCTATCATAGGTTCTAGACATATCGTTGTCATATGTCATTCTTAAGGGCTTATTTTCTCATTGTAATAACTACCCGGCTCATCTAACTTTTGCCCTTGTACCTCTAATGCATTGCCGAGTCCTTATTCACTTATTCTTTATATGTTAAGACCTTTCGGATATGTCAAAATGGTGTTTTCTTAGAAATTAAGGTTTTCATACAAAACGGTTACAAAATGCCTCGCCTAAGCGCACATAGCTCGCTGTACGAAGCACAACAGTCCAGGTGGGGACTGTCATAACTCGCCCAGGGAGCTACATCTCGCCATGGCGAGTTGGTCCAGAAGCTACAAGCCTTGTGCTCACTGCAGTGAGCTCCGGCTCGCCGTGGCTAGCCTGACAGTGCAGGAAATGCTCAAAACGTAAGCGCACACAGCTCGCTGTACGAAGCACAACAGTCCAGGTGGGGACTATCATAACTCGCCCAGGGAGCTACATCTCTCCATGGCGAGTTGGTCCAGAAGCTACAAGCCATGTGCTCGCTGCAGTGAGCTCCGGCTCGCTGTGGCTAGCCTGACAGTGCAGGAAATGCTCAAAATGTGATTTTTTCCTCCATTTTGAGTTATCCAAACTTACCCAAGCTTCCCAATAGCTTTAGGAATGATTTTAAACTACAAATTGATGACTGAATTCATGGATTAACAAAGATTTAGTAAGCATTAAAAAATTAGGGCACAAACTTGTCAAACTTTCAAAATAAGGGATTTTTCACCCAAAATTTACCCAAGGTGGGATCTAAGCTAAGGAACTCACCTGAATAATTGATTTGATCTTTGCCAAGCTTATATCCAAACCCTAGCTTCAAATCTTTCTTTCCTTCCTTTCTTGATTCACTTTCTTTTCTTGACCCAAACTTCCCAAAATTGTGAGCTTGCATAAGGATTGAGAGATTAAGATGAAGATTGATGAATATTGGGGGAATGGAGGAAGTTGGCGTGAGGGGGGGTGAAGAGAGAAGGGAGAATGAAAAATGAAGGAATGAATGGCTTTGGCCATATATAAAGCCCTTGAGCGGTAATTACCAATGTTGAGTCTTTTGGTGTTGGCTGCATTGTTTGGCAAAACCAAAGTATGGAATAGAAGCATTTCCTTATGTTGAACATTTCTTCAGTTACAAGTTTTCTCATTTGAAGCCATTCAGAAGCTGAAATCTACATCAGAAGCTGAAATGCTCATCAGAAGCACTGTAGCACTTCAGAAGCAGTTTCAGGTTCTGAAGTCCAGCGTTGACTTATGTTGACTTCATCAGAAGCTGGTTATTTTCAAAGTTTTTCTATGCGAATCTTTGCAAGATTTATTGAGGATTTATCCACGCATATGGCTTTTAAAATGCTGATTTATTTGGAGAAGATCTAATGAAGATTTGGTATTAAATTATGAAGCTCATATTATTTCTGCAGAATCTTTAAAAGATACATTCCTGGTTTATTTGTTTCCTTATTGGATTATTCATAATTCAGAAACAAATCTAATTCAGAAGATTTGGAGCATAATTAAGAGGTTTGCTGAAGATTATAAAAGGAGGAGCTTTGCTATTGAAGACTTACGAATTAAGAGAGAGTATAATTCAGAATTGAGTCTGTGTTTTAAACTTAGAGTTTTTATTGTGCACCACTCTGTTAGAGTTGGTTTAGGTGTTTAACTGAGTTGTAATTCATTCTAAGCCTCTAGGTACGAATGAAGTTTTGTCTTTGAAGTTTTAATTCAAAAACAGGGTAGTTGTGTTTCAGAACTGGTTAAGTTCAAAGGGTAGTTCAAGTGGCTGGGTTGTAGTTACTTGAATAGGAAGTTAGAGGTTTTTCTAATACTCAACGTGTTGGGTAGAATTCAAGACTAGGTGGAGTTTAATTGCTTGGGATAGGAACTGGGAGTCAGTGTCTGAGTCTTAAGGATTAATTCCAATAGTGGAATTCCTTCCTGGATTGGTATTCCCCAGAGTAGGAGGTGTTTACTCCGAACTGGGTTAACAAACCTCTGTGCCTTTTACTTTCCTGCACTTTATTTTGCTGCTCTTGTATTGTGTTTACTTGTGCTCTGTTTTGCGATTTATTGTGCCCTGCATAGTGTTCAGAACCTGTCTGGTTCAGAACCTGGTATTCTCTTAGTTTTGCCTGGCCAGAATTTCAACCAAATTACCCTTCACTTAAAATATCTCTGGTACATCGTCTCGACACTAATAAATGACTAAGTCCGAAGCGGGATGTTACAGAAAAAAATAAACATGTTTTTTGGGTTTGTTACAATTTGAAAGTCACAAATTTTTATACTTATAATTTTAATTAAAATCAAAATTTCTTATAAAATACCGTTAATAATTTACACGCGTTAGCGCAATAAAAAGAGCGGAAAGACGGACACGTGAGTGTCCGCCTTTTCGCTAGTTATGTATAAAGAGAATACATAGTCCCCTTAAAAAAAAGAGAATGCTTAGTTTTAAGATGGTTTTTTTCCCTTTCAATTACACTCTTAAACAAATTTACATATTTATTTTTGAGAATGTTATATTTTGGTGTCATTCAAAATTATAAAAATTGATATTATATTTGTTATATTGTTGGTACAAATGAAAAATATAAATATAATTTGTTACAATATATGAAAGTGCAAAATATATGTACCTATAATTTTAATCAAAATCAAAATAATTTTAATTAAAATCAAAATAATTAACCTTGAAGTTATGATAGTTGTCCAGAAGTTATGTCTAATAGAGATTATAATTAACCTTTGGATTTAGATTTGGTAAGATTGTCTAGGATTATTGGTGGAATAACACCTTAATCCATTGTAATTTCCGTACTTATTTCACAATATTTATGTTATGTCATCTAATATATATCATGATTTTGTTGTCGTTGTGGAATAATATAATGAATTTCATTTGTAATTATTCATTCGTGTGATTCAGAAAACATTGAATTAGAGGTAACAATTTTCTCGCGTTGTGTCTTTAAGGGTAACAATATTCTCGCTTTGTGTCTTTTTTCATTAAACTATTTTGAACTTTGATCATATAATTTTTTCGGTTTGATTCGAATAGATTGTTTGATAACAGATACATTAATTCTCGCCTTCAAACTATCATTTTCACTCAATTCGCTACAAGTAATCACATAACACAATAGAAAACTTAAAATTAATTTCATAACTCGAAATAGAACAAGAATGATACGACGAATGTCATAAAATGTAATTGTTATCCCAAAAGAATTCGTGCAAGAATTTATCCAAAAAATTTATAACTTCCAAAGTTTTAGTTTTTATTCCTGTGTCACAGTGATGTCGTGTAGTTCGTGGCCGACTATAATTACACCCGTGCGTCGCATATATTAATGTAGTACTCTTTTTTAACTACTTTGAACGTTGTTTTTTTTTGACGTTTTGGATTTTATTTTTAGTATTGAAGGTGAGCGTGATTTGTTTTGTATTTGTTGCATCGTGGTGATTTTTTTGGGTCCGTAGCCGACGTTAATTGTACCCGCGTGATGCGCGGGATGAACACTAGTACACTATAATAATAGAGCAAAAGAAGATGGAAATATTGAAAAGAAAAAGGAGATCACGGAAACAAAAAATTTGAAAGGAAGAAAAAATGGTACCTTTCTACGCAATTTTTTTAACTAAAATTCATTGTTTCCAAAAATTAGATTGATTCTTTGATGGTAAGTGTACATGAGATAGACTAAAGTTATTTATAACAGTTAATTAGATGAAGGAATGTACCCAAAAAAAATGAAGGATGAAAAATATTGTAAAAAGCATAATATTGTAAATACCATAGTTTAATTTAAGAATAAAATTATTAGAAGAAAAACGATACCAAATTAAGTATTACCTTGATATGTAATGTATACTTTTTTTTTTCTTTCTGAACTCGAGTATAGATTAAAAAAATTAAAAACAGTATTTCATTTCATTGTAAACTATAAAAAATAATATATATTGAACTTACATGAAAGTTTGAACGATTTACAAAATTATGAAATATAGGCCAGAGTGAACATGTGGAGGGAATTGACGGAAACCTTATCTCAATTCTCAAGAAAATATCTCTATTATTAGAGGTGGTGGGGATATGATAAACAGCTTTAGTCCCTTCCTCGAAATTTCAGCTGAAAGAGTGATAACTTCTCACACAAAAATGGTTGGTAGACTTTCCAAGCATGTTTTTTTTTTATTAAAGAAGAATTTCAAACATGTTTATATTTATATATACTATATATAAATAAAATAGACTTAAAATACATGAGTTTGGGCTGGTTATTTCATTACCTATTTTACCCTTCATTTAATTTTTTTATTTACTATTTTATTCTTTAATAATATTATTTTAAATTTTAATTAAAAAAAGTAAATTCCATTAAAATATGAAATATCCCATTACAATAAGAACAATATTATATATGGGGATAGAGATTTTAGGCTGAATTTTTTATAATTCCAATTATATCTTTAAACAAATTTTTCTATATTAATGTTATATTGTTGGTGATATTAAAAAAGAAAATGATTTATATTATATTTGTTAAATTACCGTTGTTGTTGAAAAAGATAAACATGTTTTTTGGGTTTTGAAAGTCACATTCGGCGAAACAGAATTATTTTTTTTGAAGAAATAAAAACAGAATAATGATGAAAAAGAAGGGTAATATTTCAGTGAATTAACAATGCGAAATACACTATAATAATAGAACAAAAGAAGATGGAAATTTTGTAAAGAAAAAGGAGATCATGGAAAAAAAATGGTACCATTCTACGCAATTTTTTAACTAAAATTCATTGTTTCCAAAAATTAGATTGATTCTTTGATGGTGTGAAAGTGTACCTGAGATAGACTAAAGTTATTTATAGCAGTTAGATGAATGAATGTACCCAGAAAAATGAAGGATGAAAAATATTGTAAAAAGCATAATATTGTAAGAGTTTATCTTACATATGCAATATTGTACATGTTAAAACAACTAAAAGGGGAAATTTTTATTGAAAAACAACAATTATTTATAAAAAAGATACATATTTAATATTAATACACAAGTTTCAATGCAAACTTATTTTTTTAAACTTCTTAACATGTGTAAATTTGTACATGTTAGAAAAACTCATATAATAAATACCATAGTTTAATTTAAGGATAAAATTATAAGAAGAAAAACTATACCAAATTAAGTATTCCCTTGATATGTAGTGTAGATTTTTTTTTTGCCAAATATCATTTTTGGTCCTTTTAAGTTTGACAAGAATACCAGATTAGTCCTTTAAGTTTTTTAAGTTTCAAATAGGTCCTTTAAGTTGTTAATTTAATGCACCTATTTGAAGTTTTTTAAGTTTTTAAGTTTCAAATAGGTCTTTAAAAGGGTAACGGTGTAATAAATTAACAACTTAAAGGACCTATTGGAAACTTAATAACTTAAAGGATTAATCCGGTATTTTGTCAAACTTAAAGGACCAAAAGAGGTATTTGTCCTTTTTTTTTCTTTCTGAACTCGAGTATAGATTAAAAAAAAATTAAAAACAGTACTCCCTCCGTTTCTATTTATAGGAGTAATTTACAAAAAATTTTGTCCCTAAATATAAGATCATATACAAATTCCTAGATGCATTGATTACTCTTTTTCCAAATATACCCCTTATTAATACTATCACTTTGTCTTGGTATATAAAAAATTAACATTAAATATATATTTAATTAAGGGTAATCTAGTAATAGTCACACACATTTGAGACAACTTTATTACTCCAACAACTTTTCTTAATACACGTGATTTTTGTAAATTACTCCTATAAAAAAGGACGGTGCGAGTGTTTCATTTCATTATTAACTATAAAAAGTAATATACTCCCTCCGGTCCTTATTATAAGAAAAATTTCAAAAAAAATTTTGGTCCTATTTATAAGAAAATATCACAATTTTTAAGATGTAGTTATTGCTTAAAAAATTTTTCTACCCCATTTAATGTTTCACAATTTTTTATGAGGGTATATTTGTAAAAATATTCAAAAAGTTACATTAATTAATGAATACATTGGTTTTGATGTTTTTTGGTTTTTTTCTTATACTCCCTCCGTTCCTTTTTAAGTGTCCATTTTGAAGAAATTTTTTGTTTCTATTTAACTGTCACTTTCAAAGTTCAATGCAACAATAAATGTTGTTTTACCAACATTACCCTTAGTTATTTATTGTGGCGAGAGAGATATATAAAATGAGACATTAAATGAATAAGGTTATTCTAGTAAAAATATAAATTATTGTATTAATAGTAGTAACATTTATTGATTGTCTTGGTTTGTGTAAAATGTTAAAAAGTGACAATTAAAAAGGAACGGAGGTAGTAATAAAGATGGGAGGGACTTGAAAGTTTGTACGGTTTACAAAATTATGAAATATAGGCCAGAGGGAACATGTGGAGGGAATTGATGGAAACCTTATCTGAATTCTCAAGAAAATATCTCTATTATTAAAGGTGGTGGTTATATCATAAATAGCTGTAGTCCCTTCCTCGAAATTTCAGCTGAAAGAGTGATAACTTCTCACACAAAAATGGTCCCTCTCACTCTCACTCTCACTCCATATTTGAAATTCATCATTACACACTTGACACAACATGGTGCATATTCTAATCCAAACTTGGAGATGGATGATGTTGCCAAAGGTGTGGAGATTTGTGAGCTTTGCTTCATCTGTTGTTGGACTGCTCTGTTATGCTTTAAGCTCTTCCTTCAACTATCTCTTCGGAGAATGGAATTTGTTGAAAATATTTCTCTACACTGCTTTCAGTTTCATCATCTGCTTGGTGATTTTATTTGCAAAGAAATTACAACATTCTAGAAGTCTTCGATTTAAAGCTCATTCAGCATTTTTGGTATTGACACTCACTTCAGTCTATTCCTTTTTTTTCGATAAAGTGATGAATGGGAAACCAGATGCGTATAGTCTAATTTCATGTGCTGCCTTTGCTATCATGTCACTTAGTTTGTCGAGGCAAACTCGGTGCGGATTTGAAATTGATCTTCTATATTTTTTCCTGGGATGTCTAATTGTGCAACTCATGAAGATTAAATTGCAGTTATTCATTCTTGGAGCAGGTTTTAGCTATTGCCTTATGAAACTTCGTTCTTCCTTTTCTTCGCTAGATGCCGGAGAAGATAATCAGTACAGCTCTGAACTCGAAGATGGGAATTCGGTGATTCTTTATGTGGATTCTTTGCAATCACCCAGTGTTAATATTTCTAGTGCTAGCAATAGCATTGGTTCACCACAATTGGCGATCAGTACTAATATTGGTAGTATGATGGAACAACTTGGGACTTGTGTGAAGGCGCTTGAGCACGAAAATTCGAATCTCATTCAAATTTTTTCGGAGCATGTAAATAAATATGTTAAAGAACACTCTAAATCGGTGGTAACCGATCCTAACCTAATGATGGATGCGTTGAATCCAGAAACCATCAATGACCTTGAGGAAACAGCAAAGGTCATGATGATGGCTGGGTTTGAGAAGGATTTTTCCGATGTGTACAACAGTTGTCGGAGGGAATACTTGGACAAGTGCCTAATGCATAGATTATTAGGCTTACGAAAGCTCAACATTGAGGACGTTCACAAAATGTCATGGAAGGATCTCAATGACGAGATTGAAAGATGGATTAGAACTTTCAATATCGCTCTCAAGATACTTTTCCCTGGCGAGCGAATACTTTGTGACCGCGTCTTCTGTGGATTCTCATCCGCAGCTGATTTCTCCTTCATGGAGATTTGCAGGGAATCCACCATTGAACTTCTAAATTTTGTTGATTATGTGTCTAGTGGAAGCCACTCGCCAAAGCGTTTGTTTAAAATCCTCAAGGTGTTTGAAACATTGCTTGACCTAATTCCAGAATTTGAATCCTTATTTGGTTACAGTTTGTCTCTAAGGAATGAAGCAATTACAATATCGAAGAAATTGGGGAAAGCAATCAGAGGCATTTTCATGGAGTTGGAGCATTTGATCAGCTTAGATCTGATGAAGGAGACCAATTTCTGTTGCGGTCTTCACCCGATTACCCAATATGTGATAAACTACCTCCGTGTAGTTTGCCAATCCCGGAAAACATTAGATCAAGTGTTTGACGATTCCTCACTTTCTGGGAAGATGCATAGGATTATGGACATATTGGAGAGTAGTTTGGAAGTAAAGTTTAAATGCTACGAGGACCCTTTTTTAAGTTGTATTTTCTTGATGAATAACAGCACGTATATAGTTGAGATGGCCAAAGATAATGAGCTAGGAACCCTTTTGGGGGATGATTGGTTCCGAGAACACACTCTAAAAGTTTGGAACTACCACAGACAAATGCAAGATTATTTGCAGTCAAAAAATTATGGTGTGGTAGGAACAAATGTGTATCCAGGAAATGTACAAAAAATAGAAGCATCGTCAATCTTGCAACCAGGAGAAAGGTATGAAAACTATATAATTTTTTTTGGTAAATAAAACTTTATAATTTTAAAATAGTTCAAATTTGTTTTTTAGTTATTAAGTGCAAAAATTATTTACTTCCACTGTTTTATAATGTTTTATTTTTGCCCAATCTCACAAATATTAAAAAAGGTAAAGTATCCTTCAAAAAAAAATAAGGTAAAGTAGAATATCCTTATTATAGCATCTCCAATGTGAGATGTTTTGTTTAATAGCATGTATAGATTATTAGCTACTCCGATTGAAGAAATAAAAGAGATTGTTATTAAGATGAAAAGGTTCTACAAACATTCTCTCTCATAAATGCATGTGGGTCTCTTTACATGCTTTGTAGTTGAAATAAGATAAATATGATTTAACAAATTAACTATTATTGAAAGGGTTAACAATGTAGTTTGTTGCTCACTTGTCTTTCATTTATGTGTAACTTTTGATATTAGTTTTATCATTACAAACGTGATGTATCTCATACTAAAGTGCCACAAATAAGTGGATACATAAAGATTATTGTTGAAATGTAATAATGTAAAAGGTATCAATGAAATCCATTTAGTAATTGTTTTAGAGTTATTAGGTTGGAGCGAATGAGTGATTAAGAGATATTAACATTAAAAAAAAGTGGTGTGTACATCTAGAACCCATGTGGGAGTTGCTTATGATGGGCAGATGAAGTTTTTTAATTAGAGGTACAATTTGAAGAAAGAAGAAATTAAATATTACATTCAAAACTGAAAATGGTATTCATTTGAAATGAATTTTTTTTGCTCAACTACACTCATCATAAAAATGGTGGATAATACACATATATAAGATCATATGTAGAGTTCAATAATTTGAAAAAGTTAAAATCTGGTCAACATTTAAGGTGGTCGATGATATGAAACATTTGCTTTTTAGTTTTTGTCACTAGATTGTGCAAACCTACAAGATATTATCATGATCTCTTTACAATAAATTTCTTGCACACTGACATAATGATTGTGTCTTCATATCAATTAACAATAGGAGAAAGGGATTGGAGGTAGAGATAATAACAATTGTGATCTCTCCTGCACAAAAGTTTGGGAACACATACAAAACTCCCCCGGAAGACGGGTTTTCCTGGAAAAAATGTCGCAAGAAAAAGATACGTGGCTTCAAATACCCGAGGTATGTGTCCATTAAGGAATTAATCATTGAAGGAAAAAAAGATAGAAGTATTATAAAAGTGTATTGTATTTAGGGGAAATTGCACTTACTTCCCTTAAGGTTTCATTGAATATTGCATACACCCCTTCATTGAAGCTGACAATGTTAGTCAAATGTTAGAAAGAAAAAAAACCTAGTTTTGTGATTGATAGAAATATTATCCGTGCCTTTCTAAGTGATATGGTTACTATATATATATATATATATATATATATATATATATATATATATATATATATATATATATATATATATATACACATATGATGATTCTCAACAACTAATGAGTATCCCTAATAATTCTCAACAAACTAATGAGTAATTATTTACAATAAACCCTAATAATATTCTTTCTATATTTACATTGTCTAATACACCCTAGTAGTCGAAACTGGATGTGGACAAATGTTGAGACTATCCCTAAAGTCGTCAAAGAGTTGTCGCGAAACCCCTTCGTGAAGATATCAACAATTTGATAACGATATGGATTAAAGTGTATATCCATGTTGATGTGTTTGATGTGTTGATGTTGAACTGGATTGTCAGATAGGTACAATGTGTTGGCGTTGTCAGAATAGACTAAAGTTGCTTTTGTAATGGAGCAATGTAGTTCTAAAAGTTGATTTTGAATCCTGCACGATTCAGACACTATATTAGCCACTCCTCGGTATTCGACCTCTGCACTCGATTGAGACAAGGTATGCTGATGTTTGGCAGACCAGCAGATTAAATTGTCACCAAGATACACACAATACCTATAGGTATATCTTCTTGTGTCTAGACGTCCATCCCAGTCATCGTATGTGTAAGATACGAGCTTGTCGATGGAGGAAGGATATAAGTGGAGGCTAAAGTAAATAATACCGTATATGTAATGAATGATTTGTTTTAAAGCAAACATGTGTTGCGTTTTTGGATCATGCATAAAGAGGCACACTTGTTGAACTACATATGATATATCTGGTCTTGTAAATGTCAAGTATTGTAATGCACATGCAAGAATTTGATATTCTGTTGGATCATGATAAGGATTACCCGAGGACCCATTGAGTTTTGATTTGGTGTCCACTGGTGTAGGAGATGACTTACATGAGGACATTCCTGCATGTTCAATAATCTCTTCTGCATATGTCTTATGATAAAGAAAAATACCTCCTAAATGTGGAGTAACAGAAATGCCTAGAAAGTAACTCCAAGGACCAAGATCCATCATTGCAAGTTCAGAACTCAACTTGGACATAATATACTCACGAAGATATCCAGATGAAGCAGTGAGAATAATATCATCTACAAAGAGAAGAATGTAGGCCATGTCATTGCCATTACGACAAATAAATAAATAATGAGTGTTTGGAAATACTATGAGAAAATCCCATTGTAGCGACATAATCTGTGAATCGCTGATACCAGGCGCACATGATATGGTTGTTTAAGTCCATAGTGGGACTTTTTGAGCAAGCATACATGGTCTTGGAATTGAGGATGACGGAAAACTAGAGGTTGATGCATGTACACAGTTTCATTAAGATTTCCATGCAATAAGACATTTTTAACATCCAATTGATAAAGGCACCATGATTTTGACAAGGCAACGCTGAGTACTGTGCAAATGGTAGCTGGTTTGACTACGGGGCTGAAAGTTTTGCCACAACTAACGACTATTTGTTGATTTGCGTCATTACCTACAAGACGAGCCTTGTATCGTTCGAACGATTCATCTGAATTCTTTTTATGCCTGGAAATCCACAAACTTCAAATAACATTAGCATTAGATGGACGAGGAACTAAGTCCAACGTCTTATTTTCAATAAGAGCATAATATTTGTCTTTCATGGCCATTTTCCAATTAGAGTTATGTAGTGCATCAATAGGGTTTGCAGGTAAGGGAAAAATGGAATTTTGAGATGTGTGAAGATTAAAAAGCTTGCGGAGTTTATCTATGCCATGTTGGGCTCGGGTAGTCATCTGAGGTGAGTATTGTGATAGTATTGGTGAAGGTGAAGGTGAAGGTGTTGGTGTTGATGTAGTAGCCAAATTTTGATTTTGGTCATGAGTGGAGAGATATAGAGATACAGGTGAGGAGGAAGAGGTCGTGGGGGAGGGTTGGTTGGTTGGTTGAGGGAGAAGATGATGTTTGGGTTGATGTAAAGGGTGGTGTTTATGAATTGTTAGTAGTTGGTGTAGGAGTGCCATAAGAGTAGGAAGGATGGAAGGAAAGGCGTGGAGTCATTATAAAAAAATTATAGTCAACCGTTGTAGGAGCATTAATGTAGAAAAGGGAAACATATTTTCTTCAAATAGACATGCATAGAAATAATATTTTATGACTAGACAACTCATAACAATCATATCCTCTATGATTTGGTGGATATCCCAAGAATACACATGGGTTTGGCCGACGTCGTAACTTATTTCTAGAGGTTGAGGGAATCAGAGGATAGCACAGACACTTGAAGACTCAAAGATGCGAATAAGAAGGATCTTTTTGGAAGAGTATTTTAGTGGATGAATGGAGGGCAAGCTTTTTGGTTGGGAGGATGTTGTGTAAGTATGTTGCCATTTGCAAGGCATGGTACCAAAAAGATGGTGGGATAGAGGCATGGGCTAGAAGAATGCGGACGATGTTATTTATAATACGAATTTTTCTTGGGATATTTAACAAAAACTTAAAAGGCTCTTCCCCGACACGAAAATGATAAGTAAATGCATAACAAAAAAGAGGGAAAGTATCAAGTAACAGAAGATGGGTTGGAATAGCCAAGCCATAAAAACAAGAAGGAAACTAGGAGATGGTTAAATATAGAAAGAATATTATTTTGAGTTTATTGTAAATAATTACTCAAAAAAATTCGAATAAACATAGAAATAATATTACTAGAATTTATTGTAAATATTATCAGTGTTCTCGAACTATTACTAGAGTTTATTGTACTCCCTCTGTTTCAAAATACATGTCCATTTTAGAGAAATTGCAGTAAACAAGGACAATCTAGTTTGACACAAAAGTTCCTATTATACCCTTATCTTTGATTTCCTCCATTTTACATTTATTTACCCCATCTCATAATTACTCTCAATACCAATACTAAAATTAATTAAACAAATTAGTTCATCATTTAAACACCCTTGGTCATTTCTTGGGAGAGTTCAATAGTCATTTCTTGGAAGAGTGCATGAGTAAATCCACTTAAAATTGGGTCAACATTTATTAGTAGAAAATAATTATTGTAGAGAAAATCTAGAATCCAATTAATTGGTAGGCAAGGGTAAAATAGACAAAATGTATCCTTAAACTATCAAATGGACATGTATTTTGAAACAAAAAATTTCTCCAAAATGGACATGTATTTTGAAACGGAGGGAGTAAATATTATCAGTGTTCTAACACTAGATTTCACATAAAAACATAAACTCGAATGAATTTATAAGTCAACGATAGAGTTTGAGAACCTTGATCCAGTCCATACACTCGAACAAAGTAAAAAAACAACAGATAAATACGATCAACCGGTCCACAAAAAAGCAAGAGAAGTGATGCAAGACATACATAACAATATACGAATTTTTCGGCGAGAAATAAATTTTCCCGAGAAAGCGGAAGAAAAAGATTTAAAGACTTGTTTTTTTTTTGGTACAATTAAAGACTTGTTTTTAATTCAACGCTAAACGGTGGGCAATTTGATTTGGTTAAGTATTGATGGGTAGTTGTTATCAGAGAACTAAGGAACTCTTCAATAATAATAATTGGAGAAATAAGACAAATGGTTTTGCTAAAAAAAATAAAATAAAGACAAGTGGTATTTGTTGAAAATTTGAAAAAAATAAGGGTATTTTGGTTATTTGAGGTGTAACAAAAAATAATAGGGTGTGATTAGAAAAAATCTAGAAAGAAGCATAGTTATATAAATATTATTAGATAAAAATAAATGTATATAGAAGTTTGTTTGATTACAAATATATATAGATTTGATTACAAACGTATATAGAAGTTACTATAAAAAGATATAAACCATAAAGATGAATATTCTACCTGGAAAAAAAAAGTATATTTAAGTTATTAGAAGGGGAAAAACATCATCTATAATATTTGTTAATTCAAACCCTCTAATTGTCTTATTGACAAGTCGGCACAATGTTGTCCACATACACAAAACATTGTCACCTCAATTATAATCTGATGTGTACACTCTCAATATTTCTCCCTCTTTCATATGTTATATTTTCACATAGGAAGAGAGGTATGCAGAAAATTTTCCACCCTTCCTAAATTAAGGAATCTAAGAATAAATTATAAAATTTTTCAATCAGCGTATACTTGTCGGAGATAACCGTTAGTCAACATGAGAATTAATTGGAGAATATTGCATGGCAATCTATTTATAGGTGTAACTGACTACTGAACACTCATAGTCAACCCTTTATGGATGTACTAAGACATATCTTTCCATTTATTATAATAGGTCAATAAAGTTGGGGTTTGGATAATACAGTGGAACCATTAAAAATTAATATTAGAGTATTTAGATACAGTTTGATCCGACTTTTTTTCTACTTCTCTACAATTTTAAGAAGAAAGTAAACCAAACACAATATCTATTAAGTACTTACTAAAAAAATATTTTAAACATTTTTTTTCCTTCAAAAAATATTTTAACATTTTTTTATTTATTATATATTTGTACAATATTTTACCAAACAATTTTTAACTTAAAAATAACTTTAAAACTAAAAAAATAATAAATTAACCAAACAACTTTAACTTCTTTTTTAAAGCCCTTAATTTTAACTTTTTAAAGTAGCTTTTGGACTATAAAAAATTATGTCAAAAAGTTCAAAAAGAAGAGAGATGACTATTAAAGACTGCAATTAAAATTGCAGAAAAAACTAGAGAGACTTCGTTGAAGAAAATCTTTTCCCATAAAGTTGTATTATATATATGTTACCTTCTTACTAGCAATGTTAATCAGTCCATATATGTTGTCTATTTGCCTCAAATTAAGTCATCTGAAATGCTTTTAGCCGATTTGTCTACTTTTCTTGTGCTGCTATTTTTTCTCCTTTTTGCGGTGTGTCAATATGTTTACCGGTTCTATGATACCATTTTTATTTTCTCATGATATCTTCTCCCTCTTTGACCAATATATTTATTGATTTTATAGATGTCCCAGACAAAGTTTTAATTTTCCTAAATTTACTCTAAAAGATTTAATATTCACCTAATATCAATTGTGTATGTTGAATATTCGGTTGCATCAATATAAGTCTCTCTCTATTGTCACTGGAAACTTTCGTGTTGAGTTTGTTCGGAGACAAGCAAATGAGGTTGTTTATGCTTTAGCTAAATGGCCACATTAGAAGCTAGTTTCCAAGTCTTGGTAGAGATACCAAATTGTATATTGAACACATTTTGATTAATGAAATACAATAAGTTATTTTGGTAAAAAAAAAAATCTATTAGCTCCAACAAATTTTATGTTACCACTAGATTTGAGGCACGTCTATTTTGCTACACGAAAGGTATTCATGTTTGCTTTATGTTGATTTGTTGTTGTATATTCTATATTCTATTCGTTTTTGAATTATAATTTCGAAATCATTGCTTTTTTTATTGACCCACAAATTTTAATATTTCTTACTCCTCTCATATGTCATGCCAATAACATACAATGTTGTTAATGCACAAAACGGGCAGCTCTCATTCTCATTCATGATCGATCACTCACAATCTCAACACCACGCAATGTGATTTGCGGCTCTCCAGATATATTAATACCCGTAAAACGTTAAATCAGATTAAGTACTTTTCTTGACCAATGTGAAATAAAGTATTGATTTTTCCTACACTCAATGGAGTGATGATTCTTATTTGCTACTCCTATCACGAAAATCTGAAACTTTTGTTTGTTTCAGGAGTTACTACAGATGTCCACAATGTCAAGCCAAGAAGAAAGTACAACAACTTGGTGACAATCCAAGCGTGTTTGAAGTAAGATACAGTGGTGGACATTCCTGCCACATGTCCTTCAGAATGAAGATGGCTAAAACTACCACGGCTAAACCTCAACCAACATCAACTTTGTATTCTTTGCGGCTTTCATCCAGCACACCAGGTGAGGAAACAGATTGAATAACCTAGTAATTAAAACATAGGAGTAACTTATAATTCTTTTCACGAAATTTATTATATTATAAATTTGGTTTAAATACATTTTTACTACCTACAACTATAGGAGTTTTTTATTATTTTTTCCCTTAAAAAAATATAGGAGGTTTCGCCAAAAAGATATATTTGAACTTAAATAAATACACAAATTTATAATTTATTATATTATAGACATAGGGACATTGCAGTATGCAACAACTATTGTGGTTCAAACCCCGGCCGGATTCTTCATTTTTTTTTTGAAGAAGCCAAAATTACAATATATTAAAACCCTATCAAGGACAAGATGTGCCTAATAGGAATCGGAAAAAAAGTATCAAGATACAAAATAAAAACCGACCAAACTCTACCTATACATAGTAGCATAACCTATACAAAGTGACAGATTATACCATAAAAAATGATACTCGAAAAAATAATAAGGTTTGTAAGTCTTTAGCTATCACCAAGAATGAAGCTTATTGATTCATCATGAGAGAATAACTTATTGCTGAAAATTCTAGAGTTGCGCTCTTTCCAAATGACCTAGATCCATCACTTGAAAACAAAAGAATATCCTTCCTGATGGCATGCACACCACCAATCTGTAGAGCAAGAGATTTGATATCAACTAGATGAACGATATAAACACCCAACCAACTAAGAACAAGATGAAAAGTATCACTAAAGAAATCACATTTTAAGAAGAGATTATTTAGGTTTAATTGTTCAAATTGACCTTGTAATATACCTATAGTCTGAAAAATGACATTGTAAAAAAAAACACAGATTCTAATCCTGTAATTTGAGATTCTTTCTATTTTGACCCCCTATTTTTGCATGTGGACATAAGCTCCAGAAAAGTGATCTAGATGTTTAATTTTTTTCATGCTTTTTTACAGGCGTGTTTAGGACGTTAAAAAATGTTTTTCCATAAAAATGTTAGAATTTTTGAACAAGGGAGAAATTAATTATGAATTTTTAAATTGCCAGAAACTCAAAACACAAAACAACGGACCTAAAATTTTTTTATCGGCCCTAGTTTTTTAGTGAGAGAAACTCCACCTTCTCCCGAAGTTCTCTTTCTCCTTCACTCATCGAGGACGGATGTATTTAGGTCATTTTTTTGACATAGAATCACCCCTTATGCATCTCTTTTCCCTTTCATTCATTCTAAATAAGTGGTTTCCACACATATCAGGTTTTTTCTTTTGTGTTTTTTCGTGATTTCGTCGTCTGAGTGCGGCATTGTGTTGTTCGTCGTCTTGTGCGGCGTTGTTTGATTTTGAGTCTTGTTGCGGTGTTCGTTTGGTTCTTATTGAAAGATTGGCTTCAACCAATTACAAATTCAATCAATGATTTGGGCGTCAACGTTGTAGATCCGGAAGCATGAGTATTCTGATGACTTGGATTTTATCATATTATTTGTAACCATTTTGTCGTGGTATGCTATTAACTTGGGTGTTGTGTGTTTGTTCCCAAATTCACCCTTTACGTTTTTGGCGATGTTGAACACGTTATTGTATCTGATTTCCTCTATCAATTTGAATGAATGAATATCGTTTTCTTTTTGTAAAAAAAAAACTGAAACCTCGACCAAGAAATCGAATTTTGAGTTGGTTTTTTTAAGAGACATCTATAAGATGCCTCAATTTATTTTTATTTTTTGACCTAAACGTACAAAATTGTAATTTTGTTCATAGAAAGCATATACTCACAAGTCAAATTTTGTTCCCTAATTTTTTCTATGAAACTTTGCATACCCTACATTTCAACAATATTGCACACTATAAAAATTGATCATATTATATGTCAAAACTTAATACCTCTATTTATGTATAATTAAGAGCATTAAAAAGCAGATAGACGAGGAATGTCATAATAGAAATCAAATAAATCGTAAAAAAAAAATTAAATTAATCAAAAAACCATGTTTTAGTATTTTTATTTTTTTTTTATAAATGGGGGAAACATTTTGACTTTGTCAAATATGAGGAGGTGGTAGATTCAGATGAGCTGGAGGGAAGAATGGGAGATGTGAGGTGAGGGAGTGACAAACTGGAGTAAATCAGGCTTGTTTTGGCAGAGGAAAAGAATGCACCAGTGAGAGGAGCTGAGATATGGGTTTAGGGTAGTGAATCTAAAGTGGTGGTTGGAAAGACGTTTAAACATGCTTTAGAGAATGATATGGTGTAGTGGTTTGTGGAAGGAATGGAGGTTCCGACATTGGAATACCTAACGAATAAGTGTTAGAGGAGTTGAAAAACTGCTTTGTGGGATTTTTAATCTTCCCTACAGAACAAAAAAGTACTACACATCAATATTCATCGAGGGTTGGCAAGGAATTAAGGTGTATGATATGGGTGTTAACATGGTTCTCTTATGTAGTGAGGTTGTGCGGTAGATAGAAGAAGCTAAAAAGGCAATGAAGGAGTGGTGGGAGATGATGTTTAATGGGATCAAACACCGGTCGCCGCAACTGGTGGAAAACAATCAAATGGTATGGATCCAACTAAGGGGTATCCCTTTACATGTTTCAAAGGAGAAATTTTTTAAGACGATATGTGTTTTGTTTGGGGAGTTTATTGACTTTGATGATGAGATATTAGGGAGAAAGAGGTTTGATGTGTCTAAAGAATTGATTTCCACACTTATAATAAGAATCATTTATGAGTGGGTGAAAATCAAGGTCATGGGAGTTATGTTTAAGATTTGGGTGGAGGAAGATTCAAAGGATGGGTTGGCTTGTGGGGAAGATAAAGTGTTGGGAGGTGATGAGGTCCCTTTTGCAGATTTCATCGAGTTTAAGAGGGAGTTGGAGGTGGTTGAAGGCGTCTTTGATGATGATGTTGATATTGTCTCTGGTGAGGATGATAATAGTGATGGGTCATATGTTTCTGTACGGTCCCATCAATCAAGGTTTTGTCATGGTGCAGGGTCTACAATGGATGAAAGGGTTATCGAAGGAAATCGTGTTTGAAAGAGAAAAGGTGGCCTAAGGGGGTGTGAATCAGCTTGCTCTGACAAAGGAAAGGAAGGGTGTGGATAGTGTTATACTAAATGAGCAGCCTAGTTGTAGTAGCGATGGTAGAAAACATGTGGTGGAGGCAGAGGGTGATTTTAGGAGTTGCGATTTAGAGGTAGTGTTACCAAGTTGTCTTCTAACACAAACTTTGGGGTGGGGGTTGATTATGGAAGATACATATGTGGGAGCTCTTGAATCTCATCTTATGGTAGCGAAAGGATCAAACCAAAAAGAGATGGATGCAACTCATTTTTTTTTTTTTGCAAAAGAATGTCGGATTTTCGTTTGCTATGGTGGATAGGCCGATTGTGAAAGTTAGTTAAGCTAGAAGACGTGGATGTGTTAAATAAAGAAAGAAGTGAGAGTGGTAGTTTATCAATGGTTGTGTCGACTTTCAATGTGAGAGGGTTAGGAGGAGGGTGAATTGGAAAAAGATAAAGGAGTTGGTGTGCAATCAAAAGATGGACATTTTGACGATTCAAGAAACAAAATTAGAATCAATTATGGATAAGATGTGTTAAAATTTGTGGGAAAATGAAGATTTTGAATGGGCTTTCCGCCCTTAGGAAGGTAATAGTGGAGGGATCCTATCCTTGTGGAGTAAGTCCAACTCTCAACTTATTTATTCTTTCGTCAGTGAAGGCTTTGTCGATGTATGTTTAGGGTGGGGGGTATTAAAGAAGAGTTGTTTTGTCATTAATGTCAACTCAAAATGTGATTTGACGGCAAAAAGGAAGTTAGGGAAAATCTTTTGGCTGTGAGGCATGGGTTGGGACATGGAGCATGGTATTTTACTGGTAACTTTAATGCGGGGTGTGGGAGAGACGAGAGGATGGGTGTGAATGAGGAGAGATCTTTGGGACAAGTGTTAGAGATAAACCTTTTTAATAGCTTCTTAAGAGATTTAGAGGTGAGGGATATGAATCTTTTTGGCGAAAAGTTTACTTGGTATTACCACATGGGCGAGCTATGAGTCATATTAATATTGTTCTTATTTTAGAGGATTGGGTTCAAAATTGGGGTAATGTATCCCTTAGGGTATTACCGGGAGATGTATCAATTCATTTACCATTGGCCCTTAAGGTTGGTGATCAGGATTTGGGTTCTAAAACCTTTTCGATCTAACAATTTTTGGATCGCTAATCGAAAGTTCAAAAAGGTAGAAGAGGAAGCTTGGCCGGGTCAAAGAGTTAGTGGTTAGATGGTTGTAGTTTTGAAATCTAAAATGAAGGCTTTAAAATGTGATCTTAAACGGTAGCATAGAGTTGAGTATATGGATATGGAAGCGAGATTAGCAAAGTTGGTGGTGGATATTACGTAGTTAGATGTGAGGGGGGAAGCGAGAGTGCTAAGTAACCTTGAGGTGGAGGATAGGAAAATAATATTTTAAGGTTTATGGAAACTTCTAAAATGCAAATATTCTATCTTGTCTCTCAGAGCTAGATCGTTTTGACTTAGAGAGTGGATGAAATTCAAAGTATTTTCATAGATGTGTCAAAGCAAGAGCAAATCACAATTCTATAAAGGCACTCAAACCGGAGGGTGAACGGGTGCAAGAGCCTAGTGAGGTGAGAAGGGAGGTGTTGGAGTATTTTAGGAGGCATGTTTTAAATGATAGTTGGGAGAGACCAAAATTAGAGATGGTGCCTTTTTCCCCACTTTCAAATGATGAAAAAAGAGATTTAATAGTTCTGTTTTTGTTAGAGGAGATTGAAGTAATGGTGAAGTAAAGTGATAGTAATAAAAGTCCAGGTCCGTATGAGTTTAATGTTGCTTTTTTCAAGGATTTTTGGAAACGTCTGAAACATGAGGTGCGAACATTGTTTGATCGATTCCATGGAAATGTAAAGTTATCAAAGAATGTCTCGTCCTATTTCGTGACCTTGATCCCAAAGGTGAAGTCCCCTTTCTCATTGCATGATTTCTGCTCAATTTCACTTTTAGGAAGTTTGTATAAGTAACTCTCTAAGTTTTTGGAGGCAAGGTTATCAAATGTCACGAACTCTATTATTTAAAAGTCTCAATCATATTTTTTAGAAGGACGACACTTAAAGTGGTGGTTTTGGGGTGATCATAGTGAATGAAGTGGCGGATTTGGAGAAAAGAGTGTAATGTGGATGTTTGATTCTTAAAGTGGATTTTGAAAAAACATATTATTATGTGGATCGAGGGTTCTTGAAATATATAATGATGATGGTTGGTTTGTGCGATAAGTCGGTGGATTGGATGAAGGCATGTGTGTTTGCGGTCAATATGTCCATTCTTGTTAACGGGTGTCCGACAAAGGAAAATAATATTCGTAGGGGTCTAAACGATGGGATCCCTTGGTGCCTATTTTATTTCCTCATAGTAGCTGAAGGACTTAGTGGGTTGATGTCAAATGCAGAAGACTGAAATTTGTTTAAAGGTTTCGAGATTAGTAGGCGTGGTATGGTTATCTCTCATCTTCAATATTCTGACGATACGCTTTGTATTGTGGAAGTAACAATGGAGAATCTATGGACCTGTAAGGCTATGTTTAGAGGTTTTTAGAGGGTGTCTGGGTTGAAGGTCAACTTCTTTAGAAGTTGTTTGATATGTGTCAATGTCCCAACGTTTATATGGATGACGTGTGATTTCATGATTTGTAGTGAAGGCTCTATCCTATTTAAGTATTTGGGGTTACCAGTGGGAGATAATTCAAGAAAGTTGTTAACTTAGGAACCTTTGCTAGACCAATTGAGGAGTAGATTAAATCTTGGGGTAACAAATATGTGAGCCTTGGAGGTCAGATTATGCTTCTTAATGAGGTGTTGAATTCAATACTAATTTTTTCCTCTCTTTTTTGAAGTTGGCGGTTAAGGTGTTCAAGATGATTGTTCGAATCCAAAGAGATTTCTTTGGGGAGGAGTGAGGGGTGGAAATAAAATTTGTTAAGTTAGTTGGAGGAAGATTTGTTAAACAAAGAGTAACCAAGGTCTAGAAGTTAAAGATATTAAAGTGGTGAACTTGAGTCTTCTAACTAAGTGGAGATGGCGGCTTATCTAATAGGATAATTTGCTTTGGAAAGGTGTGTTCAGAGACAAATATGGGTCCCGTATTTGTGTCTTGGTGGAACCAGGGGAGTTAGTTGACCTTGTTATGCGTCTAGGTGGTGGAAAGAAGTGACGGCTCTTGAAGAGGTGGTAGGTTCAAATTGGTTTAATAATGATGTATTGAGAAGGATTGGCAATGGTGGATTGACTAGCTTTTGTAAGGATAAGTGGGTGGAAAATATGCCTCTTTATGTCACCTTCCCGCACCTTTATTCTATCTCGAACCAAAAGGAGGCAAAAATGGGTGATATTTGGGAGGGGCGTGAGGTGGGGAGGTGTAGAGGCTAACGTGGGGGAGACAACCTTTTATTTGAAAGTGAAACTTAATAGAGAGCTTTTTGGAGTGATTACGAGGCTTTAAAAGGTCGGAGGTGGAGAACAGCTGGGAATTGAGAATGGGTGAGGGAGGGTCCTTTTCAGTGAAGTCGGCCTACAAACTCCTAAAGGAAGCGTTGTTATTTGGTAGTGGTTTGAGTGTTTTGGAGGAAGGAGTCATCTGTTATCTTTGGAAGAGTCTGGCACATCAAAAGTGGTGGCTTTCTCTGGAAAACTACTTCTCAATCATACCCCAATACGTACGAATCTGGCACAATGGAATGCTATTGGTATAGATCCTCCAACGAAATGTGTGTTTTGTGGAGGAGGGGAGGAAATGTTGACTCATCTTTTTATTCATTGCAATGTGGTGGCTAAGGTTTGGTTAAAGGTGTTGAATTAGCTTGCTTTTGATTTTGTAACTCCCCCAATCTGTTCGTGCTTATAGATTGTTGGTCCGAAGAGGCAAAGACTAAGAAGGTGCGTAAGGCCAAGGGTATTTGGATGATTTGGCATACACAAATTTAGGTGATTTGGTGGGTGAGAAACAATCATATTTTCAACAACCTTACTATGAGGTTGATGATATGGTGGAGGAAATGTTGTCTTGGAATTAGAGCTTAAGTAGATTACCAAATTTCCTATTGTCTATCTTGTGAGTAGAGTTGCAATCTAAGAGAGTGTCTAAAGAGATAATTGATGCAGGTTTTTCGACTGGGGTGTGTGGTGGTCCAAGTTGTTGGATCAGCTACTCTTGTTTCTGTTGTATCAGATTTTGGGAACAGAGATGGCGGGGGAGTATTGTTTTGGTGTTTCCTTCCCAGGATATCGTTTAGGCCATTAGTCTTATGAGTTTGCCTTGCCCTGTTGCTCTGTTTCGGTATTGGTATTTTTCTTTGGTATGTTACACACACACACATACATTTTTTTTTGAAAGACACACACACACACACACACATATATATATATATATATGAGTAATGCTATAACATACGAACAACTTATCCACGAAATTTAAGGATAGTAGTATAAAGCTAACAATGAAAGGGGTAATATGGGAAAATAGAATTTGAGTGCAAGGTAAAAAGGTAATAATAAGTTGAATTCAGTTCATTTCGTGGGTTTGTAAATTCTCTTTTCGTAATATTTTGTATTTCCCTATGTGTATATATATGCTGCTTAAAAAAAAGACATGAATTTGAATATGCAAGTTTTCAATTTTTAATTATTAAATATATGTAAGTTTTGTTGCTAGACTTTTAAAAAGGAAAAAAATCAACTGACTTAAGTGTGCCACTGATCTTAAGAAGTAGTCAACAAAATTTGATAACCTTTTTATTGGACAAATTTTTTTAATTTAGTGCATCTTCAATGATATTTTTTAAGAAAAGAATTTTTAGTTTCATACATTACTACTAAGTGGTTTTCTTAATCCACATCATAATGATTATGAAACACATCATTATTAAAATTAACAACACTCGTAAAACATCGTATAAGTAAACCGGTTGTTTGCATTCAACCTTGTAATATGAGTGTGACACTAATTGAATTCTACAGGAATATCCACATACTCTCTGCCAGTGGCAAAGTTATCTGCTCCGGCGGATGGTGGGAGTCATCCTATGATGGACAGCAACATTTTGGGCTCTCTTGTTTCCGTTATAAGATCACAGCAGATCAAGGTTGTTAATGGAGACGGAAAATTTCATTTTCAGCACAAACTGAGGAGATAGAACTGTTAGAGAGCATATTAGCATCAAAGTCCGAAGAATATGAGGACCCTTCTTTGCATCATTTTTTCATGATGAATAGTTGGAAATATTTAGAAGTGAGAAAAGGAACAAGGGAAATGGATGCAATTTTTGGCGATGATTAGTATCAAAAAATCAGAGAAAAAGTCCAACAAAACATTGAACTATATGAAAGAAACTCATGGGATAAGGTTTTGGACTTTTTGAAGTTGGATATCAACGATTCCATGGAAATTAATTTTGTTGAAAGAAAAGCTTAGTTTGTTTAACAAGCACTTTTCAGAGACATGCAGGGTTCAATGCACATGGTGTGTTCATTATTATAAGCTAAGGAAAGATATAATTGAATCTCTCAAAAACACATTGCTGCCAGCGTATGGAATATTCATTGGGAGGTTTCAGGATTTTCTTAAAAACGATGCTTGTGAGTATATTGAGTATGGAATGTTTGACATTCATGACATACTTGATAATTTGTTTCTTGGAAACAAGAAAGACAAATGAATCATTTGGTTTGTGATCACAAATTTATGTATGTGTCCATTTTGATTTTGCATTATTTGTTTGGGTTGTGTTTTGTTTTGTACTGATGTTTTGCCAATAAAAGAACAATAGTGTTATTTGGTATTGACCTAAGCACTTGTCAGACAATTTGAGACAGATTATGAAAACATTGATCCACCACTTCCATGAAACAAATTGTTAAGGGCTCCTTGAAAATTTTCATTTTTTTCAATGTTAAGATCATGCTATTGACAGTGAAACTCACAACTATGTAAATAATGTTTTGATGAAGTTCCAGTTTCCAGAAAGATGGTTGAAAGAAAAGCTCAAGGCATAAGAAAAGATCCAATGATATTTGATCAAAAGTCTGAAATTCTTCATTGCATTATCTGAATATGTCTATTGGAAATTCTTTTGGGCAAAACACTAAGTTTTGACCCCCAATATTTTCCATCGATTTTAATCCCTATATAAAAAAAATTTAACATTTAAGTTTACCCTCTTTTACAACTTTGGCCCCTTGGTCTGATTCTGATTCAGTCAATACACATCTGGCACCTCAATTAATGAGTAGAATGCCACGTGTGTAATTTTTTAATTAAAAAATAAAAAAATCAAATAATCATTTACAAAATTAAAACTTGAGCATATACTTTATGCTCAAAATTAAGACGTCTCTGGGAGACTGAAATTCGCAGCAAAAACTGAGTCGAAAACATCTCCCCAACTTTGGCAGAAGCAATTGGTCAAAGGTGGTGTCTCAGCTAGGCAATTTGAATAGATTCTGAAGTGTTAAAGGTATCTATGGATATCTCTGGTTGATATAGATCATGTCAGTTTGGACTGTTTGGACATGTTGTATGTGATGAGTAACACTAGGTGTGTGCAACATTAAATTAAATATTTAATAAACCAAATTAAAAAACTAATTAAACGCACTATCATAATGAGAAAATTAAAACAATCTAGTCATAACTCCCGAGACAAAAATTGTTCTAGGTCCTCTCATTACACTTGAATTAGAATCCGCCATTGCAGTAAGAAACATCGATCATGGACTTATAATAATCAAACATGCAGAATAATGAAAATAAATTACGGAATACATCATTAAAACCGTAGAGAACTTAATCCTTAAATTTTTTCTCACATTATACAATGATAACTCTATAATAAATCAATGCTAATCCAAACATATGCTGAGGAACTTATAGTTAGTCTCTTGTCACATTATACACAGCTAACATACTGATTCAAATAAAATATGATTTGAGGTAACCTAGTAGTTAGTCATGGGCCGACAATGATTTAAACGTGCGCATCATTGACTCACGGAACACACGCATTTGTTTTGCTCCAAAGGGATTTTTTCTTACCAGAGATGCAAGCCCCTGTCTCTCTTCCTCTTTTGTAATGGTGGAACGTCGTGTGTAATATTTTGCAATATTGTGTTGTAATTGCGAATGTACCTGAGTAACCTCCCCGTTTTCTCGCGGGGCATCAAGATTAATAATTGGAGCACTTTCAGAATTAATGGTTTCTTGTGGAAGGATAAGATGAGTGTTTTCTTGCGGATCATCAAAATTTATAATTGTAGCACTTCCAGAATTAATGGTTTCCTGTGGCAGGATTATATGAGTGTTTTCTTGAAAGGCATCAGAATTCGTATTTTCAGCACTTTCGGAATTAATGGCTTCTTGTGGCTGGGTAAGATCCGCGTTTTCTGCAGCAGTACTAGATTCTTCTAAATCTGCATCAATTCGAATGACTAGAGAATTTTGGTCTTGGATTTGGAGTCCAAGATTGCCACTTTCTATAGCGGCAGCCAAATAAAAACGAAGAATGATGAGGGAATAACTGAAACTCACTCCAACGATCACTAAAAACATTTTAATTTTCATGAGCTGTAAAGTTAAACATCCGCAGAAAAAATATAGGAGATCAACCTCAAATCCAAAGTGAGTTTGCTTTGACAAACCAAGAGACATGATAGCAAAAGCTGCATTGGAAATCAGAACATACGAGTCTGGTTTTTGGCTAGCTTTATCAAAAAAGGAGTAAACAGTCGAGATTGTGAAAACCAAAAATACCAAATGAGCTTCAAATGGAAGACTAGTACCCGATGTGTGGTTTATTTTTTGCAAACAAGACGGCGAGGCAGATAATGAAACTGAAAATGGTATAAAGAATTAACTTGAAAAAGTTCCAGTTCCCAAATATGGAAGACTAGTACCCGATGTGTGGTTTATTGTTTTAATTTTATTATTTCTTTTTTAACCATTCGTAAAAAATAAAATAACTACCAACTAACTCAGTTAAGTAAAATTATGATAATCATGTTTCTATGTCCAGGTTTATAATCAAATGGATAAATAGTTGGTTTTGAGCTCCAAATTCTACATATTTAATTACATAATGAAATGGCAAAGTCTTCTCTTTAGTACAATAGTAATATTTTTTAAAGACTAAGAAGAACATCTTTGTTGACTGAGATAATAATTTAATTTCACAAGTCAAATTGTTGAATTAAATTCTTTGTTAAATAGCTTGAACTAATAGTTTTGACATTCATTAAGGGTGGGTGATAGGTCCGCAAGTGCACGGGAATATCTGTTTTAGTATAAAAAGTATCGTATCCACAGAGACCAATGTCAAGTACCGTTTTCTATTGTCACGATGTTTATCTAAGGCGATGCTAATTGATTTGGTTGCAAAATTAAGAAATTAACTTGTTTTTAATTACTTTTAATGATGAGAGTCCAGAATATAATTCGCGTCAACCGTGAATAATTATTAAGTTATTTTTTATTATTGTAACAGGAAAATATTTTCACGCGTGAAAAAGATTAAATTAAAGGGGTCGCCAGCTTTCGAGTGTACGAGAATTTTTGACTTTGTAATCTATTCGACCACTTTCGCGCGTATGTCTTACAACTTCAAAAACTCTGTTTGAAAAATAATCAATTTTCGCACTCAGTTATTTTTAGTAGAAATTTAATTTAAAGGTTCCGTTTGCTTTCGCACAGCCGAAACCGTATTTTAAACTCACAGACGTCCGCTTTCGCGTATCCTACTATAAGTTTAAAATAGCTTTTTTGAAAATTAGTAATTTCTAAATTAATTATAAAAACGATGTCGCTGAATTTTAAAATCAATTCCTGATTATTCTACGGTCAGATATAGGTTTCACTCTTTCGATATGAAACCGGTCGCGTTATTTCAGCTTTCACTGTAAATATTTATCGTTAAAAATCAGAATTTTCAGACTTAAAAATAATTTCTGTTACAATTTTTAATTATACAACTTAACTGAGTATCATTGGTACGACGGTCATCATATTCCAGACTCTATAAAAATCTACTCAGACATAGTAATTATAATAAATAGAATTTTATTCATAACATTCATCATCATTAAAACGGAGAATTAAAAGAAATAAAATGTAAAACAATATAAGCAAAGTGAACAAAACCTGTTAATTGATGGATACTGGAAATAAAGAAAAGAACAGCCGCGGTTTACAATTTGTATGTCACGGAAGTAGTAATTGAATTAAACTATGGAAGTTTAATTCAAAGGAAAAGAGCCACGCCACAACAAATTTATAGATAGGCACGACACAATTGAATTCTAGCAATGGGAATTCAATTTCAAACCGCACCTTAACAGTATGAAATTAAGCAAACGCATCAACAGTATAAATATGAATAATTGGGAAAAACCACTAAATTGGAATAAAGGGGATAATAATAAATTGAAAATTGGAATTGAATGGAATGGAAAATATTCTGCATTATTATATAAAGTACGGTAGCAAAAAAGGTTTTACAATTGGATCCCCTAAAAACTGATTCTTCAAGGTCTATTTATAGGCAACAAATTCATCAGTAGTGCTTCTGATAGTGTCCCAAGAGATGGAGAACATGGAGGAAGTGGAGGTAACTGCTTCTGAAAGTGGAGAGAAATTCTTCAATCTGACTATAGGTGTTGACTTCCCATTTGACTTGTGGACTTTTTTAGCCTTTTTTCCTTTTTTACCGTTTTTCTTCATTTTTGCTTTCTACACCCTAGGTTCCTGAAACACATCAAAATAGCAGCAGATATCATGCAAAACACAACAAATGACCCTAAAACAAATAAAAAATTAAGTTACTTAGACAGTGTATTCCACACTTGAACCATTGCTTGTCCTCAAGCAAAAGGCAAGGAACATTAGCAACACAATTTAGAAAAGACATAATCAACAAAAAATTCATCGCATTTTTATTTTTCGAGGCTTTGTTCTCAGGGTGCACTTGTCACAACCTAAACGCTTTTCATGAATCATATCAACCCAACAACAGTTTCAAGTGAGTGTGTGTGTGTGTGTGTGTGAAGTCCAGCCCTTTTATTGCTCCTGTGTAAAAAGAGCATTATGAAGAAAATAGGTTTTAACTTTAAAAGTAAACTCATCGACAAAATTTCACTTCCATTTCATATAAACTAGGTGGGAATTTTTTTCTTTGGCCATTTTAGTCTTCGTGGTGTTTATTCGCTTAGCTTATGGGGAACTGCAGAAGCGTTTTTTTTTTTTTTTTTAGGGTAACCATATCATCCCCGGGAAGTTAGTGATGGTGAGTCATACCAACCCAAGTCAATGCCTCATATTTTTGTGCTCTGACCCCTTTTATTTACACCTTATTTTGACCATTTACTTTTATTCCCCACACTAACTTGTACTACTTTTTGTTTGAAATTTTGAAGACAAACTTTACCACCTAAAGTTAGACACTACGTTCCTTAAAATACCAATCTACACACTTACTCAAAGACTGCAACTTTATGAATTTCTCAGTGTGGGTTTAGTAAAACTCAAAAAGCAGAAGGTGTTTTCATGCACATAATCATCATCAAACTCAACCTTAAATTTGAGAAGCATAAAATTTGAAATTATGACACAATATTGATTGGTTCAAGAAGCGGGAGAATTAAACAACAAAGCAAAAACACACATTTTTTTGACTCAACAATTTAAAATTAGACTGTTAAGGTGGGAAATTCCTCCCCCACACTTAAAACTGACATTGACCTCAATGAAATAAAAATAAAAGAAAAGGAAAAACACTACCTAACAGATCAATCGTCGTCGGGGTCAGCAGGGGGCGTGTACATACGCCTGATCATGAAATGGTGTGTACCTGCAGGAAAGTTAGCATGAAAATATGGGGGAGGGGGTAGATTATGGTGCTGATCAACTTGGATTCATCTTTTTATTCACTTAGCTAACTAAACTAAACTAAAACCCATGGGTTGCCTCCCACGCAGCGCTTCATTTAACGTCGGTAGCTCGACTCCTTAACACTCACTTTCTCAAGGTTCATTCAAGGTGAAGCAAGCACATTTCTCAACATTCTCTCCGGTAGTGTAATGCTTCAACCTTTGCCCATTTACTACAAACGAGCCAGTGGGTTCACTCCAAACTTCCACTGCGCTAGATGGCGTTACTCTTTTTACCTGAAACGGGCCAGACCAACGGGAGCGAAGCTTTCTAGGGAATAATTTCAACCTAGAGTTAAACAGTAACACAAGCTCCCTCTCTTTAAAATCTCTCCTAATTATGCGCCTATCATGCCATGTTTTCGTCCTTTCTTTATATATCTTGGCATTTTCGTAGGCGTCTAACCTAAGTTCTTCCAGCTCATTCAACTCTAACACCCTTTTTCCTCCAGCAGCCTGATGATCCATGTTAAGGGCTTTAACAACCCAAAAGGCTTTATGCTCTAGTTCCACCGGAAGGTGACATGACTTCCCATAGACAAGTTTGAACGGTGTGGTCCCGATAGGTGTTTTGTAGGCGGTCATGTAGGCCCATAGTGCATCATCAAGCTTGGCAGCCCAATCCTTTCTCGAGGTCGAGACAGTTTTCTCTAAGATTGATTTGATTTCTCTATTAGAGACTTCTACCTGGCCGCTTGTTTGTGGATGATAAGGGGTTGCAACTCTGTGCCTCACTCCATACTTCTTTAAAAGATTTTCAAATTGCTTTGAGATGAAGTGAGATCCGTCGTCACTTATGACTAACCTGGGGATTCCAAACCTAGGGAAGATGGTTTTCTTGAACAACTTAATGGCTACTCGCGTATCATTTGTAGGAGAGGCAATGGCCTCTATCCATTTCGACACATAATCTACCGCTATGAGTATGAACTTGTTACCCATGGAGGATGGGAAAGGTCCCATAAAGTCTACACCCCACACGTCGAAGATTTCGACCTCTAGGAGGCTCTTGAGTGGCATTTCATTTCTTTTGGAAATGTTTCCCGTGCGCTGGCACTGGTCACACTTCGCAACAAATACATGAACATCCTTAAAGAGGTTGGGCCAGTATAGCCCTGCTTGGAGAATCTTATAGGAAGTCTTGGTCGTGCTTGCATGCCCACCATAGGGTGAGGTATGACAATGGGTAAGGATGCTTTCCACTTCCTCCTCAGGGATGCATCGACGAAAGATACCGTCGGCGCCTCTTTTAAACAAGAGAGGCTCATCCCAATAGTAATGTTTTAGATCATGAAAGAACTTTTTCTTCCGCTGATAGTTCATGTCAGGAGGTAGGACCCCAACAGCGAGGTAATTGACGAAGTCAGCATACCAAGGTGCCTGTGTTTGTAGAGAAGCTATCAGTCTATCATCAGAGAAAGAGTCGTCTAATTGCAGCTCATCTCGCTTCACGTCACTCAGCCTAGACAAGTGGTCTGCCACTACATTTTCCGTTCCTTTCTTGTCACGGATCTCCAGATCAAACTCTTGTAGTAGTAATATCCACCGAATCAATCTAGGCTTTGCGTCTTTCTTGCTAAGCAGATACCTGATGGCTGCATGGTCAGTGTAGACTATAATTTTCGATCCAAAAGTATGAACGAAACTTGTCAATAGCATAGACAATGGCCAGAAGCTCTTTCTCAGTAGTTGCATAATTAACTTGAGCATCATCAAGGGTTCTTCTAGCGTAATAGATCGCATGCATCTTTTTGTCTTTTTGTTGTCCTAAGACAGCACCAACTGCATAGTCGCTCGCATCACACATAATTTCAAAAGGAAGATTCCAGTCTGGAGGCTGCATTATTGGTGCAGAGATTAGCGCTTGCTTTAGCTTTTGGAAGGATTCTACACATTTTTCATCAAAGATAAACTCAGCATCCTTCATGAGAAGACCTGTTAGTGGTTTAGTGATTTTTGAGAAGTCCTTAATGAACCGCCGGTAGAAACCAGCGTGACCTAAAAAACTTCGGACTTCTTTTATTGTGGTAGGAGGCATCAACCTCTCAATCACCTCAATCTTTGCTCTGTCAACCTCTATTCCTCGTTCAAACACTAGATGTCCGAGGACTATGCCTTCTTTCACCATGAAGTGGCATTTTTCCCAATTTAGTACCAGGTGAACTTTCACACATTGTTCAAGGACTTTCTCCAAATTCGTCAGACAAACCTCAAAGCTTGATCTGCATACTGAAAATTCATCCATGAAGACTTCCATGATATCCTCAAGGAAATCCCCAAAGATTGCCATCATACATCTCTGAAAGGTGGAGGCCGCATTGCACAGCCCAAAAGGCATTCGCCAATAGATAAACGTTCCATAAGGGCACGTGAAGGTCGTCTTTTCTTGGTCACTCGGGTGGATAGTGATCTGAAAGAATCCTGAGTAACCATCAAGATAACAAAAGTAGGAATGCTTAGCTAGGCGCTCAAGCATTTGGTCTATGAATGGGAGAGGGAAGTGGTCTTTCCTTGTGGCTTTGTTTAGTTTCCTATAGTCTATACGCATCCGCCATCCAGTGGTTGTACGTTTGGCAACAGACTCTCCCTTCTCATTCTTCACCACTGATCCCTCCTTTCTTTGGTACCACATGAACTGGACTCACCCACTTGATGTCTGAGATAGGGTATATCACACTTGCATCTAGAAGCTTCACTACTTCCTTTTTAACTACCTCACTCATGTTCGGGTTCAGCCTTCTTTGATGTTCTCTAGAGGGTTTGTATTCCTCTTCGAGTAAAATTTTATGCATACAAATAGAAGGGCTAATACCTTTGAGGTCATAGATTGAGTATCCTATTGCTTCCGGGTATTTTCTTAATACATCAAATAGTTTCTCAGTTTCAGTCTCTCCTAAGTCAGCACTCACAATGACTGGTCGGTTAGATCATAGGAATTCATACCTAAGGTTCTTGGGTAGCTCTTTCATTTCGACTTTCGGCTGCTCTTGAGTCGGAACGGGAACAAGGGAGAGACACTCATTTTGATGAACTGGATTTACATCCAATTCTTCTTGATGGGTACTTGCCTCGTGTCCCTTAGTTTCAGTGAAGGACACATCCATTTCCTCAATGGGAGGTGGTCCTGACGCATGCTCCTTAATGCATTCATCAATTATATCAACTAAGCAAGCTGTGTCGTTGATGGAGGGGTTTTTCAGGAATTTAGACAAGATGAACTCGATCTTTTCATCCCCGACCTTGAAGGTAAGTTTTCCTTTCTTTACATCTATGATGGCACCAGCCGTAGCTAGGAAAGGTCTTCCTAAGAGGATTGGGATAGATGAGTCTTCAATGATGTCCATCACCACAAAGTCGGTGGGAATGTACAACTGGCCGATTCTCAGTGGTACATCCTCCAGTATTCCTATCGGCTACTTGATAGATCGATCGGCAAGTTGTAGAGACATCCTGGTCGATTTTAGCTCTCATAGGTTGAGTCTCTCGCAAACGGAAATGGGCATAAGACTCACACTAGCACCCAAATCACAGAGCGCTTTATCGATGAAGAAGTTGCCAATAACACACGGGATTGAAAAACTCCCTGGATCTTTCAATTTGGGTGGCATCTTATTCTGGATGATAGCGCTACACTCTTCAGTGAGTGCTACAATATCATCGTCATCGATTTTCCTCTTATTTGTCAAAATTTCTTTTAGAAATTTGGCATAAGAGGGCATTTGAGTAATGGCCTCTGTGAAAGGGATATTTACATGGAGCTTCTTCAAGAGCTCAATAAATTTCTTAAATTCTCCCTCACTCTTTGATTTAGCTAGTCTCTGAGGGAAAGGGATCAGAGGTTTGTAAGGGGGTGGAGGTACATAGGGTTTCTCTTTTTCTTCCTCCATCACCTCCTTTCTCTTTAGGATTTGCCCACTCTCAGTGGGCACAGACTCCATCTCTGCGCCTTTCTTCTCACCTGGGCTCTCTAACTCTTTTCCACTACGTAGGGTAACAACGTTCGGCTCCCCTTTCGGGTTAGGTTGAGGTTGTGCAGGGCAGGTTCCTGAAGGCGCAGCTGCTCGTTGTTGGGCCACTTGTGCAATTTGCGTTTCTAACATTTTGTTATGGGTGGCCAATGTGTCAACTTTATATGCAAGCAGCTTAATCATTCAATTTGTGTGGATGTTCTGATTCAGGAATTCTTTGTTCTGTTGGGACTGTGCCATGACAATGTTTTCCATCATCAGTTCCAGGTTAGACTTTGTAGGAGCAACAGAGGTTCCATGAAAACTAGGGGATGCAATGGGTGCAGGGTTTGGCGCAAAGGTAGGATTGTTATTCTTATATGGGAAATTAGGATTTCTTTGTCCATATGGATTACTGGAATTCTGGTAGGTACTGGTTCTGAACTATAAAAACAGAGTCTGGAAAAACGTAGTTCAGAAGCAGAAAATAAAACAGACAGAAGATAAAGAACACAGTAATTTGTTAACCAAGTTCGGTGCAAACTTCACCTACGTCTGGAGGATACCAATCCAGGAAGGAAATCCACTAAGTAGTATCAATTCAAAGACTCAAGACACAGCCCCTGTTCCCAGCCTTATCACTTAATCACTACCCGTATAGACTTCTACCTAGGAACTCCTAGATATAAGAACCCACTTACTTCCTAATCAAGCAATCACAGTCCCAGTGATTGTAAACTCTAAACAATTATGAAGACACTCTTCAAAACAGAAAAACAGTCACTTGTGCTTAAAAGCTTTAAGTGATTACAACTGAAAAACAACCAACTCTAACAATTGAGTGGTGCACAGAAACAACAGAGCAACAACTCATAGACTCAAAACACTAATACTCTTTTAATTCTTGAGATGAGTAAGTTCTTCAATAGCAAAGCCTTCTATTTATAATCTTCAGCTGCTCATAAAATTCTTAACAAATCTTCAAAGATATGATCTTAGAATTCTTTTAGAAGCAAATAGAAGCTCTCATATTATTCAGAAATATATTTTCCAAAAGATTACTTTGAAAATATATTTACGAATAACTGAAACAAATCTTCAGAACAAATCTTGTGTGAAAACAAATCTTAAACAAATCTTGTGCAACAGTCTTCTAGAAACAAAGCTTGAATAAATCTTCAACAAATCAAATCCAAGGCGCAAAGATTAAATGCAGAAAACAAGCTTCTGAAATGCAGCTTCTGAAAGTCAACAAAAGTCAACGTCTGAAGGCAGCTTCTGAAGGTCAACAAAAGTTAACGTCTGAAAAGTGCGTCTGACTACCAGTTCAGCTTCTAATGAACAGTGCGTCTGAAGACCTTCGCAGAGCGAAGATATCAGCTTCTGAAGTACTGTAGCTCCTGACCCAGCTTCTGAAGATGCAAAAAATGAGATTTTCTGCTTTTGAAGACAAAATAACTTCTGAAGACGCATTGCTTGCACATTTTGATTTTACCAAAGATGTAGCCAACCTTCAAATATCCAACAATCTCCCCCTTTGGCAAATTTTTGGCTAAAATCAAATTGTCCATAAAGACAAGTTCTTCACTCAACAAAAGTATTCAACCATGAAGAACTCCACACATGTATAGCAGAGTCAGCAGCGGAATAATTCACTCAATTTCACACAAAACAGTCCCCCTGCAACATACAGCAGCAGTTTCTGAGGTACAGCTTCTCCCCCTGAAACACATCACTCAGCTTCTTAAGGACACATAAACAGAAACTCCCCCTGAAACAGATCAATCAGAAACTTCAACTCCCCCTGAATTGTTGAACAGCTTCTGAAACAGACACATATTTCTCCCCCTTTTTAGCCAAACAATGTTGACAAAACAAACAATATTCCTCAGGAGCAGAAAAACAGGATGCACTCAGTCACAGACCAGCATAACACAAATAGCATACCAGAATCATCAAAACTAACACAGGATCACAGAAACTTGGTACCCACACACAGAGCTCAACGCAGGCTTCACAGAAGAACACAATTACACAGCAAAGTCTTCACACATGAAACACAAACTGACAAAGCATTAGAAACATCAACACATAACTTAGCACATCACCATCATCAGGATTGGAACCACACAGTATCCACACACAGAAGAACAAAACAAAACTACAGAGTACAGCACAAAGTTGCAGTCCAGAAGCACAAACAGAAATCCAAGACATTAGTCACAAATTGATAGTCTTCAGACTCAGCAACAAATGTTGTTTCATCATTAGACACAGCATCAGAAGCTGTTTAGTTAATATGTGCTTCAGGCACATTCAGACTCTTCTTCCTAGCAATCCTCTTCTGAGTTTCAGCAATCCTCTTCTGAACAGAGAGCATGATGTCAGCATCATCCTCAGATTCACTAGGATCCACATCCTTTCCTTTTGGTGCCTTCTTCTTAGCAATGGGAGTGGGCCTACTGTCAGCAGCAACATCCTTTCCTTTCCTAGACTTTAGTCTCTTTGCTACACTTTGTTCAAGCCTAATAGGTTCTTCATCAGACTTCATATCAGAACCTACATCAAAAACCTCCATCAGACTTAGATGGGGTAGATTCAGGATTTTCAACAACAACCTTAGAGGAGGACACAGTTGCATCATCAACATATTTTTCAGCATTAACATTCTCATCTTTGATAACCTTCATAAGTGCTGTATCAAATGTTATCTTGTGTCTTGCAACCATAAGAGCATAATTCTTCATTCTTCTCTTGTCAACACTTTCACCTTTGTTGTTCTTATGAGATACTAAGAGGGCCTTGTTCCTAGTTACATTACCACCTTCAACAGACTTACTCTTATGGATCCTTTTAGTACCAATGGTATTCACCCCTTTAGGTCTCCATTCTTTCTTGACATTGCTTTTGTTCACAACTGGTTCTATTTTTCTGATTTGAACAAAAGTATGGCTGACCTTTGATTGAACATGAGGTTTTATTTGTTGAAAGTGCTTGGGATATCCATGCAGCTTGTAACATAAAGGCTTTATGTGCCCCTTTTTCCCACAGTGATGACATACCCAAGGATGAGATGCCTTCTTGTCTTTAGATCCCTGAGGTTGGTTCTGGTGTCCCAACTTAGGTTTATCTTGGTTCTGACTCTTCAGTATCTCTTTTGGCCTCTTCATATGTTCAAGCTGAGAGTTCAATTGGGTTACCTCATCATGCAAACCAGAGATGGTTGATAGGAGTTTTTCTTTTTCAATGCGTAAATTAGCAATGATTTTCTTCTGCTTTTCTCCTACTTGACAAGCCTCTTCAAATTTAACCTGCAATTTCTTGAATTGCCTAAGCACAGTTGCATCTGAGATCCTTTCTTCAATATCTTTTTCACATTGAACAACTTCCTTGTCCATTCTGCCAGAAAATATCTTCCCTGGAGCTCACCCAAATACAGGCAGGGTGCCTGCTCTGATACCAATTGAAATTCTGGCAGGTACTGGTTCTGAACTATAAAAATAGAGTCTGGAAAAACGTAGTTCAGAAGCAGAAAATAAAACAAACAGAAGATAAAGAAGACAGTAATTTGTTAACCCAGTTCGGTGCAAACTTCACCTACGTCTGGAGGATACCAATCCAGGAAGGAAATCCACTAAGTAGTATCAATTCAAAGACTCAAGGCACAGCCCCTGTTCCCAGCCTTATCACTTAATCACTACCCGTATAGACTTCTACCTAGGAACTCCTAGATATAAGAACCCATTTACTTCCTAATCAAGCAATCACAGTCCCAGTGATTGTAAACTCTAAACAATTATGAAGACACTCTTCAAAACAGAAAAACAGTCACTTGTGCTTAAAAGCTTTAAGTGATTACAACTGAAAAACAACCAACTCTAACAATTGAGTGGTGCACAGAAACAACAGAGCAACAGCTCACAGACTCAAAACACTAAGACTCTTTTAATTCTTGAGATGAGTAAGTTCTTCAATAGCAAAGCCTTCTATTTATAATCTTCAGCTGCTCATAAAATTCTTAACAAATCTTCAAAGATATGATCTTAGAATTCTTTTAGAAGCAAATAGAAGCTCTTATATTATTCAGAAATATATTTTCCAAAAGATTACTTTGAAAATATATTTACGAATAACTGAAACAAATCTTCAGAACAAATCTTGTGTGAAAACAAATCTTGAACAAATCTTGCGCAACAGTCTTCTAGAAACAAAGCTTGAATAAATCTTCAACAAATCAAATCCAAGGCGCAAAGATTAAATGCAGAAAACAAGCTTCTGAAATGCAGCTTCTGAAAGTCAACAAAAGTCAACGTCTGAAGGCAGCTTCTGAAGGTCAACAAAAGTCAACGTCTGAATAGTGCGTCTGATGACCAGTTCAGCTTCTGATGAACAGTGTATCTAAAGACCTTCGCAGAGCGCAATGGCTTCGCAGAGCGAAGTTATCAGCTTCTGAAGTACTGTAGCTCCTGACCCAGCTTCTGAAGATGCAAAAAATGAGATTTTCAGCTTCTGAAGACAAAATAACTTCTGAAGACGCATTGCTTGCACATTTTGATTTTACCAAACATGTAGCCAACCTTTAGATATCCAACAATTACCATGCGCGTAGTTTGCCTTGTCTGTCCCTACTAATAGATGACACTCAGTAGGAGTGTGTCCAGGTGTCCCGCAAATTTCACAATTGGGAGTCACAACAGCAGCAATAGCAGGTGGAGCGAGGTTCAGGTTGTCAAGCTTATGGTACAACGTATCCACTCTAGCATTCATGTGGTCAAGGTTACTAACTTCGTACATTCCTGCTTTGGGTTGTGTTTTCTCAATTTTAGTGCGCTTGCTCCCCCATTGGTAATGGTTTTGAGCCATGTCCTTGATAAGGGCATTAGCGTCCTTAAATGGTTTGTTCATGAAAGCTCCTCCTGCAGCGGCATCAATGGTCATTCTCGTGTTATAGAGTAGACCATTGTAGAAGGTATGAATTATCAGCCACTTTTCTAATCCGTGGTGTGGGCAAGCTCTCATTAATTCCTTATATCTCTCCTATGCTTCGAAAAGCGACTCACCGTCTGTCTGCCTAAAGCAGCTGATTTGGTTCCTGAGTTGTTCCGTTTTGCTCGACAGGAAGTATCTAGCAAGGAACGCTTTCTTGAGTTCATTCCATGTCATAATGGAATTAGACGGTAGGGATTGTAGCCAAGCTCTGGCTCTATCTCTTAGGGAGAAAGGAAATAGACGCAAACGAATGGCTTCAGACTCGACGCCATTACATTTAAGCGTATCAGCGAATTGCACGAAAACGGAGAGGTGCAAATTTGGGTCTTCCGTCGAGTTTCCGGAAAACTGGTTCTGCTGCACGATTTGCAGCAGAGAGGGTTTCAACTCGAAGTTGTTAGCCTGAATCGTCGGGTTAACAATACTTTAGTGCGGCTCATCCTGAGATGGGACGGCAAAGTCCTTAAGAGGACGGTTTTCGTTGGCCATTTGGGCATGTATTCTGAAGGTGAGAAAAACACAAGAAGGGGGGTTGAATTGTGTTGGCTTTTTATTTTCTTTCTCAAAAACTTAGGTTAGTTTAGAATCATATATAGATCAGACTATGAAACTATTTTCAGAGTGTTTTGCAGCGGATATAAAGTAAATGAGAGAGAGGGAGAGAGACACAAGCAGTTTATCCTGGTTCCTTCCACAATCTGGAAGTAGTCCAGTTCCCTTGTCACTTACAAGAGATTTTCACTATAATCACAAAGATTACAATTGCTCAAGCACAAAGCAAGAGACTTCCTATGCTCAAACACAAAGTAAGAGACTTCCAATTGCTCAAACACTAAGTAAGAGACTTCCTATGCTCAAACACAAAGTAAGAGACTTCTTTGCTCAAACACTAAGTAAGAGACTTTGAATCAAACAGATTTACAAAAGAATATGTTTGAGTTAAACACTTGATATACTATCAGTGGTGTTCACAAAATACAACACAGATTAAGACTCTATCAAATTTGGCAGAAATGCGATTCCAGAAAACAGAGTATCGTTTTTCAGTCTTATGAGTCTTAATCTTCTTCTTCAAAACTTCAATCCTTTATAGAGGAATTAAGAGCTGTTGAGAAGAGCCAGTTTCATCAAAAGAGCCGTTGCAATATAAGCTACAACCACCATTAAATTCGTTCCTGACATTGTGTGCGAACTCAGAAAACAGAGCAAAACAATTTGAATTGTTTCCTTAAAAACTGGCTGCGTGTTTCGTCCAAGGAGGAAAGAGTTGCAGTGAGCTGTTCTGACCGTACAGTACTTTACTGTTGACAGTTGTAATTGTTAACTTCTGCATTTCTTTAAAACTCATACTTCAGAAGCTGGTTATCAGATACTGTTCATCAGAAGCTGGTCTTCAGACGCACTGTTCATCAGACGCTGGCCTTCAAATGCACTGTTCATCAGACGCTGTCTTCAGAAGCCGCCTTCAGACGCTGCCTTCAGAAGCTGCCTTCAGACGCTGCCTTCAGAAGCTGGTCTTCAAACTTGCAACACAAGCTTCTATATTTTCCTTCTGCTCTTAACTTGATCTTTCATAACCACCATTAGATACAACAATTAATTATATGGTCCTGCACACTTAGAACAAGTATTAGTAAATCCAATTTTCTTTTTAACACTTTGTTATCATCAAAACTCAAAAGAGAGTTGTTCATACATTTTGTTCCAACAATCTCCCCCTTTTTGATGATGACAAACATAAGTATTAATAGAAAATTGTTGTTAATTTAATTAACAAGTTGACTTCAGGGTCTGAGGTTTGTAAGCTCCCCCTGAGTCTGATAATCCACAAGGTGAGGTTTGTAAGCTCCTGCTGAGTCTTATCCAGGTTAATTAAATTCAATTTAAATCAATAAAGTGTAAATACATTCAAAATTTAAATAACAAACTGACTTCAGGGTCTGAGGTTTGTAAGCTCCCCCTGAGTCTGATAATTCACAAGGTGAGGTTTGTAAGCTCCCCTTGAGTTTTATCCAAGTTATTTAAATTCAGTTTAATTTACAGAATTGAAATTCAGTTTATCTCACAGAATTGAAATCAGAGGCTAAGAGATGAGAAAATGTTCTCCTAAGTTAATTAATTTTCAATAATTAACTTATGTTCTGAGCTCAGAGCCTGAAATACTTGTTACTTTTACTCCCCCTTTTGTCATCAACAAAAAGAAAATTCAAGAATTTTAAGACACAAGAGAGTTTAAAACGTGAGATAAAAATGTTCAGTGCATTTTGCTCAGTACCACTGAACTGTTTCAGAAACAATTGCTCAGAACATATGGTTCAGTACTGCTGAACTCTTTTAGACACAATTGTTCAGAAGAGATGGTTCAGTACTACTGAACTGTTACAGACAGAAATGAGAGTTTTTAACTGGGTCTGAAAGCTGAACATATAAGATGAGAAAGTGACAGTGTGACTGTGTTTTTGTTAAAACATTTCAGAAACTGAAAACTGAAAAACATTGAACACAACTGCACATTAATGACTTTAGGAGGGGCAAAGTACAACTTTCAAAGCTAACTCATCATTGCCTAGCAGTTATAACTTATCAGATTCTGACCAAGTGTTAGACTACTGTTCAGATTCACTCTCATTAGTGGGCCACGTGTAAAGTGTCCACTTATCATGAGTTTTATCAGAAGTCAAAAATTCAGATTCTGAAACTTAGACTCTGATGTTTTCAGAGGCTGAACTTCTTCAGACTCTCAAAGTGAGTGTCTGTTAAGTCTTAGCTTCTGATGAACTTCAGATTCTCAGTTTCTATTCAGAGTCAAGCAAATTTTTCAAGAGATGAAATGTATGTTCAGATTCTTTTTAATAAAATTAAATCTATCTTCTGTGAGGGGTTTTGTAAATATATCATCCCATTGATGATCAGTATCAATGAATTGAATATCCAAAACACCCTTCTGAACATAATCTCTAATAAAATTATGTTTAATTTCAATATGCATGGCTCTTGAATGTAGAATTGGATTTTTAGACAAACAGATTGCAGCAGTATTATCACAGAAAATAGGAATGATGTTTTCATGAATCTGATAGTCTTCTAACTGATGTTTCATCTAGAGCAGTTGTGTGCAACAACTTGCAGCTGAGATGTATTCTGCTTCTGTTGTTGACAATGCAATAGTTGATTGTCTTTTGCTGGCCTAGGATATCAGATTCTCACCAAGGAATTGACAATTTCCACTGGTGGATTTTCTTTCAATCCTGTCACCAGCATAATCAGCATCACAAAATCCAACCAGCTTATAATCTAAGGATTTCTTATTCAAAAGTCCAAGATTAGTTGTTCGCTTCAGATACCTGAAGATTCTCTTGACAGCAGTCATATGAGATTCTCTAGGATCTGATTGGAATCTTGCACACAAGCATACACTAAACAAAATATCTGGTCTAGAAGCTGTTAAGTATAACAGAGAACCAATCATACCTCTGTAGAGCTTCTGATCTACCTTTGAGCCAGTGTCTTCTTTGCTTAAATTACAGGTTGGATGCATTGGTGTTGTCATCAATTTACAATCTTCAAGCTGGAACTTCTTCAGAAGCTCCTTTGTATATTTAGATTGATGAACATACACTCCATCTTTGCATTGGTTGATTTGAATTCCAAGAAAGAACTTCAATTCTCCCATCATGCTCATTTCAAATTCATCCTCATTAACTTAGAAAATTCTTTGCAAAGAATGGCATTAGTAGAACCAAATATATTATCATCAACATAGATTTAAACAATTAAGATGTCTTTCTTAAGTGTCTTTCTGAAAAGTGTATTGTCAACTTGTCCTCGTACAAAATCATTTTTAAGTAAGAAATTACTTAGTTTCTCATACCAAGCTCTGGGAGCTTGTTTCAGACCATACAGTGATTTCTTAAGTTTAAAAACAAAATCTGGATGTTTTAAATCTTCAAAACCAGGAGGTTGTTTGACATACACTTCTTCAGAAATGACTCCATTTAAAAAAGCACTCTTAACATCCATTTGATATAGAATGATATTATGATTTACTGCATAGGAAAGAAGTAACCTGATTGCTTCCAGTCTTGCAACTGGAGCAAATGTTTCATGTAATCTATTCCTTCCTGCTGACTGTAGCCTTGAGCAACCAGTCTAGCTTTGTTTCTGACTACTTCTCCTTTTTCAATCAGCTTGTTTCTGAACACCCATTTTGTTCCAATAATGTTCTTGTGATTTGGTTTTGCAACTAAATCCCAAACATCATTTCTTTGAAACTGGTTGAGTTCTTCTTGCATAGCCACAATCTATCCATCATCTACAAGTGCCTCATCAGCTATTGTAGGTTCAATCATTGACAGTAATCCAAGCAATGAGTCATTCTGACAGAATGCTGATCTGGTCTTTCTTGGACTATCCTTGTTTCCAATGATTAACTCTTTAGGATGTGAAGACTTATACTTGAATGAGTTTCTGGGTGGATTTGCTTCTGAAGAATCATTAAGACCTTGTTTAGAACCATCTTGAACTTGATTAGCTTCAGGAGGAGTGTCAGCTTCTGAGAGTTTTTCACCTTCTGCAGAATTTTCAGCTTCTAGACTTTCTTCAGACTCAGAATTCAGTTCAGGTTCTGAAGGGTCCACTGAGAGCCGTATATCTGCAAAACTCTCAACTAGCTCTGATATTTTATTATCAGGCTTCTTGTCATCAAACCTAATGTGTATTGATTCTTCAACAACATGTGTTTCAGAATTGTACACCCTGTATGCTTTAGATCTCTCAGAGTATCCTAAAAAGATACCCTTGTGAGCCTTAGCATCAAATTTCTTTAGGTAGACTTTATTGTTCAGAATGTAACATGTACATCCAAACTGATGAAAATAAGAAATACTTGGCTTTCTTCCTTTGAATAATTCATATGCTGTTTTATTCAGAATTGGTCTTATATAGATTATGTTCTGAATATAACATGATGTGTTAACAGCTTCTGCCCAGAAGTACTTTGCAATTTTAGATTCATGAATCATGGTTCTGGCCATTTCTTGCAAAGATCTGTTCTTTCTCTCTATAACTCCATTTTGTTGTGGAGTTCTAGGAGAAGAGAACTCATGGAGAATTCCATGTTCTTCACAAAAAGTTTCAAATGGTTCATTTTCAAATTCACCACCATGATCACTTCTAACTTTTAAAAATTTTCAAATCATTTTCTGTTTGTACATGCTTGCAGAATTTGTTGAACACATCATATGTTTCATTTTTGGATCTTAGGAATTTAACCCAAGTCCACCTACTGTAATCATCAACAATTACTAACCCATATTTCTTCCCATTGATTGATGTTGTTCCAACATGACCAAACATATCAATGTGAAGTAGTTCTAAGGGTCTAGAGGTACAAACAATGTTTTTGGATTTAAAAGAAGTTTTAGCAATTTTTCCTATCTGGCATGCTTCACAAAGAGCATCTGAGTGATAGTCAATGTTTGGTAAGCCTCTGACCAGTTGCAACTTGCTAAGCTTAGAGATGAGTCTCCCGTTAGCATGTCTCAATCTTTTGTGCCATACCCATTTCTCATCACTCACTAACAGAAGGCAAACTACCTTCTGATCAACCAGTTCTGAAAAATTAATTTTATAAACATTGTTCTTCCTCTTTCCTTTGAACACAACAAAGTTATCTTTGTTGTTGATTACAGTGCAAGTGTTCTTATCAAACAAGACATCATAACACTGTCACATAATTGACTTATGCTAAGTAGGTTATGTCTTAGTCCATCTACCAACTAGACATTATCAATGGAAAGGGAAGAATTACCTATCTTACCAGTACCAATGATCTTGCCTTTCTAATTTCCTCCAAATCCCACAGTTCCTCCCTCTTTCATGGTCAGGGTTTGGAACATAGACCTTTCTCCTGTCATGTGACGCGAGCAGCCACTGTCCAGGTACCAAGACTTTTCCTTTTCTTTGGCTGTCAAGCATATCTGCAACAGAAATGATTTCAGATTTAGGTACCCATATCTTTATGGGTCCTCTTTGGTTAGTTCTGAAAGGATAAGGCTTCCTTTGAACCTTTGGTCTGGCATTCTGAGATTAAAAAAGTTTTGTATAAACTGGTTTAGTATTCCTTGAAGGTTTTACAAACACAGCCTTTTGAAAATATGAGTCTGAATTTTTCAGAGTCTGAGACTTGCTTGTCTTAGGTTCTGAACTCTTTAGACTTTGAACCTTTTCAGATTTAAAGTCTGTTTTCCTCATAGTCTTAGGCTTAGAACCTTTTGGTTTAGACTTTGGCAAAGTTTTAGATTTTGCCTTCATTTTTCCCTTAGGTTCAGAAGTTTTGGATTCTGAGTTGTTCAGAACCTCAGGTTTAGCAGTCTCATTTTCTGATAAATTCTGTTCCTCAGAAATCTCAGAAGCAGGTACAAAACACACCTTAGTGCCTTTCATAATATTTCCAGACCATGATGGTATATTTGTTTCTTTTGAATGATTGAATGGATCATTTTTGAAACCAATACCTTCTCCTCTGTTTCTGCTAATATTATAAATCATAGAAGCAATCTTACTTCTGTTGATTCCAGTTAAAATAAAATCCTGAAATACAATTTCTTGTTCACTTGGGATTTCATCAGGTTTCTTATGAGCCATTTCTCTGAGTTCTCTAACTTCTTCATCAATCTCATTGATGTGATTCTGAAGTTGGAGATTCTCATCAGTCAGCAAGTTATATTTTTTTTTCAAAGATTTTAATTGACTCATCTTTCTTTTGAGGTGGTTCATAAGATCTTTAACTGTTTCAATAAGTTCAGAACGAGTAAGTTCAGAATATACCTCATCTTCATCTTTAGAGTCAGAACCTGACTCTGTATCAGAGGATACTGTTGCTACTAAAGCCAGGTTAGCTTCCTCTTCATCCTCCTTATCAGATTCAGATTCATTATCAAGATCATCCCATGTTGCCATAAGACTTTTCTTGAGCTTGTTTCTGAAGTTGCTTGATTTAGAGCTGGTCTTCTTGGATTTCTCCTTTGACTTGTCCTTTTGTAGCTCAGGACATTCAGCTATGAAATGACCAGTCTTTTGCAGTTGTAGCAACCCTTCTGATCTTCCTTCTTGAAACCAGATCCTTTGAAGTTTCTACTTCTGTTAGAGAACTTCTTTTGTCTTTTCATTAAGTACTGAAATCTTTTAGAAAGCATTGCAAGTTCCTCAGCATCTGAATCTTCTTCAGAATTTCCCTCAGGAGATTCATCATGAGATTCTATAGCTTTTAGAACTTTTGATGACTTTCCTTTAGATTTCAGTGCTATAGACTTAGACTTTCTAACAGATTCATCTTCATTGAGTCCCAGTTCATGCACTTTGAGAGAGATTATAAGATATTCAATACTTAGAGTATTTAGATCTTTAGCTTCCTCAATAGCAGTCACTTTAGGTCTCCATTTAGATGGCAGACTTCTGAGGATCTTGTTCACATGATCAACAGTAGTATAGCTTTTCTTCAGAATCTGAAGTCCAGAAACTAGAGTCTGAAATCTTGAGAACATAGTCTCAATATTTTCATCCTCCTTCATTCTAAACAGCTCATACTGCTGAACCAGAAGATTTGCTTTTGCTTCTCTAACCTTCTTGTTTCCTTCATAGTTAGAGCAGAGAGAGGTGAAGATGGATTTTGCTGTTGATTTATCACTTAGCTTAAGATACTCATTGTGGGGTAGAGAGTCCACAATGATACCTCTTACATTGTGATGCTTTCTGTAGATCTTTCTTTCAGCATCAGTAAGGCCTCTTCTGTTAATAGCTACTCCTTCTTCCTCAACTGGTATAGTTATACCATCTTCAATGATGTCCCATAGACTATCATCTATTCCAATGATATGACTATACATTTTGCTTTTCCACCATGAAAATTTCTCAGGATCACCAGTAAACATAGGAGGTTTATGGTGTGAGCGAGATTGCCTTTCACCTGTACCATAATCATATGATACAGAAGCGTGATTTCTAGGAGAAGGTGGAGGGGAACTGCTAGAAGCCATGTTTTTCTCAGGATCTTTACTGACTCACTGTTAGGTTATTGAATATCAGAACCAGGCTCTGATACCAACTGAAGGTGAGAAAAACACAAGAAGAGGGGTTGAATTGTGTTGGCTTTTTCTTTTCTTTCTCAAAAACTTAGGTTAGTTCAGAATCAGATATAGATCAGATTCTGAAACTATTTTCAGAGTGTTTTGCAGCGGATGTAAAGTAAATGAGAGAGAGGGAGAGAGACACAAGTAGTTTATCCGGGTTCCTTCCACAATCCGGAAGCAGTCCAGTTCCCTTGCCACTTACAAGAGATTTTCACTATAATCACAAAGATTACAATTGCTCAAGCACAAAGCAAAAGACTTCCTATGCTTAAACACAAAGTAAGAGACTTCCAATTGCTCAAACACTAATTAAGAGACTTCCTATGCTCAAACACAAAGTAAGATACTTCTTTGCTCAAACACTAAGTAAGAGACTTTGAATCAAACATATTTACAAAAGAATATGTTTGAGTTGAACACTTGATATACTATCAGTGATGTTCACAAAATACAACACAGATTAAGACTCTATCGAATTTGGCAGAAATGCAATTCCAGAAAACAGAGCATCGTTTTTCAGTCTTATGAGTCTTAATCTTCTTCTTCAAAACTTCAATCCTTTATAGAGGAATTAAGAGTAGTTGAGAAGAGCCAGTTTCATCAAAAGAGCCACTGCAATAGAAGCTACAGCCAGCATTAAATTCGTTCCTGACATTGTGTGCGAACTCAGAAAACAGAGCAAAACAATTTGAATTGTTTCCTTAAAAACTGGCTGCGTGTTTCGTCCAAGGAGGCAAGAGTTGCAGAGAGCTATTCTGACCGTACAGTACTTTACTGTTGACAGTTGCAATTGTTGACTTCTGCGTTTCTTTAAAACTCAGACTTCAGAAGCTGGTTATCAGATACTGTTCATCAGAAGCACTTCTTCAGAAGCTGGTCTTCAGACGCACTGTTCATCAGACGCTGTCTTCAGAAGCTGGCCTTCAGACACACTGTTCATCAGACGCTGTCTTCAGAAGCTGCCTTCAGACGCTGTTTTCAGACGCTGTCTTCAGACGCTTCCTTCAGACGCTGCCTTCAGAAGCTACTTGCAACACAAGCTTCTATATTTTCCTTCTGCTCTTAACTTGATCTTTCAGAACCACCATTAGATACAACAATTAATTATATGGTCCTGCACACTTAGAACAAGTATTAGCAAATCCAATTTTCTTTTTAACACTTTGTTATCATCAAAACTCAAAAGAGAGTTGTTCATACATTTTGTTCCAACATATTCGTTCTATTTGTCATCTAACACGAAAATGACGCTCGATTTCGTCGATCAGTTGTTCTAACTCGTCCTCAGAAGAGCGAGTACTAGGCATACAATCGACGGAAAACTAAAGGAAAAAAATGCCTTAGTCTAGACGGTGTGACAACGGAGTTACGATATTGCCAAAATTGGTCCGCGACAACGGCGCCAAAAACTTGATAGGTCCGCAAGTGCACGGAAATATTGGTTTTAGTATAAAAGTATCGTATCCACAGAGACCAATGTCAAGTACCGTTTTCTATTGTCAAATTGTTTATCTAAGGCGATGCTAATTGATTTGGTTGCAAAATAGGAAATTAACTTATTTTTAATTACTTTTAATGATGAGAGTCCAGAATATAATTCACGTCAACCGTGAATACTTATTAAGTTATTTTTTATTATTGTAACAGGAAAATATTTTCGCTCGTGAAAAAGATTAAATTAAAGGGGTCGCCAGCTTTCGCGTGTACGACACCAAATTTTTGACTTTGTAATCTATTCGACCACTTTCACGCGTACGCCTTACAACTTCAAAAACTCTGTTTGAAAAATAATCAATTTACGCACTCAAAGTTATTTTTAGTAGAAATTTAATTTAAAGGTTCCGTTTGCTTTCGCACAGCCGAAACCGTATTTTAAACTCACAGACGTCCGCTTTCGCGTATCCGACTATAAGTTTAAAAAAGCTTTTTTGAAAATTAGTAATTTCTAAATTAATTATAAAAACGATGTCACTGAATTTTAAAATCAATTCCTGATTATTCTACGGTCAGATACAGGTTTCACTCTTTCGATATGAAACCGGTATCGCGTTATTTCAGCTTTCACTGTAAATATTTATCGTTAAAAATCAGAATTTTCAGACTTAAAAATAATTTCTGTTACAATTTTTAATTATACAACTTAACTGAATATCATTGGTACGACGGTCATCATATTCCAGATTCTATAAAAATCTACTCAGACATAGTAATTATAATAAATAGAATTTTATTCATAACATTCATCATCATTAAAACAGAGAATTAAAAGAAATAAAATGTAAAACAATATAAGCAAAGTGAACAAAACCTGTTAATTGATGGATACTGGAAATAAAGAAAAGAACAGCCGCGGTTTACAATTTGTATGTCACGGAAGTAGTAATTGAATTAAACTATGGAAGTTTAATTCAAAGGAAAAGAGACACGCCACAACAAATTTATAGATAGGCACGACACAATTGAATTCTAGCAATGGGAATTCAATTTCAAACCGCACCTTAACAGTATGAAATTAAGCAAACGCAACAACAGTATAAATATGAATAATTGGGAAAAACCACTAAATTGGAATAAAGGGGATAATAATAAATTGAAAATTGGAATTGAATGGAATGGAAAATATTCTGCAGTATTATATAAAGTACGGTAGCAAAAAAGGTTTTACAATTGGATCCCCTAAAAACTGATTATTCAAGGTCTATTTATAGGCAACAAATTCATCAGTAGTGCTTCTGATAGTGTCCCAAGACATGGAGGAAGTGGAGGTAACTGCTTCTGAAAGTGGCGAGGAATTCTTCAATCTGACTATAGGTGTTGACTTCCCATTTGACCTGTGGACATTTTTAGCCTTTTTTCCTTTTTTACCGTTTTTCTTTATTTTTGCTTTCTACACCCTAGGTTCCTGAAACACATCAAAATACTAGCAGATATCATGCAAAACACAACAAATGACCCTAAAACAAATAAAAAATTAAGTTACTTAGACAGTGTATTTTGCTTATTATCAGTGGGACAAATTATTGTAAACAGAACATTAATATTGATCAAAGAAAATTAGAGTGAGCAAGTAAGGGGTTCTGATTTTCTACCTGAAGAAATCATAGCTTCAGAAGATCAAAGATAGTGAACAAACTTGCTGAATTACTTTCTCACATAAAAATATAAATATACTCCAAAAGGAATTGAAACAAGTAAATCTAAAATCATAAAAGCAAAATAAAAATGAAACACACATAATGTTTTATCGATATTCTGATTTATATATTTTTATTTCCCAGAAACAAAAGGTTGTGTCGATCTTCAATCACGAACATTCCATATTTAATGTAATTATAAGCTTGGTTACCAAGAATATCCTGAAGCCTCCTGACAAATATTCTATATGCCGGAAGCAAGATATTTCCCACAGATGATATCATTTCTTCCCTTAGCTTACTGCCATAAACAAACCATGCGAACTGAACTCTGCATATCGCTTCAAAATGACTGTTGAACAAATGAATCTTCTCTTTCAATAACTCTTCTGTAATGTTGTCATTGTTGTCAAGCCTCATAAAGTCCATCACCTCATCCCATGAGCTTCTTTCATAAAAATCAAGGTTTTGTTGAATTTTTGCTTTGTTATTTTGGAACCAATCATCGCCAAAAATGGATTCCAATTCTGAGAATTTATTTATAGTTTCTATGTGGCACCTATTATTTAGCATGAAAATATGGTGCAAAGCAGGGTCCTTGCAATTTTTCGACTTGGCTATCAATTTTTTCTTGTAACATCTTCATTAGCTGCGTCATCTGCTTCAAGAAGAAAGAATATGCTACCACTTCATTATCTGCTTTGGGGTATTCGTGTAAAATTTGTTCCAGCATCTGCAGTGACAAACATGCAGAAGACGCATAGTTGATGACTTCCACAGTCATTTGATGATGGTGGCCATAAGACGAAGAAATTTCCTTTGCTGCTGGGATTCGGAAAATAGAATGATGCATTTCCAAGTAAAGGTCCCTGCTAGCTTCTCCTAACCTATTCCGAACTGTGATTGCTTGGTTCAGTAACATTGAATCAGGAAACAAAGATTGAATTTTCGGAATTAGATAACGCAATTGCTCAAATATTTTAAGCATTTTGAACAAACGCCATTTTGTAGGGCTCCCATAAGCAACTGCATCTGCAACACTCTGCAGCTGAAACGTTGTTTCGTTGCAAACCAAATTGAAACAACGAGAAGAAGCGGAAGAAAACCCTAAGAAGACACAATCATAGAGCTGCCTTTCAATGGGAAACAAAATTGTCATAGCTACATCAAAAGCAGTCATCCATCTATCAAACATGGTATCTAAATATATTTCCTTTTCGCGCTCTTCTCGTGTTTGATATTTGCATCTGGCAGTCCAAATATTTTATTTATCAAACACTTCTGCAAGAATACCCTCCGCCAACTGCTATGCACATCACAGCACTCTTTCTCGTAACCAGATACTACCATCAACTTCACAATTTCTTGAAGATTATATTTCTTTCCTAATGGAAGAGTGTCCATCACGAAATCACACTTACGAATTACTAAATGTAATTCGATCTTATCTTGATTGTACTCTTCCAAAAGCCTGTCAATGAAATTCAAATTTTCCTATTGAAGAGCATTATTACAAGTAGTAAGTAGTTGCATCGTTACAAAAAAATCATTAGGCCTTAGTGGTGAATCCATTTCCATGACTACTGAAATTCACCTGGGAACCCAAAATACTTCTGTTTTAGTACGGTATGTATGGAAGAAAAAAAAGAACGAATAATAAAAAGAGAAGTTAATAAATTATTTTAGATGACGTTTGGAGGAATGGTACCACAAGCTTATTTAAAAGAGGTCATATTTATGTTTAAAATCACATCACAATTACTTATGAGTTATGAATATTTCCAGGTTTATGCTAATATATCTAGAATTGGTAAGTGTTCCTAATTGATCGTAAGTGTTCGTTGATGTCATTTCCTCGAGGCCCTTACAAATTATTGACAAAAAAAAAACCATACACAAATTGTAAATTTTAAATATGTTGTTATTACTGTCCGGAAGAGCCTTTAAATTTTTTTTTTAAGAACCTTTAAAAATGTTGTGAAGACTTTTTCTACCACATAATGTATGAAGAGAGCTCAAATTTAAATTTATAGCTACTTTCGCCGCCACAAAACGTAGGGAGGGAACTCAAATTTGTAGATGCTTTAGCTTCCACTAACTTTGAAAATTTTGTGAGTCAGTTGAGATTTGTGAGATCTTAAATATCCACAAACCTTGTTAGAAGCAAATTTTTGGCTGCTTAGGTCACCAATTTATGGTTGCTTAAACCGTCACAAATCCCTCTCTCATTTCTTATATATATATCACTCCAATTTTTTTTTCATCTTCTCCATTTCTCTCTTCTATCTTCTCTCTTATCCTTTTTTTTACCTTCTCAATAAAAAAAATACTTTTCATTCCTTACCAATATATTATCTTTAAACATTTTATCTAGACTTTAGGTCACACTATTGTTTTTTTAGTTGTTTTGATGTCCTAATGTATAAGTTAGAGAGTCTTTTTCATGATTTACATGCTAGAATTAAATAAAAGTTGTCAGGAATGTTTAGAGATCATATGGCTATGTAATGGGCAAGTTTTGCAATATTTTGAGAAGATTTTGGAAGTGTAAGCTACTAGAAAAATCGTGCCACGATGGACATGTATCGTAGCACGTTTGGAGGAGCGTCAGATTATGGTTTTCAATTCTGGAAAAATCGTGGCACGTTGGATATGGATCGTGCCACGATGAAGGTTTAATTATGCTGCCACGTGGATTAATGAAGCCATCATGCCACGATGGACCCATAACGTGGCACGATGGGACGATTACAGGAACTCAGCTATAAAAGCCAGATGCGAATTCAGAGTAGGGGTTCAAATTTTATACGATTTCAGAGCATATGAGACGACCAGTGACCTAGAAACACACAGTGGATCTCACACCAACTCATAGTTGGTCTTGATTTATGTATGGTTTATCATTCCTATGTTGTTAATTGTCTTAGTTATGAGTAGCTAAGCTTTTAGATTGATTAAGCAATGAGATGACTCTATTGTAAGTTGTGAGCATGTAACACTACTAGAAAAACGCGAATTAGAGACGGATTTTAGGGAGGGAAAAAGTTCCCTCACTAATTGTGACGGTTTTTGAGACGGATTTTCATATTCACCATAAAAATTGAGTTGACAAACATTAGTGACGGAATGGGTTAATTATCCGTTACAAAAATTCCCTCACTAAAATTCCGTCACTAAATCCCTCAGAAAATTGGTGAGGTAAACGTTTGTTACGGAGTTAGACACAGAAGTGATCCTTCTCTAATGTTTCCCTCACTAAAACCCTCACTAATGTCAACTACATAGTTAGTGGAAATTAATCCCTCACAAACAATTAATGAGAAAACTGAATTTTTCTCCCAATTGTTTCACCTTTTGGCTTTCCCTCCTAATTCCTATTATACTAAAACATTCCCCCTCTTTTTTTCACAAACCCTAAAATAAAATTTTCCCCAAAATGTTTCTCCAAACTCAAACAAATCGTATGAACTCCCTAAAATCTGCACAGCTTATGAACTCTTCTTCTCCTACCGAAGTCTCCACCTCGCCTTTTCCGGAATGAGTGAACAGTAACAGCACAGCACAGCTTACGTACTCGAAACAAACAAACGTATTCCACCTCAAATCTCTTTTAAATCCTCAAATCCACAAATCAAACCAAAATCTTCACTGAATCTCTCTCAAATCCTCAATTCATACCAAAATAGAACCTCAAATCTTCACTGAAATCGAATACCAGTACCAAAATCGAACCTCACTCCCAAAATCGAATCTCCTTCCTTCTTCCAAAATCGTTCCCTCAAATCTTTCCTTTTCTCAAAACTCACGGTAATCTCTCTCTCTCTCTCTCTCTCTCTCTCTCTCAATCTCAGAATTTATTAAATTATTTATTATTTTTTTTATATTTTACTGTAATCTGATTTGGGTTTTATGGGGTTACAGTGAACTCACTCACATTTTCTGGTGTGTTATATTGTCAGGAAGACGGTGACTTTTTGTTTGGCACAGAGGATAAGGTACAACTGTGTGTGAGGACATAATTGTCATATTTCCATGTTTATGTTTGTTTAATTGCTTTTGGTCACCAGAGGTAGGTGATGATGGTAGTTACAAATGATGATTTTCAGCTATGTGTCTGAGATGTGCTAATATTTTTTCATAGCAACCACAACTGCTACTTATGTTCTGGAAAACTTCGACGTTTTATATTTAATTATAAGATTGAAATAATATATGAAGTTATGAATGGTATAAGGCTATTGGCATCTCCCTGTTTAATTGCACAAGTGAAGCATAGGAACTTGCATATACTTTAAAGTTTAAATAATAGATACATTTAAAGTGTCACGTTCTTAATCTCACAGGTGCTTACTTGGTTATAAAGTATAGCCAAAGATGTTACTATTGAGTCACAAACAAGGCACCTGAGGATGCAGGACTATTTGGGGGGGGTCAGTCTAATGTACAGTTTGTGCAGAAATATTCCTACATGATCTTTGACAGCATATAACATTATCAATTGATATGAGTGGAAAGCTCGGAATGATAGAATTTTTAACGAGAAGGATAAGGAGGTGATGAAATTAGTGGAGGAAATTAAAGTGTTGTCGTGGAGGTGGTGCCTAACTCGTCTAAAAATTTTGGCTTGTCTTTATTATGAATGGTGTTGGAATCCAAAGGTGTGTCTCCTTAGAGAGTGAGTGTGGCCTATTTCTAGGATGTTTTTGTGGGTGAGGTGGTAGGTGTTGTGGGGAGGTTTTTGGACTGCAGTTTTGCTGTCATTTTTGGGTTGTTTTCTGTTTTTTCAGCTCCTGTTGCTGTGTTGTTTTGGTTTCTGCTGTGCTGTTTTTCTGTGCTGGTTGGCCTTTGCTGCTGAGCTGTTTGGCTTTTGTTGTGCTGCTGTGCGGTTTTTGTGCTGCTATGTGGCTTGGCTTCAGCAGTTTTCAGCGCTGTTTGCAGTCCTGGGATACTGCTTTGGCTGGTGCTCTGTGTTTAGGGGGCTGGTGTGGTATCAGTTTCTTGGGGGAGCTTTATTGGGGTTTTTTTCTTTTGGGTCTCCGCTTATATTCGGTGCCATTTGTTGTTTTCTCTTTTGCGAGTTTTTTTTGCATCTTGCGACAACTCTGCTTAATAAATTTGTTGTTTCAAAAAAAAAATTGATATGAGTAGACTGATAACTTGGAGGTGGGTCCTAAATGTCATGGATCCCACTACCTCAGCAAGGTCTTTGCCTCTTTGGGCAGTGAACCAAGTTTGATTCCCAAGCTAAATATTCACAATTATCCTGCATATTTTTCATACAAGTATAATAGTAATGCAGATATTATTATGAAATTTGAGGAATATGTGAGAGAGTCATGGAAAGACATAGTTAAAAGAGAGTTATAAGAGAATGAATTTGTTATGCACCTTGGGTTCATATTCCTTATGTTGTTGTTGTTGTTGAACATGTTATTGAGGTAGTATATAGTTAAAAGAGAGTTAAAAGAGGAACTAATATGATGTGCTGCTGTTGTGGTAGGGGTCCAATGCTGTTGTGTTATTGCTGTTGTGGTGCTGCAAAGATAAATTTGTAAATCATCTTGGTGAGATAAATTAGTTATTATTAAAGTCATTTACTATTATGTTCAACTTTGTTCAATTTGATATTGTAACTATAAAAGTGGTTGATTTTTAAGTCTTGAAATAATTGGTCTCATTTTTTGTCCATTGTATTCTTGATCTGTTCATCAACTTTTAAGAGATTTTGTCATGCAATGACCATTTTTAGTGTTTAAAATAACAAACCATGTTGAAATTGACATGATTCTCTGGACGCTGGAATACTTAAGCTCTTATGACTTTATTTACCCAAAATTATAGTTGGTCTAGTCGCTGTTTCTCGATTAATTGGAGCCTTTCCTTTGGCTATGGTTTATGTTAGTCGTAGAATAGTACCCTGCCACGGTACAGACCCGGGTTTTACTTATTCTGCTTATACTTTAGTTTTTGATTCTATATGTGATTAGGAACTTAGGGAAGCTTCGTTGCATATTCAACCTAAACATGAAAAAGAAATTGCGGTTTTAATTGATTCGTATGCTGCTATGTATCATGAATGGCTTCTCTCCCTAAGGTATGACCCTCTTTTCATTCTTATCATTTAACTAATAGTGTATCTAGAGTGTGCGTTCTGAGTGAGAAGTATGTTATGTGTGTGTAAAAATTGATTTTGCGGTGAATTGATTCTATAAAATTGATTCTACTTAAAGAGAGTTGAAGGTAAATTGATTTATGTTTGGATACACGTAAAAGTGAGTTGAACCATAAAATTGAGTGTAAAAAATCAATTATAGAATCAAAAGCTTCATATCTTAGCTTCAAGTAGAATCGATTCTAGAGGCAAAATCAATTATACTTGAAATCAATCAAACATGTCAAAATCAATTCTACACCTCTATAATCAATTTTAACTCCTCCAAAAGTGGAACCAAACATACAGTACATGTTTGTTTAATACACCAAAAAATTATGTCGTATGCACTTAAATGTGTGTTCATAATATTTGTTTCGGTTGAGTATGACTCATATTCACTTATAAGCAGACCCTCGAGCGTTGCGAGTTAGTAGAGTTGAGCTGGACAGTAGTATTTAAATAAAGCTTTGTACTATGTAACCCTAATTCTTTGCATAATAAAAAGTGCAATAGCCTCTTTGCTATCATCGACGTAGGCATAATTGGCTGAACTTCGTGACTACTCGTTATGTTATGGTGCCTTTATCTTCTTACTTTAGAACCGGACTTGTTATTCTACTATTTCCACAAGAAACATAGAATTTGAAATGGATGGAAAATGAAATCAAAGGTGAACCGAAGTATGAAGTATGTGCTATGTAAGCGGTCTTCATAAGCTATCTGTGAATTTGTTAAAATAAATTATAAAGAACTTATCTACATATCATAAACTATTTTTGTATACCCTTACAAAAAATTCACACACAATTTATATCATGAGATAAGTCCAAATAAGCTATTTTAAGTACAATTTTATACGCTTTCATTACTGTATAATGTATTATAGCTTGTTGAATTTGATTTGTATTTTTAAAAAGTAACTTTAAGATTTGGAAATATTGTGACCTTCAGTTTTTTTGAATAAGCCAGATGCGGATTCGCTCTTCTGGTGTATGGCTTTGGATCTAAGAAGGCTTTGATTGAAGACTTTGCTTCGAAGACATTGACCGAATATTCTGTAGTTGTCATTAATGGGTATCTTCAAACCATTAACTTAAAACAGGTTTGCATTCCCCCTAACATCTTGCATTCCACAGAAACATGTAATTATAGCTCTTTGATAGTGAAAAGTTAAGGCAAAAAGGGAGACAGATGAATTTCTTAATGAAGGATCCCGAGTTTGCTATGCTCTAAGCTTTAGTTTTTTTCTTTTTAACATATTAGGTTCTGATAGCTCTGGCTGAACTTCTATGTGATCAAGTGAAAGCTAAACGCAAGGTTTCCGGCCGGCAGCCATCCAGTACTCAATCTATGGAAGATCTTCTTACTATGTTGTATGAAGTAGAAGTAGAGGACAGTGATTCTTTCGTTTGTGTAGTAATTCACAATATTGATGGACCAGGATTAAGGGACTCTGAAACCCAACAATATCTCGCTCGTCTGGCCTCTTGTACCCATATTCGTATTGTTGCCTCCATTGACCATGTTAATGCTCCCCTTTGTAAGTTTAGTTACTGCCGTCAGATTATCTCATGCAGAATATATTTCATGTAAATTGTCAGTGTAGTCAATATTGCCATATTTCATCTTTAGATATGGCTTGAAGTTATGTTTGCTTGAATAGTTCTATTATCATCTGTTTGAGATTTCTTTTGGGTGCTTGAACTTTGAATTGGGAATGCCATTTTAAAATATGTTATTGAATTTATTTATTTATTTTTATTTTTGCTGCTTATCACTGGGTGTTCTCTGAGGATGTGATCCTAAGTTTTTATCTCTGTATAACTGGACAATAGGACTAAATGGCATCACCCTTTTAGAAAGATGTAGAACCAAATATTTTCTTCGTCTTGAGACTTAAAGTTGCTACCATATTATTTATTTGAACTTCTGCTTTACAGTTGTTTGTAGGAAAGAAATGAATATATAAGATCAGAACTGACTACATTTGTGAAAGACAGGGAGTATGATGGCATATATTAAGCAAAAGGTGGTACTTGGTAGAATGTCATCTATAAGATAGTTGGTCACGCAAGTAAAAGACCAATAATAATAATTGATCAAATGTGAAGTAGCTTGCAATGTCAGATCCTGAATATGATGAAGAAAAACAGCAAAACTATTAAAAATGATTTGGATCTAACTGGTTGCTCCTAAGTCCCAAGTCTTGGTTTTGGTAGACATAATGGCATCATTTAATCTGTGTAGGAGTGACCTTACTCAGAGAAATGACTCTTGAAGTTTTTTGCAGTAGGGTATAAAATAAGTATATGTGACTATATGAAGGTTTTTTTGTTGCCTCTGACTATATTGCTTAACAGTTACATCTTCTTTTGGCAGTTTGGGACAAAAATATGGCTCACACACAGTTCAATTGGTGGTGGCATCATGTTCCTACATTTGCCCCATATAAGATTGAAGGCATGTTTTATCCTCTGATTCTTGCACACGGCAGTGCCAGCCAAAGTGTCAAAACAGCTGCAATAGTTTTGCAAAGTTTGACACCCAATGCCCAGAGTGTATTCAAAGTTCTTGTTGAATATCAAATTTCTCATCCTGATGAAGGCAAGTTTTTATCATTTTACTTGAATATCATATGATGTTCTTTTCATATATAGGTGTCCTAACCGTATTTTTTCCTTCCAGGAATGCCAATTAGTGATCTCTACTCAATCTGCCGTGAACGTTTCCTTGTTAACAGCCAGGTTACCCTGAATTCTTATTTGACGGAATTTAAAGACCACGAGCTGGTCAAGACCAAGAGGCATTCTGATGGTCAAGATTGCTTGCACATCCCTCTTACAACCGAAGCACTTCAAAAAGTTCTACTCGAGATCAGTTAGTAGTGAAGATTATAAATTTATGATTCCAATGAAATTGTATGGGGACTAACAAATTAGTTCATACAGTCACTTTCCAAAATTGTATGATAGGCATCATATATTGAATGGGACTCAAATTATCTGAATCTCATTCCTGATGGAATAGAAGCCTAAATTTATGTTTTATGAATTTTATGTGATGGGTATGAATTTTTTATTGTGTATTTATAATTTCCAACAAGTTTCATATGGTTTAATATAGTAAGTGCAGTTGCAATATTAATATAATTAATAAAATCCGGCAGAAAATTGAACATTAAATCAATAATGCTTTGAATTTCCTCACTAATTAGTGACGGAAACAAAATCGTCATTAAACCAAAGGTTGTAGTTTGTGAGGGAATTCAGTTTCGTCACAATTAGTGAGGAAATATACCCTCATAATTTGAAAGGGAAAACCAATCCGTCATTAATTAGTGACGGAAATATTGGTGAATAAGGAAAGAAATGGTCCCTCGCTATTAGAGAGGGAACACACATCCCTCACTAATTAGTGAGGGAATTGTCCAATTTTCAGCACATTTCTGCTTCATATTTAGTGACGGGTTTACATTTTTAGTGACGGATTTTATCCGTATCAATTAGTGACGGAATCAAAAATCCCTCACAAATATTTAGCAAGGCCAAAATTCGGAACGGATTACTGGTCGTCACAAAATCCGTCACTAAATTCGTTTGTGAGGGAATTATAGTAGTTTAGTGACGGATTTATACCCTCACTAAAACTGATTTTTCTAGTAGTGTAATTTGTGTATGAACTCTCTTTGACATCAATGGAATCCTAGTATTATCTATGTTTAATGCCTTTTATACGATTATGTATGACTACTAGCCCTATCTTCTTGATTATATAAATCGACCTTAGAAATTGATTGATTACTAGCCATAGTTGTTGATTCTGACCTAATAATGTTGTTTGACTTAATATATTAAGCTAGAGATAGAAAATTGAGAGTTATGAGTTATGGATTAACGAACTAGTAACACTTCCGAAGTTAGGAATCTACTTAAGAGATTAAGGAATTATAACTTAGGAAAGGGTTTTGACTCAAGAGATTGATCAAAACTATTGGGTTAATCTGTCGTAAAACTAGGTGAACATTGAGAGAGAAGAGGAGCAAATTATCCACAGTAAGCAATAGACGATTCGAAGGCTTGATCATCTGTTTTAATCTAATCTTCAAACCAAGTTAATTGTTTTATTTCTTACTTTTTATGCAACCAAATCCAACTGCCTAGGGCAACCCTAAATTTTATACATCCGAAATATTAACCTTATTGTTAAAATTGAGATTAACACAATCTTCGTGGATACGAACTTAGAATTATTACTTCGATAAATTTAGTACACTTACTAAATATCTATCACTCTACATTTTCTCTACTATAATTCTCTCATCCTACTCTCTACATTCTCTCCATTTTTTTTAAATATTTTTTCTATTATAAAATTGTGTTTCTATTTTAAAATGAATTTTATGTTTTTCGAATTGTTGATTTTTAAAATTATTTTTTCAAAATCTTATGATTTGTGGCAGTTTTATCTGCCATAAAAAATGTATATCTTTCTTTTTTTTTGACCAAAAAAATGTATATCTTTCTTAAATATGGTATTTTGTGGAAATTTAAACCGCCACTAATGTTTTTAACTTTTAAATTGTTTAATCTTTGTGGCGGTTTGAACTACCACTAAATTTATGTATTTAATTTATTTTTCTTTTGTGGTGGCCACAAATGTTACCTAAAAAATAATGCTCCAATTTTTTGTGGCCTAAGCAGCCACAAATATTTGTGACCAGCTATTATGTGGCCTTGGTCTGGCTGCCACAAACACAGTTCGTAGATGTATTGCAACTTTATGAGAATTTTGAGATGCCACAATTTGAGTGATTTATTCTATTAGTAGAGATAGTTCATGACTGAGGGTCTTCTACTTAGGGGTGTTACCAGTCGGTTTTTAAAAGAGAAAAATTTGATACCAATTAAAAATAGTTGATTTGGTTTAGTTCGATTTTGTAATATTTTCTCACGGAACCGAACCAAACCAAATCAACGATGGGCAATCTCGTTTGCTTGCATCCGACTAAACTTTACATTCGAGTTATAGAAATAATTACTAAATAGCTGTCTACAGTGAATAATAATGCTACCAAAATTAGTATTATCATTACTTGCGCCATTGAAAGCATCACATCAGCCTTTGAGTCGAGAGAGAAATCCATACCATTCAGTTTCAAGTCAGCTACCCATTGAAGCGCCTGGTTGAGACTTAGCACTTCCCCCATATCCACCGAACATACAGGGGTAAACCACATAGTTTTTGCGAAGACAAAACCACCATCGGTATCCTGAATGTACACTCATATGCCTACTTAGGGGTGTTACCACATCGGAATCCCGAATACACATTTTTTTTTTTTGTCAAAGAAAAAATCTAACACACATTTTTATGAGTCCCCGTATTAGGGATTTAAATTTCTAGATTAAGTCGTATGTTTTACCAGTTAATTAATTAGTAAACTTGGAAAAAATTTATCCAACCAGGTCATTTCGTCAACATCTTGAACTTTTTTTCTTACAAATCAACATCTTGGACTAATGGCTTTGAAAAATATGTATGTGGGTTGTGAATTGTGATTGAATCATATTATATATCTAGCAATTGATAGCGTCAGACAAATGAATTCAACTAATATATTGGAAAGTTGATTTGAAAAATAGAGTAACCATAAGATAGAGAAAAATAAATTGTCCTAGACAATAAGAGTGTGTTTGGATGTGGTAATGTTTGAGATAATGTAATGTTTTGAGGGAATTCAAATACTTTTAGATAAATTCCTTTGTTTGGATAATAATATAAATAATTTTCAAAATGATGGAAATTTATGATGTATTTTGTTTAAGTTAAATTTAGAGAATTTCAAATGACACCTAAAAGCTAAAAATTTCAAATTTCTTCATTCTTATATTTTTTCAAATTTTGCATTTTGGTCCTCATATTTTCCAAAATTTTCAAATTGGCCCCATTAAATTTCCAAAAAATTGGAAATTGACCACTAATTTTTTTTGGAAATAAAAAATTTACCCCTCAACTTTTTACAAAATTATAAATTGACCCCTCAAAATTTTCGAAATTTGCAAATTGACCTCTAATTTCTATTTCCAAATTTAGCCCAAAAAAATTAAAATTTTTAAAAGTTGCAAAAAAAAATGATGACAATGAATTTTTTTTTATTACTCCATCCAAACAAGAATGTTTAGAAATAAAAGCAATTTAATTGAATCATTTGAATTTGCAAAAATTCTAAATTCTTCAAAATTTCCCAATTAACTTATCCAAGCACACTCTTATAGGTTTTTGGATAGATATTTCAAGAGATCCATTGGTTATTTAGTAGATCCCACTAAGCAATCAATTGTTTATATCTTTCTCGTGAATGAACAGTAAATGGATTTTGCAACCAAAGCACTCTCTTACAGCTGTATGATCAAAGGGATGTAGAAATAAGCTAATACTACCCTTATCTTTAGAAACAACTGTAATGCAATTCATAACTCTCCTGGTAGGATGAACCCTATAACGAACATAACCTATAAATTTGACCCACATTTCAGTTTCTATTCTCCACCATTCCAACGAGGTAAAACTGCTATGATCAAGAGAAAGCCTGGAAAAGATGTGTTTCCTAATCTTTCTCTCACTGGGAAAAAAGTATTCATAGAGCTGTGTGGAAAGTACTAATCCAATTCCCAATATTATCATTCTCAATATCCCACGAGTTAACCTCATGCAATCCAAGTCTACACAGACATTTGTTCAGGAATTAGCTCCTAAAAATGTTGTACATGTTGAAATACTCAGTCTGAAATCAGTTTCCATCATTTTCTTTACCGTTTTGAGTAGGTCGTTCTTAATGTTGCTCATCCCCATGTCCATGATGATAATCTCCAAAATATTTGAGTCAGGAAAGACTTTTTTCGTCGTCTTTGTAAGCAGCTTCCAAATAACGCGATTAAGTTTCTGATTCATCTAAACTAGCTCCATTTTACAATCGTCAAGGCTTTGTTGTATACAACATCATTGCCTTTTTGTGATGACAATTTGATGTGAGCGACCGGTCCAAGATCCATGTCTTCTTGTTGGGCATCCATATTTATATGTGGACCAATTTCAACCCTTTCAGTGGCGGTGTTAGTTTCATAGAAGCTCACTTGACCAGTACTTGATTGTTCAGAATCTTGGTGTACTTGAATGACTATAGGAGTTTGGTCTTGGATTTGGAGTCCAAAATGGCCGCCACTTTCTCTTGGTTTGCCCAAATAGAAACGAAAAATGATGAGGGAATAACTGAAACTTGCTCCAACAATTACTAAAACCAATTTTATCTTCATCAGTTGTAAAGTTAAATATCCGCAAAAAAAATATAGGAGATCGACTTCAAATCCGAAGTGAGTTTGCTTTGACAAACTCAGAGACATGATGGCAAAAGCAGCACCGGAAATCAGACTGTACAAATCTGGTTTTCCGTTAGCTTTATCGAAAAAGAAGGAGTAGACAGTGGTGATTATGAAAACCGAAAACACCAAATGAGCTTTAAGTGGAAGACTAGTGTTCGAGTTTTGCCATTTGTTTGCAAACAAGATGGTGAGACAGATAATGAAACTGAAAACGCTATAAAGAAATACCTTAAAAATGTTCCAGTTCCCAAATAGATGATTGAAGGAAGAGCTAAGAGCATAACAAAGCAGTCCAACAACGGATGAAACAAAACACACTAATCTCCATATCATTGGCTGTGTCACCCATCGCACAACTTGGTTGAGCATGGATCTCATGGTGTTTCACAATCGAGCGAGGTTTTTGCACAGAGAAGGAACCGTTTTATAAGAGAGAGGAGATGAGAAGCATTTCCCTTTCTTTTCATATGAAAATTCAATAAAGAATAGAAAAGGCTCTTCACCAGCAACGTGTTGTAGTTTTCTTTGACTAATGTTACATTTGAAAATGAAATGAAAAGAACATAGACTCTTGCTTTTCCTATGAAAGCGACTAATAACCCACTTCTCAATTGACTTGGTATGAGGCTATGATCAATGATGAAATTTGGAACAATGATCAATGATAGTTTATTCATAAATACTCAACACAGAAGTGTGAAAATGCCAATTTATCATGAATAGATGAAAGAGCCAAAGGATTTCAAAAGTCTTCAATATTCCAAACACAATTCTAACATAGGTTCTTAATAACCGACTTCCTTACTTTTTTATTTTAGTATTGGTCATCTTTTCTCACCTATTGTCTGCCTGTAACAGTGTGCACATTGCAATTCAACCAAGAGCTATATGGACTCGGTTCTTCTAAAGTTTGTTTTTTATGTAAATTTCAGGTACCATAAATTTTATTTGAGCCACTACAACCACAAATTTACATAGTGAGTCAATTGATATAATTTTAACAATATTTTAAAATCATCTATGGCTTTCTATATATAGCAACACCCCCATGTGTCAAAATCTGTATTTTCTGTTTCCTATAAATATGGAAAACTGAACAACTTATTATAAGAAGATCTACATAGTACTGTCATACATAAAATCTGAACAACTTATTGTAATAGTTGGAAGATTAAGGATAGTGTTGTATGATTTGAATACAAATTATCAATTACTGGTCCTAATTAAACTCAACTGAAATTGTAATTGTAAATTCACATTCAAACATATGTTCCAAGGAAATTCTATACATATGTTGGGTCCAAATATATATTTTGCAACAACATAAAATCAATACTAAGAAAACAAACTCACCAAATGATACATTTAAATTATGCTGATTCATCTATATTGTTTCCCAGAAACAAATTGTTGAGTCGATCTTGAATCTCAAACATTCCGTATACAATATATTGATTAGCATGAATACCAAAACAATCCCGGAACCTCCCAATGAAGATTCCATATACTGGCAGCAAGGTATTTCCCACTGATATTATTATTTCATCCTTCAGCTTCTGATCATATACAAACCAATTCGACTGAACTATGTACATCTCTTCAAAGTGCTTGTTGAACAATTTTAGCTTTTCTTTCAATAACTCTTCTGCAACATTATCATTGAGTGCCAGATAGTCATTGATGTCCAACTTCAAAAACTCCAACACTTTATTCCATGAATTTCTTTGATAAAGATCGAGGTCTTGTTGGAAGTTCGCTTGATTTTTTTGGAACCAATCATTGCCAAATATGGTTTCCAAATCCCACCTTTTAATTATAGCTTCTATGTGCCTCCTATTATTCATCATGAAAAGATAGCGCAAAGCAAGGTCTCTGTAGTATTTGGACTTATATATCAATTTTTTCTCTAACATATCCATTATCCATTCCATCTGTTCTATAAAAGATTCTTTCAGTACTACTCCATTACTCACCTTGGGATATTCCTGCAAAACTTGTTCTAGCGTGCGGCGTGACCTACAAGCAGAAGCAAGGTAGCTAATGATCTGGACCGCCAGTGGATGATGTCGACCATCAGACGGAGCAACTTGCTTTGCTGCTGGGACACGGAAACTCAGATAATTTAGTTTCAAGAAAAGGTCCCTGATTGCTTCTCCTAATCTGTTTTGGACTGTAACTGCAGCTTCCTTCACCGAAGAATCCAGACCCAATTGGAATTTCGATATCAGATAATGCAATGTCTCAAAGATTGCAAGCATTTTGAATAAACACCAAATGGAAGGGCTTCCATCAGCAACTGCATCAGCGAAATTCAAAAGCTGAAACGTTGCTCCGTGGAAAACCTCTGTGAAACAACGAGTGGCAGAGGAGGTGAAACCTGAAAATACATGATCACAGAGTCTTTGTTCAAATGGAAATAGAATCTTAAGAGCGATTTCTGATGCTGTGATCCATTTTTTAATCACAATATCTACATATTTCAACCTTTGATGTTCCTTTTTTATGTTAATCTTCTGCAAGCCGAATAATCTTTTTATTAGACACTCCTCCAAACATTTCCTTCTGCAATTGATGTATACATTAGAAAACTCTTCCTCAAACCCAGCATGGACCATGAACTTCGCGGTTTCATGAAGGTAGTTGATCAAATCTGGAGGCAACTCATCAATCATGAAGTTAGGCCCGGGCAGCATCAATTCAGAGTCATCATATTCATTCACATGCTTCAAAAGCAGATCGACGAGGTTCAAATTTTTCTGCTGAAGCATGTTAAGATAATTTTTTAGTTGTTCCATCGTACTAGCAATATCAGTATTAGCTAGTTGTGGCGAATCTACATCAATAATTACTGAATTTTCATCTTGGAATTCACAGAATCCAATTTCTTCTACAGACGAAAAGGAAGAACGAAAAATGATAAGGGAGTAACTCAAACCTGCTCCAAGAATGAATAACTGGAATTTAATCTTCATGAGTAACACAGTTAGACATCCGAGAAAAAAGTAAAGAAGATCCACTTCGAATCCACACTGAGATTGCCTCGAGAAACTCAGTGACATGATAGCAAAGGAAGCACAAGAAATGAGGCTATAAGCATCTGGTTTTCCATTTACCACTTTATCGAAGTAAAACGAATAGACAGAGGTGATTGTCAATACTAAAAAAGCTGTATGAGCTTTGAACCGAAGACTTCTAGACTGTTTCCATATATTTTCATACAAAATCATGATGCAAATGATGAAACTGAAAGCAGTGTAAAGAATTATCTTCAACAAATTCCACTTTCCAAATAGATAGTTGAAGGAAGAGCTTAGAGCATAACAAACCAGTCCAACAGCAGCTGAAGCAAATCCCACAAATCTCCATACCTTTGTCTGCATCAGCCACCTCTGAATTTTGATGAGCATTTGTACTGTCATGTTCTTTCTTACAAAGTATGTTAATAAAAATTGCTTACAGAGAAACTTTTGGAAGCAATTATGGGCAAGCAATTATGGAAGATTATGTTACATGAGTTTTGCATTGATAGGCCAACTGTCCAAGTGTAATTTGTTATAAGAAATACGTTTGGTTTTAGAAAGACAAACATATTTGTCAACAAGTTGTGACCACATGTCTAGACTTATCATAAAACTGACCACAATAATTTTCGTATCAGTCTTAGAAGCCAACTGTCCAAATATATCAATCTTGGAAATTAAGTAATTAACATGCCTAGGTGTGAAAAGCCATATTTCATTTTCTATCTCAGATCAAGTGTATCACCATAATCAGTAGCCACAGGATTAATCCTATAAAAATACTATTTAGTACTATAAGGTGCAATTCTCCAATCCTCTAACAGTAACTCCACTCTCATCATAACGATTCAAATACTAAACATATGATTATATAGTCCAATTACTAACTACTACACTTCAATAGACTAATACAGAAAAATCATTGGAGAATATTAGGATTGTTTTCAAGTATCATTGGACTCATTTCTTATGTATTGAGTTCTTCTTTCAACCACCTTTCAAGGAGATTCTTACTGAAAGCTCATCTGGGTGTTTTTGTTTTGTTGCTAACATCTTTATACTCTTTTGTATCTGATAAAGATTTGAAGGGAAAACCAGATCAATTGAGTCTGATTTCTTGTTCAGCTTTTGCTTTAATGTCTTTTTGCTTATCAAGGCAAATTGATCTTGGTTTTGAATCTGATCTCCTCAATTTTTTCCTGGAATTCTAACTGTTCAATTGATGAAGATAAATTTGATGCTATCTATTGTTGCTGCAATCTTATGTTATTCTCTTATGGTTCTTCGTTCGAAATTGGATTCGAGGCATGAAATTGGAACTTTGAGAGTGGAAGATGATGTAGCTATAGAAATTGATGGTGTAGATAACAATAGAAATGAATTTCAATCTGATTACAGTAATGGTAGCCAACAAAATCAGTCTTTAAGAAGAAGGGTAAACCATGATGATGGGTATAATTGGAAAAAGTATGAAGAGAAAGTAGCAAAAGGAATTGAAAATCAAAGAAGCTATTACAAATGTACGTGGCCTAATTGTTTTGTGAAGAAAAAGGTTGAGAGAAAAATCGATGGAGAAGTTATTGACATACTATTCAAAGGTACACATAATCATTGGAAGCCAACGTCTTCAATGAAGAGGAATTCATCATCTGAGTATCTTTATTCACTTTTACCTTCAGAGACTGGCTCCATTGACTTGCAAGATCAATCATTAGGCAGTGAACAATTGGATTCTGATGAAGAACCTGCAAAGTCCTCAGTATCAATATGAAATGTTCTGATATTGAAGTTGAGAACAAATCAATTATTGTTTTAAGGAAGTTTTGTTTCAGCTAGTTTATGATAGGGAGGTAATTAAGGCCATATTTACTATTGCACTTTCTTGTTTGTAGTAGTTGTTTGAAGCTAGAGTTTAGGGTATAATGAGTTACAATTCCTATAGGTTAATTTCCTTCAACAATTCCTTGTAAAATATTGTTTCATTTAATTTTTTATATAATAAGAGTTAAGGAGAATTGTTTGAGATTAAAATTATTATAATCATGTGATGTATATATAATAATGGGTTGACACCATTTCTGATAAAGGGGTGACCATAGTAACTTTTCCCAATCTAGCCAACTAGAAACACAAACAGATGATGATGATGATGAGCATAGGTCTTATCTTAAGACCAAAATTTGAAACATATCTAAAACAAGACTCATTACCTTAGAGGGGATGGAGAATGTTTTGAAAGGAATTCAAATATTTTTAGGTGAATTCCATTTTTTTTTGGAAATATTTTAGGTGAATTTCCTTGTTTGACTAATAATATGGAGAATTTTAAAAATGATGGAAAGTTATGAAGTATTTTCTTCAAGTTAAATTTAGAGAATTTCAAATAAAATCTAAAAGCTAAGAATTTTAAATTTCTTCATTCTTATATTTTCAAATTTTGCATTTTGTTCCTCAAATTTTCAATTTGACCCCAATAAATTTCCAAAAATTGCTAATTGACCCCTAATTTTTTTAAAAATTACAACCCCTCATAATTTTCAAAATTATAAATTGACCCCTCAAAATTTTTGTAATTTGCAAATTGACCCATCATTTCAATTTGGCCTAAAAATGATGACAATGAAACTTTTTATTACTCTATCCAAACAAAAATATTTAGAAATGAAGACAATTTATTTGAATCATTTGAATTGCCTAAAATTCTACATTCTTTAAATTTCCCCAATTACTTCATCCAAACACACTCATGCAGTATATGAGTTGAGTATGATATCTTAGGTATGTGGAAAGCCAACACAACTAGATATCATATTTTGACAAGCATAGATTGAGAGGAAGGGTGCTTAGTGATCATCGTACTTGTCTAGCGCCTAAAATACTGAAGCATTTGTTTGCACGTAAGATTGGTTGAATGGAAAATTTCTCTCACTATTTTCTGATGAGGACCTTAACAAGATCCGTAGATTGGTGAAAGGTAAATTTAATTATATATATGTTGTCATTGTTGGCATATTTGAATTTAATGAATTACAAAGACTCCCAATGGATTTCATATTCTTTGTACTATATATAAATGAAGTTGGAAGCTCTAGACTTCAAATTTACAATTCCTATGAAATTGGAACTTGGATAGAACTTCCAATTCTAAGTACTTAGCAATATATTTGTAGGTTGCTTCACTTGGATGCACACTGTCTAAACATTGAAAGAATTTGAATTATTTATCTAAACTCTAAAACATTCTAAAAAAATAAACTTCTCTTTCAAGTTGAGGGACTATCCCTTTCTTCCCTTTTCATTTCTTTATTCCTTATTCTTAAAGCTCCATCCATAGCTTTAAATTCACTTTTTCTGTTATTTTTAAATTATTTGAGTTGAACTTTATATATATATTTTTGGTTTCCTACAATTCCTTCCCTCGTAGATAATCATATTCGAGATATTATCAGACACTAAATATAGGTTCCTCATTTGTGATGTTATAAGACTCTAGACTCTTCTAGTAGACTCAATCCCGGTTGAGCTTTATCTTTTTATGGAAATAACGTTGGTAAAGTTCAAACAAAATGAAAGAAAAAATCTTAACTATCATACCTAAAGAATAACATAATATTTTAAAAAAGACCAAGATCGCCCGTTAACCAACCCATGAATAATAATATTGATAAATGTAGCTCACCATATTTTTCAGGATGTTTGATTAAGCCAATAAGGGGTCATATATGTTTCTATAAATAACTTTGCTTGCTGGAAGCATTGCTTGTAATTGAAGTAAACGTCGTGCCAATTTTTGGTTGTAATCCTTAGCCTCTAAATTCTCATCTTTCACACATTTGCGATCCTTTAAACTTACAAACTTGGCTGTTATTTGAACAGGTATGCAACCAATAGAAGGAAGCCCAGTCACAGCAAATTTTCTGCATCCAAGCTCGTTGAGTTCCTACAATGTTTTAATATTTCTTCCTAGGACACATGTGACAAGAGCACCCCGAATCCAAAACCCAACTCTTCTCCAGTGTCCAACTTGTGACTACTAATGCACCCGCACTTTCATAACCATCTTCATCGGACGCCACCACAACTTGAACGAAAGAACTATCATTGCACCCCTTGTCCAGATAATCCTTCTTGAAGTGACCGGACTTATGACAACCAAAGCATCGTAACTTTGATTTGTCAAACCCCTTGAACTTAGACTTAGACCTCGACTTCCCCTTGTCCAGATATTTCTTTCAAGGAAATTCTTACTGAAAGCTCATCTGGGTGTTCTTGTTTTGTTGCTAACATCTTTATACTCTTTTGTATCTGATAAAGATTTGAAGGGAAAACCAGATCTATTGAGTCTGATTTCTTGTTCAGCTTTTGCTTTTATGTCTTTTTGCTTATCAAGGCAAATTGTTCTTGGTTTTGAATCTGATCTCCTCAATTTTTTCCTTAGAATTCTAACTGTTCAATTGATGAAGATAAATTTGATGCTATCTTTTGTTGCTGCAATCTTATGTTATTCTCTTTTGGTTCTTCGTTCGAAATTTGATTCTCGGAACGAAATTGGAACTTTGAGAATGGAAGCTGATGATATAGCTATAGAAATTGATGCTGCAGATAGCAACAGAAATGAATTCCAACAAAATTTGTCTTTAAGAAGAAGGGTAAACCATGATGATGTGTATAATTGGAAAAAGTATGAAGAGAGTAGCAAAAGGAAGTGAAAATCAAAGAAGCTATTATAAATGTACGTGGCCTAATTGTTTTGTGAAGAAAAATGTTGAGAGAAAAATAGATGGAGAAGTTATTGACATACTATATTCAAAGGTACCCATAATCATTGTAAGCCAACGTCTTCAATGAAGAGGAATTCATCATCTGAGTATCTTTATCTGAGTATCTTTATTCACTTTTACCTTCAGAGGCTGGTCCCATTGACTTGCAAGATCAATCGTTTGGAAGTGAACAATTGGATTCTGATGAAGAACCTGCAAAGTCTTCCGTATCGATATGAAATGTTTTGATATTGAAGTTGATTTGGAAGTGTCTTTTTTTTTAACGGCAAATATTAGTATGTTAGTTGTTATGTTAGTATTTTCTCCCTTACCAGAATTCAAACATTTAATGACATGGTAAAGATAAACCTTGATATTTTATACCTTCTACTTTTTTGAGATTAATGACATGGTGTGTTAGGAATTTATGATAGTTTAGTCTTGTTGGATATTTGTATGTTGGCTTCATTTTTGCTAAATCAAATATACAAGCAAGATGTTGGACCCAATGTTCCAACATGTGAGTACGACTTCAGTGTGTCCTGATTTCGCGCCTTGGAACTATTTATTATCACACCTGATCTTTTGAAGATTTGATTGAAGAATTCATTCATGTTACTTGTTCTCCAAGTTGCGTGTGTTTCCAGAAGGAAGATATTTTCGAGAGTTATATTTTTCAGATTGGATATTTTTTATTTGTGTAAATATATTTTCAAAAGAGATCTTTGGAAAATATATTTCTGAAGAATATTTGTTTCAATATATTTCTGAAATGAATATTTGATACAAATATATGTTTAGCCTGAAGGAAGATTTAATTTGTGCAAATATATTTCTAGAAGGAATCTTGGAAATATATTTTTGAAGAATTATTTGTTTCAACATATTTCTGAGAAGAATATTTGATTCAAATATATGTTGCTGCTGAAGGCTATATAAAGAAGACACTACTCTTGAAAAAAATAATCGAAGTCGTCATTGAAAGAATATTTTAGGGTTTCGACTTTTGGTTGTCTTTGTTGAGCCGTGTGCTCTATTCTGTATACCACTTTATTGCTGCTACTAAATATCAAAAGCTTAGAGTTGGTTTGTTTTAGTTGAGTTGTAATACTGTATACTACACCTAAGCTTTGAAGTACGGTGTTAGTTTGTGTCTGAAGGTGTCTTCATCATACTGTTTATTGGAGTGTGTCTCCTCTTTGTTATTTAAGTCTAAGATCATTGGGGCAGTGATTGTTTAAGTTGATGTGAGATGGGATTTTAGGTCTAGGAGTTCCTAGACTGAAGTCAGTACGGGTAGTAGCTAGGTGATAAGTTGTAAACTTGGAGTTTGCTGAGAACTTAGAACTAGGACTAAACTAGTGGACTTCCTCCTGGCTTGGTAGCCCTCAGAGTAGGTGTGTTTGTCACCGAACTGGGTTAACAAATAATATGTGCCATTTACGTTTCTGTCTGTTATTTTCTCCTTGTTCTGTTTGTTTATCGTTAGCCTGACGTTGGAACATTGTACTCAACATTCCCCCTGTGTCCCAGTGTTGGAACATTACATACAACATCAGGAAACTACCGTACCAGAATTTCAATTGGCATCAGAGCAGGCACCCTGTTCTGTTTTTGGGTGAGCTCCAGGGTTAAATCAATTCTGGTCATATGGACAACTCAAGGGAAGGAGGAGCTATCAATGATAGATCTGTGAAGATGAATAAAAGCATAGCTTTCATATCCAACACTAATGAGGAAGTTGTCCAATGTGAAATAGATACTGAAGAAAGCATCTCAGATGCAATTGTGCTTAGGCAATTCAATAAAATTTTGAAGAGATTGGACAGAAAGCCAAGACCTAATGCCAAGAACATATCATTCGACATCAGCAAAAACAGTGCTTTCCATCGTAATTGCATAACTAATAAATAGCTATCAGTAACAGGACTGAAAGGAAAGGAAAAAGCATTGCCTTTGTTACAAATGCTGATGCTGAGGAGTCACAAGGAGATATTGAGGATGATGAAAGCTTGTCAGAGGATATTGTGTTACTTGGAAGACAGTTTAGCAAGATTTTGAAACGAGTTGACAGGAGACCCATGCCAAATGGTCAGAACAATAGGTTCGACATCAGTAAGCAACAAAATAATTTGAAGAAAACAAGAACTGATGAGAAGAGCAATCAATCCAAGGGGGTTCAGTGTCATGAATGTGAAGGATGTTGTCACATTAGATCAGAATGTCCCACATACCTAAAAAACCTAAAGAAGGGCTTATCTATTTCTTGGTCTGATGATGATGATTCTGATGGTGAACCTGATGATGAAACTGCTAAGCACGTTACATCATTCACTGGTAGATGTGAATCTGATGAAGATTCATGTGATGAGGATGTTTCTTATGAAGAACTAGCTGATTCTTATAAAGAGCTTTGTGCCAGAAGTGAAGACATTTGTCAAGAAAAAGAAAAACCTTTATCAACCATCTTTGGTCTGCAAAATGAGGTAACCTTGTTGTCGCGTCGAATTTCGGATGTCAAGCTATGGGGAAGCATTGAATCACTAATTCTAAATTACGACTGAACTTTTAATTTTTTGGGGAAAAAAGGAAAAAAGTTCTAAATTACCTTGAGAAAAGATTTTAGGTTCGAAAGTCGATTATGCAAGGGGAAGGTATTAGCACCCCTCGCATCCGTTGTACTCAACGGGAACCTCTTAGTCGGCTTAGGCTTAAAATGCTTCAATGTTTTACTTACGTGTTTATACATGTATAAAAGGAAATATATGAAAACATAATGCGAGATGAAGAAAGAGATAAAAACAAACGAAAAGGGAAAAACAGGTTTTTTATTAATGGGCTTGACAAGATGTCGATCTTGCTCCTACGTATCTCCCGGTAGTCGGAGAATTCAAAGCGTACGTAGTTCTTTGGTAGAAAACGTTTGTATGTTGGTTCGTTTTAGTTAAAAAAGATTTGATCGCGTCCGAGCGAAAAAGTTTTGAAAAAAAGAAAAAAGTAATGAAAGTAAATGTCAACTGTTCGGGTTGCTGCCGAACTGGCCATTGACGACAAGAAAATAAAAGTCAGCTGTTCGGGTTGTTGCCGAACTGGCCACTGACGACAATGCATAAAAGTAAATGATTTGATGAAAAAAGTTTTCCACTCGGACTTGAACAAAGGTTTTAAAAACGTACGAAGACGTACAAAGTTTTAAAATGGTGAAAGATGGACGCTAGGCGATAAGCTCGCGCAAGGCGTGAATGTTTTAAAAGAAATAAACAAAAGACAAACGCACTGAGGCGAAAAATTCGCGCAAGGCGTAAAAAGGTTAAAAATAAACGCGCAAGGCGCGAAAGGTTCGGATTGACCACGAGGGCCAAGAAAAAGGATAAAAATGGCCACAAGGGGACCAAGGGAAGGTTTAGCGTGCTAGACGCGTCAAGGGTAGAATGACGATTGCCCGAGCGACGAGACATACGTCACACGTTCGTGCAATAGAGGTTTGGGGAGACATACGTCAAGCCATTCCCGTTTCATTCAAGTTTGGTTTTGTCACTCGGAGAAACCTCAAAGGGAACCAAAGCTTTAAAAGGAAAGTTGTAAAAGAAAAGAAAACACGAACAAATTTGTTGTTCGATCTTATTAAAAATCATGAACATTACTTGTTGCTTAAGTTATTGAAACTCAAGAACGAGTTTGGTTCAAGTTTGAATGGCAAACACAACCATAAAACATGCAAAAAATTGGAAAGTTCACAAGTTCGGCTCAATTCGAGCTTGGTTTTAAAAAGAATGAGCAAGCTTGGCTTAAGTTCGCGTTTGGATTGAAAATCATGAACAACATGGTTGTTCAAGTTTGTTTTGAAATAGACGAACTTAGCTTGTTGCTCAAACTTGGTTTTTGAAAATATTAAGAACATAACTTGTTTCACAAGTTACTCAAAATTTGTCGCACGAACTTGAGAAATCTTCAAAGTTGTGCATGATTATGAATTGGGTTTGGACCAAAATGGTTTTAACCCTCTTTAGGTTCTGAATCAAGGGCTAGAATCCCAAAAATTTGACATTTGAATGCCTGATTCATGTTCTGAGTTTCATATACTTCGCAGAGCAACCAGAACTTGGCTCTGCGAAGTCAGGTTCTGGTGTGTTCGCAGTGCGAGCAATACTTTGCTCTGCGAAGTATGCGAATTTTCAAACTCAGAAGCTGTTTCTGAACAGGAGTTCAGAAACTGCTTCTAAGCAAGATTCAGAACCTAAAGGAGGTTAAAAAGCTTGACAAAATGGAAGAAAAAGGGGTGGAAAATCACAGTTTTAAAGCTTGGCCCCTTTGAGGTCCTTTTTGAGGTTCAAAAGAGGTTTTTGTTCACAAAGCAAATTTGGACAAAGCAAGATATGCAAACAGCAAACACAATAAAAAAGAAGGATTATAGGAGACTTACAGAACTCCTAGCAATGCTTGAACAAGATTGGAAGTGGCTTGCTTGCTTTGTGAGAGGTTATGAACAATGTTCTAATTGTTTGTGATGGACTGATTTTGTGCTGCAATGCAAAGGATTTTTGGTGTGAATTTCGTGTGTATTGGTTCTCTGTATTGGTCTCTTGATTGTGTTTTTAACTGGTGCTTAATCCTTGGGCCTTGGCATTCCTTTTATAGGCCAAAATGCAAATCTTTGTAATGATGAACAATGATGAACAAAATCCTAAAACACTAGCTGATTTGGGCTAAATTCAGGCTAGAACACTTTGCATTTAATGCTAAAGGATAGAACTTGCTTTGCCTTGTGCCAAGGGGCAAGGTCTTGACTGATCTCAGCCACAAATGCCATTAATTCTAGAAGGTAATGATGGTAAAAACTGTAAAACAGGGCAGCTGCAAAAGGGATGATTCTTGGGATCAATCCTTGCAATCTTGGAAGGTCAAGCAATCAAAACGTGTACTGCCATGTACAGGGAGATTGGGGGAAGCAAAATGAGCATGTGGGCTTATGTGTGGGAGGAGAAATCCAAGTCAAAACAGGGCACATCAAACAACTTTTTTGCAACAAAAACCACTTGTGATTGACTGGTTTTGGCAGGGAAAAAGGGAAGGAAAGGGATCAAGCAGCTGGCTGGCAAGTTTAGGTTGGGTGAGGGGTCAATTTGGGGGGACAAAAGCTGACCAAGGATAGCCAATTTGTTTGATCACATGAGAGGTTGGAAGAAAATCCTTCTTTCCTTTTACCTTTAATGTCACACATTAAATCTTGCCTTGCTGCACCAAATCAGTCACAAAACAGCAATAATAAAAGTAATAATGCTACTAATAACAATTGTAGTTGAAAACAAAAAAGATAAATCAAAGTATAAAAATCTGCAGAAAATTTCGCAGAGGTCGCAGTGCGAAGGTGATTTCGCACTGCGAACTCCACTTTTTTTGATTTTTGTATTTACAATAAAAAGGTAAAAAATGGAGAAATAATAATAATATATAATGATAATAATGATGATAAAAAATGCAAATGATGATGATAATAAGGAAAATAGTAGATGATAATAATAATACAAATGATGATAATAAATAAAAAATGATAAAACTTAATAATATTAATAGATAAAAAAACTAATAGTAATAAAATAATAATGATATTATTAAAGAACAATAGAATAACAATACATTAATAATATTAAGGATAATGATGATGCTAATAGTAATGCTTAATAAAGAAAATGATAAAATGCAAACAAAATACTATAGCAAGAATAAAATAATAAAAGGTAAAAAAATAAATAATGAGATAATACAAAATATAACACATAAAAAATATAAGTCAAAAAATGGGGTATGACAGATGCCCCTATTTAAGTTTCTTCGTCCCGGAGATTGAAAATGTGATTTGAAATGGACGGGTTGAAGAGACTTAAATATAGAGTACGCCATTTTTTGACTAAATATTTTCATGAATTACAAATGCTATAAATGCATGTATGCAAACGTTATGAATGCTTGTAATGTAAATATGGATGCAAAAGATGATAAAAAGAAGACCAAACCGGGGATAAGTGTCAGCTGTTCGGGTTGTCGCCGAACTGCCACTGACAACAAAGAATGAAAAGGTAAATGCCAGCTGTTCGGGTTGTTGCCGAACTGGCCACTGGCGACAAAAGAATGTAAAGAATGTCAACTGTTCGGATGTTGCCGAACTTGCCATTGACGACAGGAAAATAAAATGTCAACTGTTCGGATGTTGCCGAACTTGCCATTGACGACAGGAAAATAAAATGTCAACTGTTCGGATGTTGCCGAACTTGCCATTGACGACAGGAAAATAAAATGTCAACTGTTCGGATGTTGCCGAACTTGCCATTGACGACAGGAAAATAAAATGTCAACTGTTCGGATGTTGCCGAACTTGCCATTGACGACAGGAAAATAAAATGTCAACTGTTCGGATGTTGCCGAACTTGCCATTGACGACAGAAAAAAGAAATGTCAACTGTTCGGATGTTGCCGAACTTGCCATTGACGACAGGAAAATAAAATGTCAACTGTTCGGATGTTGCCGAACTTGCCATTGACGACACTGGGGAGTACGCACAAGCTGTTCATTAAAGAACTGCCACTTGGCGTAAAGACTTGACAAAAAGACGCGCAAGCTGCTCGTTTGAACTGCCACTTGGCGGAAAAGGATGACATCTCTGAACCAGACAGACTGGGGATGACACTTGGAAAAAAGAATTCACGAATTGCTCGCGATTGTTTGGTGAGACTCATGATGGTTAGAACAACCATGTATGATATGCTGTATGCATATGTATGAATGCATGAATGTATGACTGTCACTGAGGACGTCATGTGAGGGATGGACTTGTACTGGGGATACCCAACTTTTTTGTTAAGGAATTGCCCCTGGATACAATGAAAAACTTGCACAAGCTATTCATTAAAGAACTATCGCTTGGCGAAAATGAGGATGACATCCCTAGACCAGATAGACTGGGGATGACACTCGATTGTTTGTTGTGGGAAATGCATGATATGAATATGAGATGCATGTTAATGAATGACTATGATATGATGCATGAATTATGCTGACCTGGGGGATGACAGACGTCACGTGGGACGCTGGGGGGTCAAGATTTGAATGCCGAGCAAAGTCGGGCTTGGATGATGTAAGACTCCACTGGGGGGTATGCCAATAAGATTGGGCTTCGCTTGTGAATTCACTGGGGATATAAGGATCATTTTGGAAGCATGATCGATATCCAGCCTTTGATGCCAATGGTAATTGGGCTTTTGAGAATAGGACAAATGTTGACTTCCTGGGGAGTTTGTTAGTCCACTGGGGATTGTGCTAATCCGCTGGAGAGAAGAACTGGTTGACTCCGTCGGGAATGCTTACGCTTTGGTCGGTCTTTGCCTGAATTGCCCTTTCAGGCTCTTAACTCACTTGGGAATTTTCGATTAATTCGCCGAGGATTCTGTTGGGGAATTCCTTTTTGCGATTGACCATGCTCGGCCTGCGAAGCTTTATCTGCTTTAAGGATAGACATCGATGTTCACTCCGAATATTCGCAAGTTCGAAAAGGAATGTGTTTGTTATTGGATAAAAATGAAAGACTCATGCAATAAATTTTGAAAAAAAAATTTTTGTTTTAAAAGTACTATCATCAAGAATGAAAATGAATGAAAGGAATTTGGTAAAAGGTAAAGAATGTTGGGAAGTGAAATTTATTAAAGGGGTGGTAGCTTGCCAAAGGCGTGGCTCCCTTGATGATTGTGTTAGGTGGTTGATGGCGATTGGGCCTTTTGTAGGGGACCAATGAATGATGATTGGGCTTTCTATGAACTGTGGGGAGAGTACCGAGCATAGTTGGGTTCGTGGGTGTCAATGAGAACTGGGCCCTTTATTTTGTTTGGATGCCGAGCGAGGTCGGGTTTTAATATGTGGTTGCCGAGCGAGGTCGAGCTTTGATATGTGGGTGCCGAGCGAGGTCGGGCTTCGGGAATTGGATGCCGAGCGAGGTCAGGCTTTAATTCGTTGGTGTGATTCATGTGAAATTTGCGCATGCTGTTTTAATGCCCCCATTGTTCCGAGATTGTACTGAAAAATTCGAAATAAATACCACACAAAAAGTTATATTGTACATTTCAAGTTAATAACATGTATATTAATGAACCAACCTATCACTCATTTAAGTAGACGAACAAATTGAATATTATGTAAAGGGTATTGAACACTCATCCGGTAAGTTTGTTAACATTCCGATCGAGTTATGTGTCCATCTAATCATCGTTTCTAAAAGTACAAAAGCATTGATCACGAGGTCTTCGAGGGTTGTAATTTGGCTGGGTTACAAAAGAAATGTCATATGTGGGGAACTTGAATTCAAAAGGCTAAGCAAGAAGGAACATTCTTTCTAGATTACACACCTCCCTTCTTATTAGATCACAAACTTTGATGTTTTCACAAATATTTGTCTTTGATCCTGACAACCTTTTGATGTACTGATTTTTCTCTTTTTCTTTCTCTTTTGAGATTTCTTGATTTGTTTTTCTTTCCTTTTTCTTTCTTCTTGATTGTCAAGATCCTTTATGAAACTCATTATTTCTTGGCTTTCACAACCCCCTTTTTTCCTTTTAACTGAATCAAAAGCAAAGCCCTAATTGAATGTTCCTTCCTCCTTTAGCAAGGGACGATAATCATGATGGTTGAGGGTTCAAAAATTGAAAGAAAAAAATATCAGAATTTAGTGATGATTTAACCATGAATTGAAAAAGAGATTTTCTCTTCTTTTTTTTTTTTTTTTTACAAACTCCGGCAATCTCATTAAGCAATTGAGCTTTATGAGAGTTGGCAGTTTGCAGTCAATAATTCTGCTTCACTTGGCTCAAAGGGTTGACAAATGCTCACTTCTCACAGGGTGGGCTATTTGTGGTCAAATGTTTTCACTCATATTCAAGAAATGCCTCGATCATGCCAATGCTTTTATACAGTTTAAAACAACATTTAGATTTAATATAAAAAGATCGAGTTAACAAAATGCCGGTCTCCTGCATATGTAAAATAATTTTGAGGTTTCCTCATATTTGGGCTGGTTCTAAATGGTTCATTGAATAAACATGCTAACAACGCAAATTGCATGATATAGCTTTTACGTTAAGTATATATCTTCATTTTGAGTTTAATCATATAAGAACAGGAAGCATGCATTTAGCTTTGCGCAAATTGATCAAAATTATCAATACCAATTATCCGTGGCTAAGTCAATTAACTTTGGCTTAATCCGTGGTTAAGAAAAAATGTCAATTTCAAATCACCAACAATTCATAGTAAACAATGACATTTAACGCATATTAAAACTGAACACGCATAAATAACGATAATCAAAAGGCCAGATAATAAGAGAAAGAGTACGTAGTACAAATATGGATATAAAGTGTTAAACATAGGAAGAGTGTACGGGAAAATGAAATAACATAAACATGAAAAACATGAGAAAACATCAAAAAAGGGAGGGTCACTCAAGGAGTGAGAGCCTCATCATCCTCAGTCTCCTCGTCCACGTCCTCCTCATCCTCATCCTCATCCTCATCTCCATCATCACCTTCCTGGCCTCCTGCCGCTGTACCACTGCCCCCAGCCTCTGAATGCTCTGGCCTATCCCCGGGCCAACGACCGTGAGCTGTGAACATCTCGGGCGTCGGTATCTGGTCATCGGGATCTGTCGGCCTCCCTAGCTGCCTCTGAAGGCGATACATGGAATCATGCATCATGGTCATGTACCGATGAGTGGAGGCATTCTGCTCCAATATGAAAGTGCAAGTATGATGATCCCCTGATGCTGGTGGAGGCCTAGGCCGTGGCTGCTGTGCTCTCGCCGCTCTCCTCCCCGTGCAGTGTCTGGAGATATACTCGTCCGTGATTGGGTTCTTAATGGTTTCGGACACATGGGGAGGGATGGCTACTCGGGCTTCCCGGCAGAGTCCCATGATAAGACCCGGGAAAGCAAGCGGGCACATCTTCTTGGCCGGTGGCTTGATGCCACTCTCGACCACTATCTTAATCTCCTGGCAAATTGCCCTGGCCACATCTACTTGTTTACCGGTGAGGATATAGTAGATTAGGGGGGTGACGTCCATGGTGGTGGAGGAGGTATGGCTTTTGGGTTTTATGTTGTGGATTATGAGGTGAAAAATGACTTGGGCGTAGGTGGTAAGGTTGCTTTTGAGGGCTCTAGTGGGTTGCCCTGCTGCGTTAAGCTCATATCCCTTTCCGGATTGGAAGATGGTTTGGGCATAAAGATCGTGGTTCCAATTACCACGGTTTTGGTGCTTATGGAAAGCACAAAGCTCATCATTTTCCAATTGAAAGGGGTTGTGGAGGTATGTATTGATGGCGTCGCGATCGAATCTAATGATCCGACCATGCACCATGGTCTGATATGTGAATTCCCCCTCCGGATCCACGGGAATGGCATTCGCGTAAAACTCCCTGATTATGTCATAGTTAAGGTTAAGGGGAGGGTTCACCAAGACTCCCCACCGGCGATGGTTTATTAATCGGGCCAACTCTCGCCAAGTGCCCTGCTCGCTTATGATGAATTGTCTTTCAGGCCAGAAGGTTCTGCCAAGAAGCTCTTCGTACCTCTCTTGGTTCCGAAGACTTAGGAAGCGAGAGGCGTCGAATCCCCCTTGGGGTCTAGATCCGGATGCCTCACCCCTCGAGCGCTTTCCCACTGGTCTTGGGGCCATCTGCAAGAAAAAAGTAAAGTTAGTGGACAGCATGCATGATTGAAAGTGATACGAGGTGAAACAAATGGAATTGAAAGGAATAAATAAAAAAACAAGGGTTCTGTTTCTGCTACAGTCGCACTGCGAACTCACGGTCGCAGTGCGAAGCTATCCGAAAATTCTGGGCTGCCTAGAAGGATGGGTCGCAGCGAGGCTTGGCAGAACCAACTTGGTCTGCTGAGCTGAGTTAGGTGAGTTGACGCGTTTGGGCGAGGCGTTTTGCAACCGTTTTCAACGAAAACCCTAATTTCTAAGAAAACACCATTTTGACATATCCGAAAGGTTTGCAACAAATAAATAATAAGTGAACAAGGATTTGGCAAGGCAAATGAGGTACGAGTGCAAGGTTAGATTAATAGGGAAGTTATCACAAGTGAGATGGTAAACCCTTAAGTATGACATATGACAACGATATGTCTAGAACCTATGATAGGTTAGCAAGAACAAGAATGTATTTCAACATTCAAGTGCAGAAAGTTCAGACAAGACTAGGTTAAGACGTGCTCTTGTAGTTCCCGCTAGATGGAACGTCAAAAGCCACGTATAAGTTAAAAATTAATTAAAAATTATATTGTGTCTCCAGTGTTCTCGCTAGTTAAAGCACGGGGGTTCCGGCGAGCTGGAACGGTGTAGTTACCATCCGCGAGGAAAGCCGCACATAAGAGTTTAATTAAAATGTTAAGTTGTGTCTTTCGTTGTTCACGCTAGTGGGACACGGAAGGTTCACGCATAAGTTAAGACTAATAATGTAAGTATGATAAGTCGTGTCTTCTGTTGTTCACGCTAGTGGGACACAGGAGGTTCACGCTAGTGGGGCGAGTTATTCCGCAAGGATTACCGCACGACGATAAGAGGAGTCTGGTGTTAGCCTCAGATAGGAATTTTCACCGGTAAGATGGGAGATGCATTCCGGGGTTACTCCACTCGGATGCACTCCGTAAAATGAACCAAGATAATAATTGTATGTTCAACGCTAACTCCCTAACTTAATAATATCAGAGGAAATGATTACTATATAATGAGAATATGACAAGGTAGACATCAGTTATCAGATAGTGATCATAGCTTCCCCTTGATCACTAAGTTAGTAGATTGTAGTCTAGTTTTCACAACTACACAGTATAGGAAGCACATACACGTATTAACCCGAAATGAGTTGAGATTAGAATGTGGCAATCATAGGTTTCCCCCGAGGTTGCCACACAGCCTAGGATAGGTGGAGCTCACTGAGATATTATGTCTCATCCCAATCCATTTGATTCAGTTTCAGGTAAGCAAGAGGTTCGTGAGGAAGTTTATCAGGGAGGAGCTGAGTGGAGTGCAATTACTCGTTGTCTACCAGTTCAGGAATTTATCAGTATTTTGTATTTACGTACACATTAGTGGTACCTTGTCAGTTGTATTAAACGAGCAAGTTTGTATTCATTCAGTATAATCTTATTAGTATTGAAAATTTTAATGTATCCAATATCAGATTTAATACACATGCTAAATATTCTAGACAATTTATTATGGGTGTTACAGTTTTTGCTGTTACTTGAAGTTGGTTTTTTTATTTACTTACCTTCATCATTTATATATATATATATATATATATATCATAGTTTTGATTGATTAATGAAACTGGATTCAATAGTAATGGTCATGGCAAGACCAATGCTTCCATTGGTGCTTTTTTGTAAGCCATTTATTGGTGAATCATTGCAGTGAATGCAGGGGTGGCCCTGAGCGTGGGGCAGTCCAGGGCACCATTTTTTAAGGGACATCAAAATTATTATTTTTACTTAGTAGAGTTAGTATTATAAAGATATATTTTTTAACTCCCTTTAAGTAATTCTATTAAAAATTAGTTTTTAAAGAACTTTGATTATGAATGAATCTTTTACAACAAAAAATGCAAGAAGAACGACATTCAAATAATTAAGTGGATATAGCTTTATTGATTCGCCCAGGGCACCAAAAATCTTAGGACCGGTCCCGAGTGAATGATGTAAATCCATCAGTATCAATGCAACTAGAGAGCAAGCCATTGATTCAACTATGCTTAGGACTACCACCGAACTTAATGCAATGATTTATTGAACATTGATTCATTCTTCATGTAAGTAATAGTGAGTGTTTACTAATACAAATGAATGGATTACAAAGACTTCCAAATGGATTTCATATTCTTTGTACTATATACAAATGAAGTTGGAAGCTCTAGACTTCAATCAAATTTACAATTCCTATGAAATTGGAACTTTGGTAGAACTTCCAATTCTAAGTACTTAGCAATATATTTGTAGGTTGCTTCACTTGGATGCACACTGTCCCAAAATACATATTTTGAAGCGTCATCACATACAGATGTGAGTTCATTGCACAATGGAGTTACTTCAAATATGCCAGTTCCACAACACCCTTTGTTCGTTTCATTGAAACCTGTATAATAAAAACTCAAAAGAATGCATAAATAAATACTATAGGAAACAAATGTTTGTTCACCGTTAAAATTAGTTAGGTTCTGGTTAAGAGTTTGAAGGAGAGGGGAAGCGAATGTTTTAGAAGGAAGGTGAAAACAAAGAGAGAGGAATCTTGTGTCTTATTTGAAAGGATGTTTTTGTCGAGAATGAAAAGAAAATACTTATAATTAATATATTTTTTAATTTTAAAATTATTGTAAAAACATTGAAAGTATTTGATGAATTTATCTAAAATCACTAAACACTCCAAAATATTTCTCAAATGCATTTTTATTACGAAGAAAACTAAACTTCACATAGTCAACTCATAATATGTATTTGCCTTTCAAAACGTGGACGGAAAATGCATCAACTCATAGCCAGTTTGATTGTACTTTCATTATTTTAGAATTTGAATGAAACTTATTATTTTATTGTCAAAGTTAAATAAGTTTCTTGAGAACTATCACTTTCTTCCTTTTTCATTTCTCTATTCCTTATTCTTAAAGCTTTTCCCTCTCCTGCCATCCTAAACTTCAAGCTATAACCTTAAACTTATTTTTTTCCTTTTATTTTTAAAATATTCAAGCTTGAACTTTATTTTAATTTTTTTGTTTCTTATATGTTCCTCCACTATAGATGATCATATTCGAGATACTAACGGACATTAAATATAGGTTCCTCTCTCGGTCGATTCGTCACGTTATAAGACTTTAGCCTCTTGCGGTAAACGCAATCTCAGCTAAACTTTATTTTTTATGGAAAGAACTTTTGTAAAGTTCAAACAAAATTTAAAGAAGAAAGGTTAACTATCATACCTAAAGAATAAAAAAAATTGTATCATAATTTTTTTAAAAAAAATATTAATAAAAAAAAAAACCAAGATTGCACATTAACAAGCCCATGAATAGTAATATTGATAAATAAAGCTCACCATATTTTTCAGGGTATTTGATAAGGCCAATCAAGGGGTCATATATGTTTATATAAATAACTCTGCTTCCTGGAAGCATTGCTTGTAATTGAAGTAAACGTCGTGCCAATTTTTGGTTGTAATCCTTAGCCTCTAAATTCTCATCTTTCACACATTTGCGATCCTTTAAACTTACAAACTTGGCTGTTATTTGAATAGGTATGCAACCAATAGAAGGAAGGCCAGTCACAACAAATTTTCTGCATCCAAGCTCGTATAGTTCCTACAATTTTTTAATAATTTTTATTTTAAAAAACATGATAAAAAAATCATGGTCAAGAGAATTTAAAGTAATATTCGTGTAACTTTTCGTTAGAAAGTTTTTAAGAATTAAATAAGCATTACAATTCATTTTTATAATTAATGAATTTAATTAGTATAGACCGTCAGAATAAAAAAAATACATTCATACATCTAATTTTTTGTTGAATATTTGCATACATCTAATCTCATCTTACAATAGAGATATTTAAATATTTTAAAAAATGTCACCTAGATGAAATATGATTGAAGATTTGTATAAAAATTTGTTATACTATTGATGGATAGTTATTAAACTCTTTTATAATTAATAAGTATATATATAATTATGACATTTAATCAATGAATTATAATCAATGATACCAAAAAAGATAAGAATTCTAATCAAGTTTACCTTAATGAAAATTTGAAGTCTACTTTGAACATAATCTTGGTATTCACTAATGTTGAACTCCAACCTTCTAGTTGGAATGTCATAAAAATTGAAAAGAAAGTCATTAGTTCCAGCACTAATGATCACCAAAGCATTTCCAAGTCTTTGTTTAGTTTCTTTTTCCCCTACAATGCTTTTAACCTTATGCACATAATCTTTGAAATATTTAATTTGTTTAGACATTGATATAGCGCCACTTAAAGCTATTGTAAAATCATCAAAACCTGATCCTCCAGATGCAAAGCTAACACCTGTTAGAAGCTCTTCATTTGATAGATTTGGATCCAAGAAAGGAGGGACGGTTTCTTTGAGGTTTAATGTTGATGCAAGAAAGTCTATAGCCAATTTTCCATTAGAGAATCTACCAGTAGGAACATGATTACGAAAATCTCTTCCATAAGGTAAATGATTTCCCTTTGTCAATGTTTTGATGTAGTTGTTATTTCCTGTGTCAACTGTAGAATCCCCAAAGACTAAAATGGATGAGAATTTTGGTCTCAATTTCAAGTCATTGCTTGAAGCAACATTGGCAATGGTGCAAACGTGCATTAAAATGATAAAGAGAATTGCATAAGCCATTGCTTCAAGTTTTTCATATGGTAATTGAGACGAGGTTTTAGCTAACTATATATAGTGGAGTGTGCATTTCTTGAAGTTAAAGGGATTGGATAATTTAGTCTTTAAACTTGATGAAATCATAAAAGGATGTACGAAATTCTTTTTATTAGTAGGAATCGAACTTGGGAGCAAGTCTTCCATAGTCACAAGTGATGGGCACAAGTTTTAGGCACACTCATGCAAAAGCAAAATATTGAATTACTTTTTCAATCATTTTGAAATAGTTCAAGATTAAAAGGTAAAGTTAACAATTTGTGAGTGTGCTTAAATAATTTATATTTGGTCTTGTGACCATGTAAAAATAATCCTCGAACTTGGTACCAAGATTTACAACATTGAAATATATTAGGCACTAAACACTTGCGCAACTTTAAACATATTGCGCATCAATTACTTATTTTATGTTGGACATTGGTGGTAAATGATTGTTGAAATTGATAATATTAAATCTTATTAATTTCTTCGAGATAATTTTCGAGAATAATTTAATCAAAAAAATTATTTTAAAAATCTTGTTAAGGGACTAAATTGTTTGAACTCTACAAATTTTAGTATATCTTGATAGAAAACTCTATAATTTGAATGGCTGAGGATGAGTCACTCATATATAATGCATAGTAAGCTACGTGTTAATTTCTCTTTTGCCCAAATTTGTAAATTGCAAGAGAACTACACTCAAGGAATCAATTGTGAGAAAGATTGCAAGACAGTCATTTTAGGTAAACGAAAATAACATGATGGAATTTATCCTTAATTTGATTAAGTGTTTACGGTGAAAACTTTAATTTTTTTACTAAGAATTTGGGAAAACTTAAAAGAAAGGAAACTTGATCAGCTTCACAGGCGATTTACACTATGTGTGGTTAGATTTTCTTTTTTTCTTGACGGAAAAGTACAAATTTTGCTCCATGAAGCACGTTCACGTAAAGAAATTAAGGCAATTGGCAAATATAACTCAACAAGAATCTTTGCTCAAAAAAAAAACTCAACAAAAATATATGTTATGACCAAAATATGTCAAATATTAAGCCCAAGTTCCACGAGTCATCGAGTATGATTGTATGAGTTACTAAGATTCAAGATGCTTCTTCTATTATCAAGTGTCACACTCTTTTTAGAAGGATCTAAATAGATATATAGAAAGATTCATCTTGCATAAATAGAGGATTGGTGAATGTAATAATCATAAAAAACGAATGAAGAAATTAGTTTTAGAATAGCTTAGTTGTAGTTTTAGTCTCTCTTAATATAATTTTTCTTCCATTAGTAAACACCTAAAAAATTGTTCATTACAATATCATATTTTTTTACACAATATCATCCACTTGTATTTGATCCAAGAAAGTCATGTACATATCTGGTTCAATGTGGCCCTTTGCGTGTGGTTTGTCCTCAATATAGTTGTGGTCGAATATCTTGGTACATATGTCTTCAAAAGGCTCCATTGCCCATGCATGAAGCTTGCGGTCGATTATTTAAGACATGATATCTGCGTATAGAACTAAGCAATGTCTCCCTACCAAGTCTCGTTTTACCTACATCGTCAACCACATCTAGAACAACTAACATGAAAAAACAAATAGATCATTCAAGCATTTCATCAAATATGCATTGCACAAAAATAACATTCACATTTCTTTAGCATTTCAATACCACATTTTACTAATTCAAACTCTAAACAAAATTTACATTCACATTCACATCTTACTTGATCAACAACTACAAAATTTTCAAACTACACTCGCTTTCTACAAAAACTCTAACCAACAACAAAAATAAAAATGAGAGAAATTTAATGGTTACATGTTGGATTTGGAACACATACGAGAATAACGCTTTGTTCTAGTATATGTTTGATGCATATCGGATCATAACGTCCAATATGAAGCGATTGGGAGATAGCCTCCAATCCAATTTGATCGTCACTCCTGTGCATTATATAAAGGAAAATTTTGGAATTTTGGAGGGTATGTTAGCAATTCAAGAGATGCATAGAACAACTTTCACTTTCTTGCCTAGCCGTTTGGCAAACAGTCAAAACTAAACCATACACGAGCCCAAAGAATGGGAAGATTTACATCTCAACCCATACCCCCAACAAATTTATTGAATTTCCAAAAACATCCTAGTCTTATTTAACCAAAAAATGGAGAACAACAGTGGGTACTAGCTCCTGTTTTTCTAAGAATTTTTCCCTTTCAAAAATTCAAATTTCCTAATTTTTCAACAAGTGAAAATTTTGGAACAAGAAAAAATTCAATGATGAAACTTATTAAATTTTGGAGATTAATTGAAAGATTGCTCCCATTTCCCAAAAAAAAATCATATCCAAAAAATTTGAATTAAAAATCTAAAATAGCATGCTGTAATTCATTAACCCAATTTATAGTTGAATGAAACCGCAATGTCCCACGTTTATTGAGTGGGCAAAACAGAGAGAGAACAACTTTGTTTTGGACTTCTATAAAAAAAAAACTTTGTTTTGGACTTACCTCAAAAAGGAAGAAACAACTTTGTTTATAAAAAAAACTTGATTATCATTTAGGCACATATCCTTTCTAACTTGATTCAAGTTAAAAGGATAAAGAAACATTAATATTGCACTTAAAACTATCTGGTAGGAACAAGCTCATTTTGTGAGCACTTGAAACTATCTTTAAAAAGTTAGAGGAAAACCTCCTAAGAATTAAGATAGAGGAAATAGACTTAATTTCGTTGATAATTTCTCATGTGAGAATGTACATGGCTTTAGAGGTGCAAACAACTCTAAACTGTTTAACAAACTTTTTTATATTCTCGCTAACAAATTCAGCGTGGCTGTTAGGAAAAGAGGGTAATATTATTCCTTCTAGAACTAGACTTTGTTTGATGTGCACAACTAAATTAGTTTTGTACCAAGCACACATCTATTTTTCACATTTGGATCAATAAGTCTCATCATTTTTCATTTATTTTAACACAACATTCTTTCAACCCATTATCATCTAATGACTAGAATATCCTATAAAATTCTTTCAACTCATTATCATCCTTTTGTGAATCATATAAAAATAAGATTCATTTCTCTAGTAGGCCCCATTTAACTAGAATATCCTTTGATTTGCTATCAATATTCTCCCAAATTCTTGGATCATAAATATAAAAGTGAGAAATTTCGTCACCAAGGTTTTCAATATTAGGTGCATTTGGCACATCATTACTGTAACACCCATATAGAGATTGCCTAGGATCTCTTACGAGTATTAAAATTTCGTACCGGATACATTAAATACAATACAGAAAGTTTACATCTGATTATACATAAGAGTCATCATTCAATACATTATCCGATACACTTCTACCTAACAATATCTACACAACATACTACATCATCTGTAACAAATATACATAACAATTAATCAGCACGATCAATCCAAAGCCTTCTCTTTACCTTTACGTCGTGCTACCTGCGAACCTGCACCAGAAGGAAAGGGATGAGACTGATAAGTGCCTAAAAGTAGTTATCTTTTGATATATTTTAAGGCACTTATGTTACTTGTTTTACAAGTTATCTTAGGATAAGCCCATATTTGTGGTTAAAATGCAATATTTGTGATCCTAAGTCTTACCCCATTTAATTATGCATGAATTTCATGCTTGGACCTGAATTGAGCAAAGAAAATGAAGTTTTGTTAAAGCCATCGCTACAAGCGCAAGTCTCATCGCTACAAGCGAGGATAGGCAGGGAATTTCAGGACTTCATCGCTACAAGCGCCAGATTCCTCGCTACTAGCGAGCCTAGGCAGGGAAAATTGAGAGTTCATCGCTACAAGAGATGTACTGAACGCTTCAAGCGAGCTTAGGCAGGGAATTTTGCAGGATCCATCACTGTAGCGACAGATCTCGTCGCTACAGCGACCAAGGGCGGTTTAATGCTAAGTGATGACGTGGAGCTCTCCCATTGGCCAAGAAAACGTCCTCGCTACAGCGACAGGCTGGTCGCTTGTTGCGAGCGTGCAAAAACTCAGAAATATAAAAGCTTTTAAGCTCATTTTTTAGATATAATCAGTTGAATACCAGTTTTTATAATTTCCAGAGCTTGAAATCTTTAATTTCTAGAGAGAGAATAGGCATAAAAGGAGGCAAACTTCATAGATCAAAAGTGATTCAAGTGAAGATTACACTAAGTAGCTTTGAGAAATCAAGTCTTAGCATATTCTTCATCTTCCTTTCTACTTTTGCAAAGTTGTCATGAGAATGATCAACTAATCTCCTTTGTTGGGATTATTAGGTAATCAATCACTCTTAGTTGTAAACCTTTGATATTTTAAATATATGATTCTAGCATTTTTATATACCATTGAATTTGTTCTTGTTTTCCATTCTTATATTTGATTTAAATGATGTTGAAAAATACTTTTGAATCTAGGTTTAGGATGATATTCTATCAAAATAAGAAATTCTAGAAATGGTATTTGGTTTTGATAATTACTCAAAGTGTTGGATCGTAAAGCTTTCGAATCGTTTAATAGATTGAGAAATCGTCGATTAAACGATACGATTGATCTCACGACGTCACTTGGACACGAATGACGTTGTCGAGTAATACGTGATAATGTCGTATATAAGAAAAAGCTAGAATCCATATTTATGATCAATCGAATACAATCGACACTTGATTGACAAACTTTAATCCTAACACCTTTTATGTCCTATTACTCTACGTTTTATTTATAATGCTTTTAATGTCGAGTAGTGTTAGTAAAGAAAAAAGATTAAACCATAACTTAAGATAATAATCGACGTTGAACGGTTTATGATATCGCAATAATCCCTGTGGAACGATATAAAAATTATACTTACTTTTGTACATTAACAAAATGGCGCCGCTGCCGGGGATTAACGCTTAGATATTATAATCATTGCAGCGTTAATTATTGTCTTAAGCAATTTTGCACAAAATTCTTTATTGTATATAACTATTATTCCTTATCCATCTTGTTTGCTAATTCTTTTTGGTCAGATTGTTGAAACCGTATATGCGAGGTCAGATATCAGACGACCAACTGCTTTTTGATTCTGAAATAGAGAGGACTGCTCGAAGAAATAACAGTAAGAATCGGAAGAAAAGGCAGCAAGCAAAGAAAAAGCAACAAGAGGAAACTTCTGTTTCAAGTCCTTCATCAATTCTAAGTCAAGAGATACCAATGGCTGCTGCAGGAGACGGATCAGGTTCTGGCGGAAGTGGGATGCCTTGTCACAATAGCCCACGCCGTTTGGCACAATTGGGAAAGACGCCACGGACCACAAAGCAAACTGAAATGAAGACTGGGATCCTTCAAATACTATATGCTAATCCTTTCTCGGGGTTAGACCATGAGGATCCATTCCAACATCTCACTAAGTTTTATGAGATCGCCGGTACACTAGGAGAGATGGAGAACAATGAGGAGGCAATATTTATGAGGATGTTCCCTCATTCTTTGATTGGGAAGGCCAAGGAGTGGTATTTGGATCAGCCGCCAACAGTGATGACAAATTGGAACACTCTTGAAGAGAATTTCCTTGAGAGATTCTTTCCTCAGAATTGTTTTATGGAGGCTAAGACAACTATCGCAGTATTCTCTCAAGGTTCAAGTGAGACTCTATGTGAAGCATGGGAGCGATTCAAGTCGATGCTTAGAAGATGCCCTAACCATGGATTCGATGATTTGACTCAAATCCATCTTTTCCGCAATGGGATGCAACAACAGTCAAAGCTACTACTTGATGCTGCTGCTGGTGGATCACTAATGGCCAAGAGTGCCGAAGATGCCGTTGCTATTATTGAAAGAATGGCATTAAACGACCACCAGGCTCACCACAATAGAAACCAAGGCCAAAGAAAAGCGGGAATATTGGACTTGGGGACAAATGACGCAATCCTTGCTCAAAACAAGTTGCTAACACAATAAGTGGAAGAATTGACTAGAAAGATGGCCAACCTTCCACAACAAATGAAGGATATTCAAAATGAACAAAGGAAACACCACCAAGTCGCATCATGCGAACTTTGTTCAGGCGATCACCCCACCGGATTTTGTCCACCACCCACCGAAGAGGTAAGTTATGTTGGCAATCAACAAAGGCCACAACAGTTTCAAAACCAATACCAAGGTCATAACAACAACTTCCCAAGAGGGAACAATCCAAACTATGGCCAAGGTTGGAGACAAGAAGCTGGACCACAAAACTGACAACCTTACCAAAACTACAATCAATACCAACCTCCGCAACAAAACCGTCAACAAAACACCGACGAAACTCTAAACCAATTCATGCAAATGTCAATGGCGAACCAAAAGAATACCGATGCTTCAATCAAAAACCTGGAAACACAAGTAGGCCAGTTGGCACAACAGCTAGCTCAAGCAACACAACAAGGCGGAACCTTTACCGCCAACACACAAACCAACCCTAAAGACCATGCATCATCATCAAAATGACAATTAAGTCATTTTGATGAAGCTAACCTTGCATCAAGAGACAATGATAATTGCAAGGCGATTGCTACGAGAAGTGGGAAGGTAGTTGGAAGGGGTATAGGAGACAACCTTGAAGTAGAGAGGCGAGTTGTTGAAAATGAGGAGGAAGATCATGATGAAGGAAATGAGGAGGAAACAGAGGGAGTTAATAATGAGGATGAAGTCGAAAAAAATAAGGAAGTAGTTGAAAATGAAAACTTAGTGATGAAGAAAGATGTGGTGAAGGAGAGGGGCAAGAATCAAGAGGTAGTGAAGAATGCACCGACACCACATCTACCATATCCAACTACTCCAGCCAGAAAGGAGAAAGAAAGGCAATTTGCAAGGTTCCTGGACATTTTCAAAAGATTACAAATCAACATTCCATTCTCGGAAGCCTTAGAGCAAATGCCAACATATGCCAAGTTTATGAAAGAGATTCTTTCCAAGAAGAGGAGGTATAATGAAGAAGAAACAATTAAGCTAAATGCTAATTGTAGTGCAATCATCCAGAGAACATTGCCAAGGAAGGAGAGAGATCCGGGTAAAGTTACACTACCGGTATCCATAGGCAATGTTAATGTCGGCAAAGCACTCATTGATTTAGGTTCAAGTATCAATCTAATCCCACTTTTCGTTGTCAAAAGGATTGGTGATTTGGTTGTGAAACGAACTAACTTGACGTTGCAATTGGCCGACAAATCCGTCACACGTCCGTTGGGAATAGCTGAAGATGTGTTGGTGAAAGTCGACAAGTTCTTATTTCCCATCGACTTTGTAGTGATGGATATACCTGAGGATGATGATGTGCCACTAATTCTTGGAAGAACGTTTATGCAAACGGCAAGGATGACGATTGATCTTGACGGAGGTCTAATGAAAGTCCGTGTGGACGACGAAGAAGTCAATTTCAACATCAATGAAGCGATGAAGTATCCTAGTGATAAAGGTGCCTGTTTCAAGATGGATGCAACTGAAGAATCGATTGTTGATACGAGGGACCAGCTGCATCATATGACACATCTTGAAAGAGTCTTGACAAATGCACTTAGTATCATAGGAGAAGAAGATGAGAAAGAGATAGAAGAGTGTTTGAAGGAGCTGGATTCGTTGAAGGAAATTCCTCCTCACAAAGCTAAAATTGAGGAATTGACGAATGAAGCCAAAGTTGAAGAAATGAAGCCGAAGATGAAGATCCTAACCTCACATTTGAAGTATGTATTTCTTGAAAAAGAGGGTAACAAACCGGTCATTATTAGTAGCTCCTTGTCAAACAATGAAGAAACCAAATTGGTAGAAGTTTTGAAGTCCAACAAAGAAGCAATAGGCTGGACACTATCCGACTTGAAAGGGATAAGTCCATCCTATTGTATGCATAAGATCATGATGGAGGAAGATTACAAGCCGGTAGCACAACCTCAACGACGGCTAAACCCAAACATGAAGGAAGTAGTCCGGAAAGAAGTGGTTAAACTACTTGAAGCCGGCATGATATATCCGATCTCGGATAGTACTTGGGTTAGTCCGGTTCAAGTTGTCCCTAAGAAGGGAGGTATGACAGTAATCACAAATGAGAAGAATGAGCTCATACCGACAAGAACCGTCACCGGTTGGAGGATGTGTATAGATTACCGAAGGCTCAACAAAGCTACAAGGAAGGATCATTTTCCTCTACCATTCATGGATCAAATGCTAGAGAGACTGTCAGGACAAGCTTTTTATTGTTTCCTTGACGGATATTCAGGTTATAATCAGATTTCGGTGAATCCAGACGATCACGAGAAGACAGCCTTTACTTGTCTATTTGGAGTTTTTGCATATGGACGCATGCCGTTCGGATTATGTAACGCTCCAGCAACATTTCAATGATGCATGCAAGCCATCTTTGCTGATTTGATAGAGAAGAGCATTGAAGTGTTTATGGACGATTTTTCGGTCTTCGGGTCATCATTTGATTTGTGCTTGAAGAATCTGGACACGGTTTTGAAACGGTGCAAGGAAACCAACTTGGTGCTCAATTGGGAGAAGTGTCATTTCATGGTAACCGAGGGTATAGTCCTTGGTCACAAGATTTCATCCAAGGGTATTGAAGTTGATAAAGCTAAGATCGATGTGATAGGCAAGCTTCCACCACCAGTCAATGTCAAAGGCATCCGAAGTTTTCTAGGCCATGCCGGATTCTATCGGAGGTTCATCAAAGACTTCTCAAAGATTGCAAAGCCATTGAGCAATTTGCTCAACAAAGATAAGTCTTTTGATTTTGACAATGATTGTTTTAATGCTTTTGAAAGTTTGAAAGATAGTTTGACATCCGCACCCATAATCACCGCACCAAATTGGAATTTTGATTTTGAACTCATGTGCGATGCAAGTGATTATGCGGTTGGAGCGGTGTTAGGTCAACGCAAAAACAAAATTTTTCATGCTATACACTATGCAAGTAAAGTTTTAAATGATGCACAAATCAATTATGTTACCACTGAAAAAGAATTACTTGCTATTGTGTTCGCATTAGAAAAATTTCGTTCGTATCTCATAGGTTCAAAAATTGTTATCTATACTGACCATGCAGCCATCAAGTACTTAATCACCAAACCCGACTCCAAGCCGAGACTCATCCATTGGATGTTGCTACTCCAAGAGTTTGATTTGGAGATTAAAGACAAAAAGGGGACTGAGAACCTTGTGGCTGATCATCTGTCAAGATTGGTGAACGATGAGGTAACGAAGAACGAGAGGGATATTCTTGAAGAGTTTCTGGATGAAAAGTTGCTTATGGTGCAAGAAAGACCATGGTTTGCTGACATGGCCAATTACAAAGCAACGAGGTTCATACCGGAAGACTATACATGGTAAATGAAGAAGAAGTTGATGAGAGACTCAACTCAATTTATTTGGGATGACTCGTATCTCTTCAAGATTGGAGCAGACCACATATTAAGGAGATGTGTTGCAAGAGAAGAAGCCAAAGACATCATGTGGCATTGTCACAATTCGCCATATGGTGGGCATTACAGCGGTGAAAGAACTGGTGCGAAGGTTCTTCAGGCAGGCTTCTATTGGCCCACTTTATTCAAAGACGCATATGAGCATGTGAAGGAATGCGAGAGTTGCCAGAAAACTGGAGGTATTTCAAAAAGGAATGAGATGCCTCTGCAAAGCATCCTTGAAGTCGAAGTTTTTGACTGTTGGGGGATAGACTTTGTGGGGCCGTTTCCATCCTCCATGTCCAATGAATACATTTTGGTGGCTGTAGATTATTGGTGGCTGTAGATTATGTGTCAAAGTGGGTAGAAGCAATAGCATCCCCAAAAGCCGATAGTAAAACGGTGGTCAAGTTTCTAAAAAGGAACATCTTTTCCCGTTTTGGAACTCCGCGAGTGCTTATAAGTGATGGAGGTTCTCACTTCTGCAATCAACAATTGGCAAAAGCACTTGAGCATTACGGAGTCAAACACAAGGTAGCTTCACCATACCATCCGCAGACCAACGGTCAAGCCGAGGTATCCTACCGTGAAATCAAAAGGATACTTGAGAAGACCGTGTCATCATCGAGGAAGGATTGGTCAATGAAACTTGACGAAACATTGTGGACCTATAGGACCGCATACAAAGCTCCTACGGGTTTCACACCATTTCAGTTGGTGTGTGGGAAAGCATGCCACTTGCCGGTCGAGTTGGAGCATAAAGCGTTTTGGGCGCTAAAGTTTTTGAACTTTGATCAAGAGCAAGCGGGGGAGAAGAGAAAGCTCCAAATGAACGAACTCGAAGAAATGCGTGACCAAGCGTATCAATCAAGCAAGCTCTATAAGGAAAAGGTCAAAAGGTATCATGACAAGAAGATCATGAAGAGGGAATTTAGGCCCGGTCAAATGGTGTTGCTGTTCAATGCAAGGCTAAGGCTATTTCCGGGTAAATTGAAATCCAAGTGGTCCGGTCCGTTCATGATCAAAGAAGTCAAGCCTTATGGAGCTGTGGAGCTAGAAGATCCTATCACTAAATCAACGTGGACAGTGAATCGACAAAGGCTGAAGCCGTATTTTGGCGGTGAAGTTGTTCGGCACACGACGACGATTTCACTCATCAATTCATAAGCAAAAGCGAAACAGGCGTCGATCTAATGACGTTAAACAAGAGCTTGTTGGGAGGCACCCCAATTTTGTAAGTATGTTGCTTTTTAAGTTGTATTTTAGTTCTGTACAGCCATTCATGCATGTAGGGATAGTGGCAAAAGCTGAAAATTTTATTTTTCTGTTTACTGTCATGGTCGCTACAGCGACAGATTCCATCGTTGTAGCGATGAGCTTCATAATCTCCGTCGCTGTAGCGCCGTATGGTCGCTGTAGCGATGCCTTTCAAACTCTGTCGCTGTAGCGACGTATTTATCGCTTGTAGCGATGGCTTTCAAACTCTGTCGCTGTAGCGACGTATTTATCGCTTGTAGCGACGGCAGGAAAAACTGACATTTCAGTTTTCAATGCCACTATAAACCCTTCATCTTCCCCCCCCCCCCAACCACCCATTTAATGCCATATCCGTTTTTCTTTCTTATTTTCGCACCCCATAGCACAGCAGTAACTTCCATTCCATTTTCTTTTCTTCTGCAAATATTGTTTTTTATTTTCTGCATTTTGTCTGCTCAATACTTGCAATTGATCTCAATTCCTGTGCTATCTTGCAAATCTCTCACAATCCAGGTAATTTTCGTAACCCTCTGTTATAGTTTCTTAAGCTTTAAACTTGAATGAATGTGTTTACATGTTTTTAGAAAGTGACAGATTAGGGTTTTTAAATTTTTAGATTAGGGTTATGCCTTTTTGAAATACCCATGATAATCAATAGTATAGGCTGTCAAAAATGAACTAGAATCATCACACAAACTGTCCTATCATCATCTTTTTCAAGAAATTCGTATTTTGAAAAACCTATTTTGTAAAAATTCAAAATAAACTTAGGTTTTTGATGATTAGGAAGTTTTAATGATTGTGATTCATTTGTTTTAGCTTTAGGATTGATTTCGCATGCCACAAGTAGTTTAGATAGGAGTAAAATCACATTTTTGAAAAAGGGTCATTCTTCGCTACATAGCGCTTGTAGCGCAGGAAACCAGCATTTTCTGGGCTCACTCGCTACAAGCGACCATCCTGTCGCTGTAGCGACGAAGCCCAGACTCAGTTTTATTTTTCTTTTTGTCTAATGCTTACTTGGATCCTACATGTTTTTGTCTGTTTAATCTTATTTTGTAGGCATGGCACCTAAAACATCGTCAAAAAGGCAACGTAATGTTGAGGGATCTTCATCAAGACCAAAACCTAACCCTCAACCCCATCATTCAAACCGGTTTCTTAGCTTGCGTAACCAGGAGCGTTACGCCGAGCTAAAAACTAGAAGAATTTGGTCGGAGAAGCAGTTCAAGATAGCTGAGGAAGGAAGCTATGGAGGCATTGCTCATATGCTCAACGAGAGGAAGTGGGGAATCTTATGCAATCCTCCAAGGAAGATAAATTATGATGTTGTGCGAGAGTTCTACGCAAACGCCATACCAGCAGACTCCTCAGATGATTTTACATGGACTACGTTTGTACGAGGGCGCACCATCGCTTTTGATAGGATGTCCATCAACTCTTACTTGGGTAAACCACTGGTACTTTGTGATTCTGATAACCCATTAGAGTCGGAGGAGCTGTGTGCCTTCCACCAACACCAGGCAAGGGGAAACTGGGATCACGACTTGATCGCACGGGAGATCTTCCAAGAGGGGAAAACTTACGACGTGAGCAAGGCCTCGGGTAAGCCTTTTAGAGCTTTTAGGGATGACATGACTACCCCAGCTCAGGTTATCCTCACCCTTATCTTGTATAACATTAGGCCTAAATCTCACACCTCCTCCACTACTCTGGACGTCACACCCTTACTTCACTATATCCTCAGCAACCGTCAGGTTGACGTTGCGAGGATAATAGCTAATGAAATGAGGATTGTGGCAGAAAGTGGAATCCTGCCACCGGGTAAACCAAAGTGCCCATTGCCATTTCCTGGCCTGATCATGGGGCTTTGTAGAAAAGCCAGGATCCACATGCCCAGCCAAGTCGACGAGGAGATTAAAAACCCTATTGATGATAGATACATCAATAGGTACTGCTCCACCCCCTCTCCTACTGCTCCACCTCCTTCTTCTGCTGGACCTTCTTCTTCTGCTGGACCATCTACGGTACCACCCCCTGCACCCCAGGACCCCAGCCAACCGCAGGCCCCAACCTATCCACCTTTAGACTTTTCTAGTTGGGACCCATATCATATGACTGCGTATTCTCACATCATGGCTCAGAATGGGTCAAACCATCGAGCCCTAACGACTATCCAAAGTCATATGCACGAGGCAGGCTACTCCACTTGGACTCCAGCTTATTTTCAGGAGCATATTGCTTGGCCTGGGGACAGGCTATTTTATTCTGGAGGGGCGGGTGCAGATGCAGCTGGTGATGATGCTGCTGGAGGTGATGATGATGACCATGGTGATGACTCCTCGGAGGCCACACGGAGCATTGACCACGAGGCTGCAAATTTGATGAATTCAGACATGGATTCAGATTGAGATCTCTTTGCAAGCTGCAGAATTTTTTGTTCTACCTTTCTTTCGTTTTATTTATTCCTGAACAATTTTATTTTGCTTTGTATTTTTTTTATTATGTTTATGTTTATGTACTTTGGATAATTTACTTTGGTTATTATGTTATTTTATTTTGGTTATTATATGTTTAGTATATTATGCTTAATTTAAAAATTTTGTTATTTATTTTTGAAATTATCCCAACAAATTGGAAAGAAAGATGATCAAAGATTCAGAAGCTAAGTGCTTGTTTGAAAACAAAGCATTGAGCTATGAATCATATGATTGGTAATGATAGAAAGTAGTGATAAAAGCGCACAGCTAAGGTACTCGTTTCTTGTTTTTCTAGGTATATTCTAGAATGTGAATGAGTTCTTTACACACAAATTTAATTTATTCAGTTTTACGCAAGCACATGTTTAGTTTTGAACAAATTAGAACTAGCCGAAATGTGAGGAATCCTCAATCATTGTATATATATGCAGGAGACCGGCATTTCATGTTTAACTCGATTAATTTATGTTAAATCTATTGTTGTTTTAAATTGTATGAAAGCATTGAAATGATCAAGGCATTTTTTTTGAATATGAGTGAAACACTTGACCATATAGCCTACCCTGTGAGAAGCGAGAATCTGTTAACCCCTTTGAGCCTATTGAATCAGAATTGTTAGTTGTGAACTGCCAATTTTCATAAGCTTAATTGCTTATTGAAATTGCCAGAGTTTGTAAAAAAGTCCAGTTCATAGTTAACTCATTATTGAATTCTGATAATTACTTTCTTTTGAACCCTTATCCATCGTGTTTATTGACCTTTGCCAAAATGATAAAGGAACATTCGATTAGGGTATCATTGAACCAAGTTGGGGAGAAAGGGAGGTTGTGTTTATGTCAAGTAGTGGTGAATTGTGATAATTAATCTTGACAACAAGAAAAAGAGAAAGAAAAAGAAAAAGAAAAGAAAAAAGAAAGAAAAGCAAACCAAGAAAAAGAAAAGAGAAAAATAGAAAAGGTTTGCAATAAATCAAAGAAAAAGTTGTCAAGATCAATCAAGAAAAGAAAAATTTGTAGTTCACCAAGAGTTGTATTTGAATAAGGAGGAAGTTTGTAAACCAAATGAATGTTCCTCTTGCTTGGCCATTTGAATTCAATATCCCACATATGACAATTCTTTTGTAACCTAGCCCAATTACAACCCTTAAAGACCTTATGATCAATGCCTTTTATGCTTTTAGAAATGATAATTAGATGGACACATGATTTGATTGGAATGTTATCATATTTGTTGGATGAGTGTCCATACCCTCACAATAGATTTCAATGTGTTCATATACTTAATATAGAAGTGTGTTAGGTTTGGTTCAAATTTAAACATGTTGTTTGTTAAGAATTGTGTGATTTGATGCTTTGTGTTTAGAACTAGTTCACATTCATAGTATGTATCTCGTTTAATGAGAAACTTAACTTTAACTTGCGCAGTCACATTTGAATAATTCATCTGATACTTATTTCTTCAAACTTTTGATTCTTTTGCTAATTGCTCAATACTTTGGTTAAAAGCTGTGAAAATTTCCTTTTGATTCTTTGGTTTGAGGACAAACCAAAATGCTAAGTTGGGGAGAGTTTGATAAGTGCCTAAAAGTAGTTATCTTTTGATATATTTTAAGGCACTTATGTTACTTGTTTTACAAGTTATCTTAGGATAAGCCCATATTTGTGGTTAAAATGCAATATTTGTGATCCTAAGTCTTACCCCATTTAATTATGCAGGAATTTCATGCTTGGACCTGAATTGAGCAAAGAAAATGAAGTTTTGTTAAAGCCATCGCTACAAACGCAAGTCTCATCGCTACAAGCGAGGATAGGCAGGGAATTTCAGGACTTCATCGCTACAAGCGCCAGATTCCTCGCTACAAGCGAGCCTAGGCAAGGAAAATTGAGAGTTCATCGCTACAAGCGATGGACTGGACGCTTCAAGCGAGCTTAGGCAGGGAATTTTGCAGGATCCATCGCTGTAGCGACAGATCTCGTCGCTACAGCGACCAAGGGCGGTTTAATGCTAAGTGATGACGTGGAGCTCTCCCATTGGCCAAGAAAACGTCCTCGCTACAGCGACAGGCTGGTCGTTTGTAGCGAGCGTGCAAAAACTCAGAAATATAAAAGCTTTTAAGCTCATTTTTTAGATATAATCAGTTGAATACGAGTTTTTATAATTTCCAGAGCTTGAAATCTTTAATTTCTAGAGAGAGAATAGGCATAAAAGGAGGCAAACTTCATAGATCAAAAGTGATTCAAGTGAAGATTACACTAAGTAGCTTTGAGAAATCAAGTCTTAGCATATTCTTCATCTTCCTTTCTACTTTTGCAAAGTTGTCATGAGAATGATCAACTAATCTCCTTTGTTGGGATTATTAGGTAATCAATCACTCTTAGTTGTAAACCTTTGATATTTTAAATATATGATTCTAGCATTTTTATATACCATTGAATTCGTTCTTGTTTTCCATTCTTATATTTGATTTAAATGATGTTGAAAAATACTTTTGAATCTAGGTTTAGGATGATATTCTATCCAAATAAGAAATTCTAGAAATGGGATTTGGTTTTGATAATTACACAAAGTGTTGGATCGTAAAGCTTTCGAATCGTTTAATAGATTGAGAAATCGTCGATTAAACGATACGATTGATCTCACGACGTCACTTGGACACGAATGACGTTGTCGAATAATACGTGATAATGTCGTATATAAGAAAAAGCTAGAATCCATATTTATGATCAATCGAATACAATCGACGTTTGATTGACAAACTTTAATCCTAACACCTTTTATGTCCTATTACTCTACGTTTTATTTATAATGCTTTTAATGTCGAGTAGTGTTAGTAAAGAAAAAAGATTAAACCATAACTTAAGATGATAATCGACGTTGAACGGTTTATGATATCGCAATAATCCCTGTGGAACGATATAAAAATTATACCCTACCAACTGTTGGCAACCACAGGGGTAACCTAGGGTCGCCGTGCTTACTCTTGGCAATCTTGGGGAATCCTACGATCGCCATCATTCTCTACTTATGTCGCGACCAAGGGGAAACCTATGATTGCTACATATCTTTATCATATCTCATCATATGCTAACTTAACTTATCTTGTACTTAGTGATCGAGGGCATAGGCTTATGATCACTTCTTGTTCACTAGGAACTAATTGGCATAATCCTCAAGAAATATAAATATGCATATCATCTTTCGTATCTATAAGTTAGAAGTTAGCGTTGAACAATCAATGATTATCTGAGTTCCTTTTACGGAGTGCATCCGGGTGGAGTAACCCCAAAGTACATCTCCCTTCTTACCGGTGAAAATTCCTCTCATATCAGGCTAACACCGGACTCCTCTTGTCGTCGTGCGGTCATCCTTGCGGAATAACACGTCCCACTAGCGTGAACCTCCTGTGTCCCACTAGCGTGAACAACAGAAGACACGACTTAATAGTCTTAACTTATGCGTATACCTCCCGTGTCCCACTAGCGTGAACGGCGAGAGACGCGAAATTAATATGTTTTAACTTATGCATGAACCTTTCATGTCCCACTAGCGTGAACGACGAAAGTCACGACTTAGAATTCTTCCATAATAGTATTTACTTCACATGGACCATTCGTGTCCCACTAGCGTGAACGACGAAGGCCAAAGCTTATATCTTAATAATTCTTGAATACTTAACCTATAAAAGGTCCTAACTTGAATTCTATATCATTCTTGGCTTACACATGCTTAATTGAGGGTTTGAGAAATTGCTTAGTAAGGGATAATCCCAATACTAGCTCTTATACTTCTCTATGTTAACTTGTGGATTAAGGCATCCATTCTCTCAATATTGTGCCTATCCTCAATCTATAATAATCTATTCAATCTCTAAAGGATAGGTCTTCTAATGCTTATTAGCAATACTTAACCATTACATGTTGTTAATTAAGTCTGAAGCAGCATTAGATAGCCAGAACGGTGCAAGGATTTGAAGAAAAACATTATGTTTCTGTCCCCTGTGCCATCGTGACACGATTTGGAAATCGTGTCACGATTTCCTACCCAGAAATCGTGGCAATCTCTGCCTATAAAATCGTGACACGGTTGTAAAATCGTGACACGATTTTACCTGCAGTTGGACAGCATAGGGCAAGTTTAAAACGTGATTTCCACCATTTTGGCTTATCCAATCATGCCCAAACATCATAACAGCTTAAAGATAAATTTCTAAGTCATATTAACAGCTCACAACATGTATGATCAAGAATTACTAGCAACATAGAATTAGGGCACTAAAATTGGCAACTTTGATCATAATACTAAAAACTCTCAAACTTACTCAAGCGGGTTCTAAAACCCTGTGGAGCTCACCTTAATCCTCAATTGGTGCTTGCTAGCTTCTAAACTCCAAAACCTTAGCTTCAACTACCACTTCTCTTAATTCTCCCTTGATTCTCCTTGTTCTTCTTTTACTTCTTTTGCTCTAACTTCCAATACAAGCTTGCTTACATGAACTTTCTCACAAGAGTTTGGATGAAGTTTGGATGGATGTTGGCATGGTGAGATGAGGGCGTGTGATTGAGGGAAGGAGGGAGAGCAAAACTGATTTTTTGAAAGAGTGAATGAAATGAAGAAAAAGATAGTAAGAAATATCTTGTTTCTTTCTTAAATAATCTCCTCTTTTCAAATAATTACTAAAATGCCATGCCACTTATTTACTAAATTGCCATGCTTCTTAATAAGTTTCTAATACCAATAACAATTACCTCTAAGCGGGATATTACAATCTACCCCCTTTAAAGAAATTTCGTCCTCGAAATTTAGAATTTACTTGAAAATAGATGTGGATAGTTCTCTTGCATCTCTGACTCTAGCTCCCACGTTGCCTCGCCGTCGGGAGAACCTTTCCAAACGACCTTAACAATTGGAATTTCTTTGTTCCTCAAGGACCTAACATCACGATCAACTATCTGATCTGGCTCAGGTTGAAAAGTTAAATCTGACCTCAAGTCAATACTGTCCAACTCTACCGGTTGAAAAGGATCAGGGATGAATTTCCTTAGTTGAGAGACATGAAAAACATCATGTAAACCTGACATGGCCGGTGGCAGTGCCAACTGATAAGCTGCTGGACCGACACGTCGAAGTATCTGAAATGGTCCGACATACCTTGGACAAAGTTTCTTGGTTCTAAATGCTCCTCTTAGCCCCAGCTTGGGTGTAACTTTGAGGAATACATGATCTCCCACTTCAAACTCTAAAGGCCTTCGCCTTTTGTACGCATAGCTCTTCTGGCGACTTTGGGCTATTCTCATTTTATCCTGAATGGATTTAATCTTTAGGGTCGTCTCCTGAATTATCTCAGGTCCCAAAATACTCTTATCTCCGACCTCAGCCCAGCAAAGTGGGGTTCTACATTTCCTACCATACAAGGCTTCATATGGTGCCATTCCAATGCTAGAATGGTGTCATACCCCATTTTTTGACTTATATTTTTTGTATATTTCATTTTTGTGTTTATCTCATTATTTATTTTTACCTTTTATTTTATTATTGCTATAGTATTTTTATTTGCATTTTTATCATTTTCATCATTAAGCATTACTATTATCATCATCATTATCCTTAATATTTTTTCTTTTAATAATATCATAATTATTTTACTACTATTAGGTTTTTTTTATTATTTTTATATATATTATTAAGTTATTATCATTTTTATTATTATTATTAGCTTTTATCATCATTTGCATTATTGTTGTCATTTACTATTTTATTCATTATCATTATCATTTACATTTTTTGCATTTCCACTATTATCCTTATTATTATTATTTTTACTCATTTTTCACCTTTTTATTTTTTAATACAAAATCAAAAAAATGGAGTTCGCAGTGCGAACTCATCTTCGCACTGCGACCTCTGCGAAAATTTCTGCAGATTTTTACACATTGGTTTATCTTTTTTGTTTTCAACTACAATAGTTATTAGTAGCATTATTACTTGTATTATTGCTGTTTTGTGACTGATTTGGTGCAGCAAGGCAAGATTTAATGTGTGACATTAAAGGTAAAAGGAAAGAGGAACTTTCTTCCAACCTCTCATGTGATCAAACAAATTGGCTACCCTTGGTCAGTTTTTGTCCCTCCAAATTGACCCCTCACCCAATCTAAACTTGCCAGCCAACTGCTTGATCCCTTTCCTTCCCTTTTCCCCTGCCAAAACCAGCCAATCTTAAGTGGTTTATGTTGCAAAAAAGCTGTTTGACATGCCCTGTTTTGACCTGAATTTCTTCCCCCACACATAAGCCCACATGCTAATTTTGATTCCCCCAATCTCCCTGTACATGGCAGTACACGTTTTGATTGTTTGACCTTCCAAGATTGCAAGGATTGATCCCAAGAATCATCCCTTTTGCAGCTGCCCTGTTTTACAGTTTTTACCATCATTACCTTCTAGAATCAATGGCATTTTGTGGCTGAGATCAGTCAAGACCTTGCCCCTTGGCACAAGGCAAAGCAATTCCTATCCCTTAGCATTAAATGCAAAGTGTTCTAGCCTGAGTTTAGCTCATGATCAGCTAGTGTTCTAGGATTTGGTTCATCATTACATAGATTGCATTTATGCCTATAAAAGGGAATGCAAGGCACTAACCTTTCACACAACTGAATACACATTGAAACCAGCCAGAAAAAGACCAATTCAGAGAACCAACACACACGAAATCCATACAAAAATCCCTTGCATTGCAACACAAAATCAGTCATCACAAACACTTTGAACCTTGTTCATAACCTATCATCAAGCAAGCAAGCCACTTCCAATCTTGCCCAAGCATTGCTAGGAGTTCTGTAAGTTTCCTATAACCTTTCTTTTCTACTGTATTTGCTGTTTGCATATCTTGCTTTGTCCAATTTTTCTTTGTGAACCAAAACCTCCTTTTGAACCTCAAAAAGGACCTCAAAGGGGCCAAGCTTTAAAACTGTGATTTTTCACTCTTTTTTCTTCCTTTTTGTCAAGTTTTTTAACCTCCTTTAGGTTCTGAATCTTGCTTAGAAGCAGTTTCTGAACTTCTGTTCAGAAACAGCTTCTGAGTTGAAAATTCGCATACTTCGCAGTGCGAAGGTCTGGTCGCAGTGCGACCATGACAGAATTCAGAACATGCATTCATATGTCAAATTTTTGGGATTCTAGCCCTTGATTCAGAACTTAAAGAGGGTTAAAACCATTTTGGTCCAAATCCAATTCATAATCATGCACAACTTTGAAGATTTCTCAAGTTCGTGCGACAAATTTTGAATAACTTGTGAAACAAGTTATGTTCTTTAATATTTTCAAAACCAAGTTTGAAGCAACAAGCTAAGTTCGTCTATTTCAAAACAAGCTTGAACAACTATGTTGTTCATGATTTTCAACCCAAACGCGAACTAAAGCCAAGCTTGCTCATTCTTTTAAAACCAAGCTCGAATCGAGCCGAACTTGTAAACTTTCCAATTTTTGCATGTTTTATAATTGTGTTTGTCACTCAAACTTGAACCAAACTTGTCCTTGAGTTTCAATAACTTAAGCAACAAGTAACGTTCGTGATTTTTAATAAAATCGAACAACAAATTTGTTCGCGTCTTTTCTTTTCTCTTACAACTTGCCTTTTAAAGCCTTGGTTCCCTTTGAGGTTTTCTCCGAGTAACAAAACCAAACTTGAATGAAAAAGGGTGGTTTGACGTATGTCTCTCCTTTCCCCGATCGGATAAACACTTGACGTATGTCTCGTTGCTTAGACGATCGTCATTTTTTCTAGCTTCACCAAAAATGCGTTTTCAAATTCAAACAAAACTTGAATGAAAAAGGGTGGTTTGACGTAGTGTCTCTCCTTTCCCCGGTTGTACGAACACTTGACGTATGTCTCGTTGCTCGGACAATCGTCATTCCTTTTTTAAAGTGAATCCAACTCACCAATCTTGGCCCTTGTGGTCAATCCGAACCCTTTCGCGCCTTCGCGCGTTAATTTTAAATATTTACGCCTTGCGTGAATTTAACGCCTCCGTGCGTTTATTTCATGTTTAAGCTTTTGTACGCCTCCGTGCGTTTGGCTTTATTTTTAAACATTTTACGCCCTTGTGCGTCTGTCTTTTTTTCCTTAAGCATTTACGCCTTGCGCGAGTTTATCGCCTTAGCGTCTGTCTTTCACCTTTTTTAAACTTTTTACGCCTTTGTGCGTTTTCAAACAATTCTTTTCTAAGAACTACGTAAGCTTTGAATTCTCCGACTACCGGGAGATACGTAGGAGCAAGATCGACGTCTTGTCAAGCCCGTTATTAAAAATCTTTTTTTTCTTTTTTTATTTCGTTTGTTTTTATCTCTTTCTTCACTTCACATTTTATTTACTTGTTCCTTTACATATATATATATATAATTAAGCGTGCAAGCAAAACGTCAAAAACATTTTAAGCCTAAGCCAACTAAGAGGTTCCCGTTGAGTACAACGGATGTGAGGGGTGCTAATACCTTCCCCTCGCATAATCGACTTTCGAACCTAAAATCTTTTCTCAAGGTAATTTAGAACTTTTTTCCTTTTTTCCCCGAAAAATTAAAAGTTCAGTCGTAATTTAGAATTAGTGATTCAATGCTAGTCAATAGCTTGGCAAGTTCTTTAATGGACAGCTTGTGCATCCTTTCTCCCCAAGTGAAGGGGCATTTCTGTAAGGAACGGCTTGTCAGCCGCATCCTCACTGTCGTCAATGTAAGGTTCGGTAGCCAATCCGGACAGTTGACATGTCTTTATTTCCTGTCGTCAATGTAAGGTTCGGTAACCAATCCGGACAGTTGACATGTTTTTTATTTCCTGTCGTCAATGTAAGGTTCGGTAGCCAATCCGGACAGTTGACATGTTTTTATTTCTTGTCGTCAATGTAAGGTTCGGTAACCAATCCGGACAGTTGACATGTTTTTTATTTCTTGTCGTCGATGTAAGGTTCGGTAACCAATCCGGACAGTTGACATGTTTTTATTTCCTGTCGTCAATGTAAGGTTCGGTAGCCAATCCGGACAGTTGACATGTTTTCTTTCCTGTCGTCAATGTAAGGTTCGGTAGCCAATCCGGACAGTTGACATGTTTTCTTTCCTGTCGTCAATGTAAGGTTCGGTAACCAATCCGGACAGTTGACATGTTTTTATTTCCTGTCGTCAATGTAAGGTTCGGTAGCCAATCCGGACAGTTGACATGTTTTTATTTCTTGTCGTCAATGTAAGGTTCGGTAGCCAATCCGGACAGTTGACATGTTTTTATTTCTTGTCGTTAATGTAAGGTTCGGTAACCAATCCGGACAGTTGACATGTTTTTTATTTCTTGTCGTCGATGTAAGGTTCGGTAACCAATCCGGACAGTTGACATGTTTTTATTTCCTGTCGTCAATGTAAGGTTCGGTAGCCAATCCGGACAGTTGACATGTTTTCTTTCCTGTCGTCAATGTAAGGTTCGGTAGCCAATCCGGACAGTTGACATGTTTTCTTTCCTGTCGTCAATGTAAGGTTCGGTAACCAATCCGGACAGTTGACATGTTTTTATTTCCTGTCGTCAATGTAAGGTTCGGTAGCCAATCCGGACAGTTGACATGTTTTTATTTCCTGTCGTCAATGTAAGGTTCGGTAGCCAATCCGGACAGTTGACATGTTTTTATTTCCTGTCGTCAATGTAAGGTTCGGTAACCAATCCGGACAGTTGACATGTTTTTATTTCCTGTCGTCAATGTAAGGTTCGGTAACCAATCCGGACAGTTGACATGTTTTTATTTCCTGTCGTCAATGTAAGGTTCGGTAACCAATCCGGACAGTTGACATGTTTTTATTTCCTGTCGTCAATGTAAGGTTCGGTAGCCAATCCGGACATTTGACATGTTTTTTTATTTCCTGTCGTCAATGTAAGGTTCGGTAACCAATCCGGACAGTTGACATGTTTTTTTATTTCCTGTCGTCAATGTAAGGTTCGGTAACCAATCCGGACAGTTGACATGTTTTTTTTTATTTCCTGTCGTCAATGTAAGGTTCGGTAACCAATCCGGACAGTTGACATGTTTTTTTTATTATTATTTATTTATTTCCTGTCGTCAATGTAAGGTTCGGTAACCAATCCGGACAGTTGACATGTTTTTTTATTTCCTGTCGTCAATGTAAGGTTCGGTAACCAATCCGGACAGTTGACATGTTTTTATTTCCTGTCGTCAATGTAAGGTTCGGTAACCAATCCGAACAGTTGACATGTTTTTATTTCCTGTCGTCAATGTAAGGTTCGGTAACCAATCCGGACAATTGACATGTCTTTCTATTTTTCTGTTGTCAATGAACGGTTCGGCAACATCCGAACAGTTGACATTTTATTTTCATGTCGTCAATGGCAAGTTCGGCAACATCCGAACAGTTGACATTTTATTTTCATGTCGTCAATGGCAAGTTCGGCAACATCCGAACGGTTGACATTTTTTATTCTTTTGTCGCCAGTGGCCAGTTCGGCAACAGCCCGAACAGCTGACACCTATCCCCAGTGTGGTCTTCCTTTTTATCATCTTTGCATCCATAGTTACATTACAAGCATTCATAACATTTGCATTGCATGCATTTATAGCATTTATAACTCGGGAAAATATTTAGTCAAAAAATGGCGTACTCTATATTTAAGTCTCTTCGGCCCGTCCATTTCAAATTTCACTTTCAACCTCCGGGACGAAGAAACTTAAATAGGGGCATCTGTCATACCCCATTTTTTGACTTATATTTTTTGTATATTTCATTTTGTGTTTATCTCATTATTTATTTTTACCTTTTATTTTATTATTGCTATAGTATTTTTATTTGCATTTTATCATTTTCATCATTAAGCATTACTATTATCATCATCATTATCCTTAATATTTTTTCTTTTAATAATATCATAATTATTTTACTACTATTAGGGTTTTTATTATTATTATTTTTATATATATTATTAAGTTATTATCATTTTTATTATTATTATTAGCTTTTATCATCATTTGCATTATTGTTGTCATTTACTATTTTATTCATTATCATTATCATTTACATTTTTTGCATTTTCACTATTATCCTTATTATTATTATTTTTACTCATTTTTCACCTTTTTATTTTTTAATACAAAATCAAAAAAAATGGAGTTCGCAGTGCGAACTCATCTTCGCACTGCGACCTCTGCGAAAATTTCTGCAGATTTTTACACATTGGTTTATCTTTTTTGTTTTCAACTACAATAGTTATTAGTAGCATTATTACTTGTATTATTGCTGTTTTGTGATTGATTTGGTGCAGCAAGGCAAGATTTAATGTGTGACATTAAAGGTAAAAGGAAAGAGGAACTTTCTTCCAACCTCTCATGTGATCAAACAAATTGGCTACCCTTGGTCAGTTTTTGTCCCTCCAAATTGACCCCTCACCCAATCTAAACTTGCCAGCCAACTGCTTGATCCCTTTCCTTCCCTTTTCCCCTGCCAAAACCAGCCAATCTTAAGTGGTTTATGTTGCAAAAAAGCTGTTTGACATGCCCTGTTTTGACCTGAATTTCTTCCCCCACACATAAGCCCACATGCTAATTTTGATTCCCCCAATCTCCCTGTACATGGCAGTACACGTTTTGATTGTTTGACCTTCCAAGATTGCAAGGATTGATCCCAAGAATCATCCCTTTTGCAGCTGCCCTGTTTTACAGTTTTTACCATCATTACCTTCTAGAATCAATGGCATTTTGTGGCTGAGATCAGTCAAGACCTTGCCCCTTGGCACAAGGCAAAGCAATTCCTATCCCTTAGCATTAAATGCAAAGTGTTCTAGCCTGAGTTTAGCTCATGATCAGCTAGTGTTCTAGGATTTGGTTCATCATTACATAGATTGCATTTATGCCTATAAAAGGGAATGCAAGGCACTAACCTTTCACACACTGAATACACATTGAAACCAGCCAGAAAAAGACCAATTCAGAGAACCAACACACACGAAATCCATACAAAAATCCCTTGCATTGCAACACAAAATCAGTCATCACAAACACTTTGAACCTTGTTCATAACCTATCATCAAGCAAGCAAGCCACTTCCAATCTTGCCCAAGCATTGCTAGGAGTTCTGTAAGTTTCCTATAACCTTTCTTTTCTACTGTATTTGCTGTTTGCATATCTTGCTTTGTCCAATTTTTCTTTGTGAACCAAAACCTCCTTTTGAACCTCAAAAAGGACCTCAAAGGGGCCAAGCTTTAAAACTGTGATTTTTCACTCTTTTTTCTTCCTTTTTGTCAAGTTTTTTAACCTCCTTTAGGTTCTGAATCTTGCTTAGAAGCAGTTTCTGAACTTCTGTTCAGAAACAGCTTCTGAGTTGAAAATTCGCATACTTCGCAGTGCGAAGGTCTGGTCGCAGTGCGACCATGACAGAATTCAGAACATGCATTCATATGTCAAATTTTTGGGATTCTAGCCCTTGATTCAGAACTTAAAGAGGGTTAAAACCATTTTGGTCCAAATCCAATTCATAATCATGCACAACTTTGAAGATTTCTCAAGTTCGTGCGACAAATTTTGAATAACTTGTGAAACAAGTTATGTTCTTTAATATTTTCAAAACCAAGTTTGAAGCAACAAGCTAAGTTCGTCTATTTCAAAACAAGCTTGAACAACTATGTTGTTCATGATTTTCAACCCAAACGCGAACTAAAGCCAAGCTTGCTCATTCTTTTAAAACCAAGCTCGAATCGAGCCGAACTTGTAAACTTTCCAATTTTTGCATGTTTTATAATTGTGTTTGTCACTCAAACTTGAACCAAACTTGTCCTTGAGTTTCAATAACTTAAGCAACAAGTAACGTTCGTGATTTTTAATAAAATCGAACAACAAATTTGTTCGCGTCTTTTCTTTTCTCTTACAACTTGCCTTTTAAAGCCTTGGTTCCCTTTGAGGTTTTCTCCGAGTAACAAAACCAAACTTGAATGAAAAAGGGTGGTTTGACGTATGTCTCTCCTTTCCCCGATCGGATAAACACTTGACGTATGTCTCGTTGCTTAGACGATCGTCATTTTTTCTAGCTTCACCAAAAATGCGTTTTCAAATTCAAACAAAACTTGAATGAAAAAGGGTGGTTTGACGTATGTCTCTCCTTTCCCCGGTTGTACGAACACTTGACGTATGTCTCGTTGCTCGGACAATCGTCATTCCTTTTTTAAAGTGAATCCAACTCACCAATCTTGGCCCTTGTGGTCAATCCGAACCCTTTCGCGCCTTCGCGCGTTAATTTTAAATATTTACGCCTTGCGTGAATTTAACGCCTCCGTGCGTTTATTTCATGTTTAAGCTTTTGTACGCCTCCGTGCGTTTGGCTTTATTTTTAAACATTTTACGCCCTTGTGCGTCTGTCTTTTTTTCCTTAAGCATTTACGCCTTGCGCGAGTTTATCGCCTTAGCGTCTGTCTTTCACCTTTTTTAAACTTTTTACGCCTTTGTGCGTTTTCAAACAATTCTTTTCTAAGAACTACGTAAGCTTTGAATTCTCCGACTACCGGGAGATACGTAGGAGCAAGATCGACGTCTTGTCAAGCCCGTTATTAAAAATCTTTTTTTTCTTTTTTTATTTCGTTTGTTTTTATCTCTTTCTTCACTTCACATTTTATTTACTTGTTCCTTTACATATATATATATAATTAAGCGTGCAAGCAAAACGTCAAAAACATTTTAAGCCTAAGCCAATTAAGAGGTTCCCGTTGAGTACAACGGATGTGAGGGGTGCTAATACCTTCCCCTCGCATAATCGACTTTCGAACCTAAAATCTTTTCTCAAGGTAATTTAGAACTTTTTTCCTTTTTTCCCCGAAAAATTAAAAGTTCAGTCGTAATTTAGAATTAGTGATTCAATGCTAGTCAATAGCTTGACATCCGAAATTCGACGCGACAAATGGTAACTGTTATTGTAAGAAAATTCAATCAAAGGTAGGTTATCATTCCAACTTCCTCCATCTTCTAGGATACATGCACGTAACATATCCTCTAACGTCTGAATAGTCCTTTCTGATTGTCCGTCTGTTTGAGGATGATGAGACGTGCTCATCTATAATCTTGTTCCTAAATCCTTCTGAAAAGCTTTCCAAAAGTGGGATGTGAAGATCGGATCGCGATCAGATACAATACTAACAGGAACACCATGAAGTTTCACAATCTCCGAAATAAACAATTCGGCATACTGAGAGGCTCAGTAAGTAGTCTTAACCGGCAAGAAATGAGCAGACTTAGTTAACCGGTCCACTATTACCCAAATAGAGTCATGTCCTCGCTGTGTCCGAGGCAATCCACTTACAAAGTCCATGGTTATCTCTTCCCATTTCCATTGAGGAATTTCCAAGGGTACTAACATTCCTGCAGGCCTTTGATGTTCAATCTTTACCTGCTGACATACAATACATCGCGACACAAACTTCGCAATATCCCTCTTCATTCTAGGCCACCAATAATCCCTCTTCAAATCTTGATACATCTTGGTGGTACCTGGATGAATGCTAAAACTGCTCTTGTGCGCCTCTTCTAAAATCAACCTTTTCAATTCCGTATCATTCGGAACATAAATTCTTCCTTCAAACAGTAATGTGCCATCTGGTGCCAAAGTAAACTCTGACTGACCAACTCTTCTCTGAAGGTCTATATCCATAGTTTGCGCTTGTGCGATTCTAAACCGTAGGTCGCTTGAGATCTCTAGCTTGTTCAACAGGATGCCACCTTCCAACTCGGTAACATGGAGATTAAGATCTCTAAACTTTTCATATAACCCACACGTGTGCATCATCACTTCAGCCTTAACCAAAGCCTTTCGACTCAAAGCATCTGCTACCACATTTGCCTTTACTGGGTGGTATTTCAAATCAAAGTCAAAATCCTTCAAGTATTCCATCCATCGTCTCTGCCTCATGTTAAGGTCTCGTTGATCAAACAAGTATTTCAGACTTTATAATCACTGAATAAATCAAATTGTGCACCATACAAATGATGTCTCCATATCTTCAATGCAAATACTATAGCTGCTAACTCAAGGTCGTGGGTGGGGTAATTCTCTTCATGAGTCTTGAGCTGTCTAGACGCATAAGCTATCACATTCTCCCCTTGCATAAGAACACTACCCAGTCCTTTAGAGGATGCATCACAGAAAACGGTGTATCTCCTTTCAGGATCTGGTATTGCCAACACTGGTGCTTTAGTCAATTTCTTTTTCAAAACTCTAAAGCTCTCTTCACATTCTTTGTCCCAAATAAAGGGCACATTCTTCCTGGTGAGGCGTGATAGGGGTAAGACAATCTGGGAAAACTTCATAATAAACCTTCGGTAATATCCTGCCAAGCCTAGGAAACTTCTGACTTCCGCCACATTCTTGGGTCTTTCCCAACTGAGAACAGCTTCAACTTTAGACGGATCAACGGCTACTCCTCCTTGAGAAATAACGTGACCCAAAAACTTAATCTCAGACAACCAAAACTCACACTTGCTAAATTTAGCATACAACTGTTTGTCTCTGAGGACGTTCAAAACAATTCTCAAGTGCTGAGCATGCTCCTGAGGATCCTTGGAATAGATTAAGATATCATCTATGAAAATCACCACAAATTGATCGAGGTAAGGTTGAAATATTCTGTTCATATAATCCATAAATACCGCTGGAGCATTAGTTACACCGAAAGGCATAACTAGAAATTCATAGTGCCCGTAACGCATTCGAAATGCCGTTTTGGACACATCGGAGGACTTAATGCGGATCTGATGGTAACCTGGCCGAAGATCAATTTTAGAAAATACCGTTGCTCCCTTGAGCTGATCTAGGAGATCATCAATCCTTGGAAGAGGATACTTGTTCTTGATGGTCACTTTATTCAGTTGGCGGTAGTCTATACACAGCCTCATGCTTCCATCTTTCTTCTTAACTAACAGAACTGGAGCACCCCAAGGTGACACACTGGGCCTAATAAAATGCTTCTGGATTAATTCCTCTAGCTGAGTTTTCAGCTCTTTAAGTTCTGTAGGTGACATTCTATACGGTGCCACAGATATTGGCTCCGCTCCTGGAATTAAATCAATAGAGAATTCCACCTCACGCTCTGGAGGTAAATTAGTTACTTCCGAAGGAAAAACATCTAAGTACTCATTCACAACAGGAATATCACTGGGACTTAACTCGGACTCTGAAGCCACAGTAAGCATCACATAAAATCCCTTATCTTGGGCACAGATAAATTGGATTAACTGATGGGTGCGGTTAATCAATTCAGACAGAGCCACACCTTCCGCCGTATCACTGGTCGACATATAAATACTCTTCTCAGAACATCCAATGTATACATGGTTAGCGGAGAGCCAATCCATGCCTAAGATCACGTCAAGTTGCTCCATCGGGAGACACACTAGATCAACATAATAAGTCTTACTAGACACAGTGATAGGACAGTTTTCACAAACATAATTTGCCTCAATTCCGCCTTCAGTAGCGGTAGACACTAACATTAGAGGATTCAACGGAGACAAAGGTAATTGCAGCGTCTCTACACATTTATACGAAATAAAAGAACAAGTAGCCCGCAATCAAAAAGAACTTTTACTGGATTTAAACCTAGATAACACATACCGACAATCAAATCTTCATTGGCCAGAGCCTTTGCGCCATCAAGGGAATACACTCTGCCCTTACTAGTGGTTATTCCTTCAGCTGTTCCTTTAACACGCCTATTAGGACACTCTGATATAAAATGTCCTGGCTGCTTACATCCGTAACAAATTCCAGCACCTATCAAGCATTCTCCTTTGTGCATCCTACCACACGTCTTGCAAGTGGGATAAGTCCGTGAAGGATTAGATTGTGGAGAGTATGTTTGTTTCCCTCTCTGAGGGGATCCTTTAGGCTTAAGCTTGTCATGATACTTATCTGACATTCTACTCTTCTTCTTCTCAAAAGCTGCCGCTCTTTCTTTCGAGGCCTTAGCAAGTCCTGCTTCAACCACTAAACTATCATGCACCAGTTCATCATAACTTGCAGTTCTTTGGAGACTTACTGCAGTGTCGATCACACCACTTAAACCTCGTTTGTATTGATTCATCTTCCAGACTTCATTCTCAGCATACTCATTGTGTGTGGAATAATAGGACAGTTCTTCAAACTTCTTGGTGAATTCAGCAACTGACATACTACCCTGTTTCAACTCCAGGAATTCTTGCTCCTTCTTTACCTTGTAAGACAAAGGTAAATATTTTTCCAACATCACTTCTTTAAAGTTTACCCAGTTCACCTCTACACCATTCGCCTCCATCCTGCGCTGAGCAGATTCCCACCAATCTTCTGTTGCGCCTCTGAGTTGATTTGTGGCATAGACCACTTTATCCTCTTCTGAACACTCAGCCATTCTAAAGATCTTTTCCATCTGTTTAATCCACTTACTAGCTTCTTGAGGTTCACCTTCTCCATTAAACTCCGAAGGGTGATGTCTATTATACTCCCGGAACACGGGGTTACCAATTACGGGAGGAGGTGGTGGCTGTGGATGGAAACCCTATCCTTGGTTCATCATTTCCATCCATTGATGTTGGGCTTGAGCCTGTTGCTGAGCTTGTTGCTGCATCATCAGCATCATTTGATGATACTGTAATGCGTTTTGAGCTTGCTGCTCTTGATACTACTGCTGCCAGGCCTGCTGTTGTTGTATCATTTGTTCCCAGGAGTTCATACTTGGTCCTCCACCTTCATCACTGGCCTGATTAGCACGAGGTCTACCGGGTCCTCTTCTTCTCCCAGACATCTTATCCTAGCTGTCATATACAAGTCAAAGTGATCAGTTTCAACTAAATATAACAGTTAGAATAATGTCCTGGATCCAAGAGGTCCACAAACTTGGATTGTACTTTAATGACCCAAGGCACGGTCTGAATCGACCTGCTCTAATACCAAATTGTAACACCCATATAGAGATTGCCTAGGATCTCTTACGAGTATTAAAATTTCGTACCGGATACATTAAATACAATACAGAAAGTTTACATCTGATTATACATAAGAGTCATCATTCAATACATTATCTAATACACTTCTACCTAACAATATCTACACAACATACTACATCATTTGTAACAAATATACATAACAATTAATCAGCACGATCAATCCAAAGCCTTCTCTTTACCTTTACGTCGTGCTACCTGCGAACCTGCACCAGAAGGAAAGGGATGAGACATAACGTCTCAGTGAGCTCCTACCTTACCAACTGTTGGCAACCACGGGGGTAACCTAGGGTCGCCGTGCCTACTCTTGGCAATCTTGGGGAATCCTACGATCGCCATCATTCTCTACTTATGTCGCGACCAAGGGGAAACCTAAGATCGCTACATATCTTTATCATATCTCATCATATGCTAACTTAACTTATCTTGTACTTAGTGATCGAGGGCATAGGCTTATGATCACTTCTTGTTCACTAGGAACTAATTGGCATAATCCTCAATAAATATAAATATGCATATCATCTTTCGTATCTATAAGTTAGAAGTTAGCGTTGAACAATCAATGATTATCTGAGTTCATTTTACGGAGTGCATCCGGGTGGAGTAACCCCGAAGTACATCTCCCTTCTTACCGGTGAAAATTCCTATCATATTAGGCTAACACCGGACTCCTCTTGTCGTCGTGCGGTCATCCTTGCGGAATAACACGTCCCACTAGCGTGAACCTTCTGTGTCCCACTAGCGTGAACAACAGAAGACACGACTTAATAGTCTTAACTTATGCGTATACCTCCCGTGTCCCACTAGCGTGAACGGCGAGAGACGTGAAATTAATATGTTTTAACTTATGCATGAACCTTTCGTGTCCCACTAGCGTGAACGACGAAAGTCACGACTTAGAATTCTTCCATAATAGTATTTACCTCACATGGACCATTCGTGTCCCTCTAGCGTGAACGACGAAGGCCAAAGCTTATATCTTAATAATTCTTGAATACTTAACCTATAAAAGGTCCTAACTTGAATTCTATATCATTCTTGGCTTACACATGCTTAATTGAGGGTTTGAGAAATTGCTTAGTAAGGGATAATCCCAATACTAGCTCTTATACTTCTCTATGTTAACTTGTGGATTAAGGCATCCATTCTCTCAATATTGTGCCTATCCTCAATCTATAATAATCTATTCAATCTCTAAAGGATAGGTCTTCTAATGCTTATTAGGAATACTTAACCATTACATGTTGTTAATTAAGTCTGAAGCAGCATTAGATAGCCAGAACGGTGCAAGGATTTGAAGAAAAACATTATGTTTCTGTCCCCTGTGCCATCGTGACACGATTTGGAAATCGTGTCACGATTTCCTACCCAGAAATCGTGGCAATCTCTGCCTATAAAATCGTGACACGGTTGTAAAATCGTGACACGATTTTACCTGCAGTTGGACAGCATAGGGCAAGTTTAAAACGTGATTTCCACCATTTTGGCTTATCCAATCATTCCCAAACATCATAACAGCTTAAAGATAAATTTCTAAGTCATATTAACAGCTTGCAACATGTATGATCAAGAATTACTAGCAACATAGAATTAGGGCACTAAAATTGGCAACTTTGATCATAATACTAAAAACTCTCAAACTTACTCAAGCGGGTTCTAAAACCCTGTGGAGCTCACCTTAATCCTCAATTGGTGCTTGCTAGCTTCTAAACTCCAAAACCATAGCTTCAACTACCACTTCTCTTAATTCTCCCTTGATTCTCCTTGTTCTTCTTTTACTTCTTTTGCTCTAACTTCCAATACAAGCTTGCTTACAAGAACTTTCTCACAAGAGTTTGGATGAAGTTTGGATGGATGTTGGCATGGTGAGATGAGGGCGTGCGATTGAGGGAAGGAGGGAGAGCAAAACTGATTTTTTGAAAGAGTGAATGAAATGAAGAAAAAGATATTAAGAAATATCTTGTTTCTTTCTTAAATAATCTCCTCTTTTCAAATAATTACTAAAATGCCATGCCACTTATTTACTAAATTGCCATGCTTCTTAATAAGTTTCTAATACCAATAACAATTACCTCTAAGCGGGATATTACAATTAGAAACACTTGAATTATCATCAATTTCCTCATTTTCATTTTCATGATCCAATTTGTTGTTTATTTGATCCAAATTTTCATTGACGTTGTTATCCAAATTTTCTTGGTGATCTACCTTTTTAAAACAAATTTATTAAGAGCTCCTTATTGTGATTTATTAGCTCTTCATTTTTTTTCTATTCGTTTTTCATTACCAAATAAATATCGTTTAGGCAACATCTATGTAGAAACTCAGGAAGACGTGGAAAATATATTTGTATATTTACTGAATGTGTAACAAATACAAGCAAGAGCTCCTATTTATATTATAGGATTTGAGACAAAGGAACAAGGAAAATATTTACATATAAAGGCTAATTAATCCTAACATAATTACAATAATGAGAGAATCACAACATATCGTAACATCCCCCCTCAAACTCAAGTGGGTGGAACAGTAATCAACTTGAGTTAGGAGACTAAAGTGCGGAAGCCACTCGGATAGTGAGGTTTTGTGAACAAATCAGCCGACTTAATCCCTTGACTCAGAGCCCTCTTTTCTAATTATAATTCCCTAATTCCTTAGGTGAACCTATAATCATCAAAGGTTTTAAGTCCGTTAATTTTAGAATCACAACCTGACAACTTTCTATCCCTAGATTGTTTGTTAGGTTGAACAACATAAATATGTCTAAGTTATAATTTGGTGTCAGCAGTCAGGGTCAGAATCATAAAAGCATTACGCACAATTTATATTGAATAAACTAGAATAACATTCATAATAATTTATAGTTACAGATTACATGATAATGAGCTAGAACAGAATCATCTAATGACCTAATCTCAATGGATTTAGTTACTCATGGCTAAAGCATAAACAACTAATAACAAAGAAGAACTCATTCCATGAAATTGATGACCGACTGTGAGTTTTGATGGTATCCCACTTATTCTCCAGATCTCCAACTTCAAAAATGACTTTTTTACTCTAAATTTTCGAACCCTTTCCTTTTGAACAAGTATGACTTTTATAGCTTGCGCCAAAATCGTGTCCCGCAGTTCTAAATTGTGCCCTGATTTCATTAAAAATTCAATTTCAATTTGGTGCCCCTCCAAAATCGTGTCCCGGTTTTGGCAAATCATGGCACAATTTTTGTCGAATCAAAGCTCCTGAAATGGCCGCAAAATTGTGCCCCGATTGTACTAAATCGTGGCCCGATTTCCACTTCACAGTTTTTCTCCTTTTTCTGTCAATTTTCCAGCTTCAAACCTTGCAAAACATCTGACTCTACTAAAAATGCATAAAAAGTGCTAACAAAATGACGTATGACATAGTGTCATCAACATATTAGCCTACTTAATAAAGTCTTATTTCATATTAATGTCTATAAATAACTAATATGACTTTTCTTTGAATAGATTAATGAGATAATATACCATTGTAATTATTTTCCTTTTCTATATTATGACATCTTTGAATCTAAATTTATATGATATCATATTTCAATAGCTAAAAGATATTTAATCTTCATGTGTTGTACAATTAAACATCCTAGATAAAAGTACATAAGATCCCCTTCAAATCTGCACTGAATTTATCTCGACAAGCGATGTGACATGATCGCAAAAGCAACACATAAATTTAAACTATATGCATCTGGTTCAAATCGAAGACTAGTCGAGTGTTGCCATGTTCTTGCAAACAAAATCATGAAGCAGATGATGAAAGTGCAAACAGTGTAAAGAGTTATCTTCCACAAAGTCCAGTTTCCATAACAAATGTAACATCCATACTAACTTAATCTAGAATATTAGCATGTGTGTTGAACTGATACTGGATACATTTAAAATTTTCAATAATAATATTACATCATATCTGAATGAATACAAGTTTACTCGTTGTACAAATAATCCATTACTATTACAATACTTATACATTGTCCAATAAGCTCCTGAGCTGGTACACGACGAGCAACTGTACTCCATCCAGTATCCCTCTGAAGAATCCCATCACGAACCTCTGACTTACCTGAAAACCTGCACCAGAAGGAATGGGATGAGACATAATGTCTCAGTGAGCTCCAGCCCAACCAACTGTTGGCAACCACAGGGAACCTAGGGTCGCCATGCCTACCTTGGCAATTTTGGAGATTCCTATGATCGCCAAGTCTTATCTTTATCCACAAAGGATATAAATCTGCCTATGATCATAAGTCTACCTATAACTATATCTTTAACTGCCTGTAACTATAACTGTAAACTATCTGTAACTATAACTGTAATCTGCCTGTAACTATAACTTAGTGATTGAGGGGAAACCTAGGACCACTTTCTGATAACTGTCTATAACTATAACTGTAACTGCCTATGACTATAACTATAACTGTCTATAACTATAACTGTAATCTACCTGTAACTGTAACTTTGACTATAACTATGAAACATAATACATATAAACATTTTTATGTTAGCTGTTAGCGTTGAACAAACATTATTATCTGAGTTCATTTTACGGAGTGCGGTCCGGGTAGAGTAACCCCGAAGTCATCTCCCTATGACCTGGTGAAATTCCTATCATATCAGGCTAACACCGGACTCCTCTTTTAATTTGCATGTGGACAACCCTCTCGGTGAAGTCCCATCCGGCGTATCCCGGAGTCTGCTGAACATGCCTATGACTATGAAACGTGCGAACACGCCTTTAACTTTGATATATAATTCTTTAACTTTTAATCATATAATAATAATCACATAACACTTAACCTGTAACCTATGATTCTTGGCTTATCGTTCTCATAAGCCACCTATTAAATTGTTGGAGAACCAACACTATAAGCTTAACTGAAACTTCAAATGCCGAAGCATTTCTATTACTCTTGTACTCTAACCCGAATACATCTATAATCTTGTTTACCTAAAGTAGGTTCTTGACTTATCAAGGTCGTTTGCCTTCCTTAAGAGTTATCAACTCACAAGTAATGGATTCATCCATCTAATCCTTACTCTCATACTCTTAATTCTTGTTTTCCTATCAAGGATTCGACATATCGTTATCATATGCCGTTCTTAGGGCTTTCCTATTCATATAACCATTGTTCTTACATTTCCCATGCCTTGCGCATTCCTTGCTCCTATAATTTCTCAACCATTGGAAGCCTTTAGGATGAGTTAAAATGGTGGATAATGTTTCTAAAATGTTTCAGGAGAAAACGGAAGTGAAAAACCTCGCCTACGCGCATCAGAACACCCAAAACAGCAAAGCTGTCAAGTGCTGTCCTGATGTTGTCGCTATAGCCACGCCCTGTCGCTACAGCGACCGTAGGTAAAACCTGAAAAATGTGCCTGGTCGCTATAGCGACGGCTGGTCGCTTGTAGCGACCGTAGGCAGAAGTCCAAATGTTGTCTGGTCGCTATAGCGACGGCTGGTCGTTGTAGCGACCATGACAGTACAAAACTTGTCCAAAATCATGTTTTTCCACCATTTTTGCTCAATCAAAGGTACCCAAGCTTCCCAAACATGTTAGGAATGATTTTCTATTACAAAATGACAGTTTTAAACATATATGAGCAAGGAATTTAGCAAGCAAAGGAATTAGGGTAAAAACTATAAAACTTGCATATGAAGGATTTCACAATAAATCTCTCAAAGGGGGTTCTAAAACCCCTAGGGAGCTCACCGTAAACTTGATTTGGTGCTGGTTAAGCTTAAGCTTCAAAACCGTAGCTTGATCTCTTGCTCTTTTCTTATTTTCCTTAACTTTTCTCTTGCTCCAAGCTTCCCCACACTTGCTTGCTTGTAATAAACTTGATCTAGGGAGAGAATTGAGGGATTAGAGCTTGATGATGATGGTGGCCGAGTTCCTAGAGAGAGAGGGAGAAGAAATCTGATTTGTAGAGAGAGAGAGGATGAGGATAAATGAAGAAAATTTCATGTCTATCCTTTTATAAACCCTTTCCTCTCATAATTACTATAATGCCATTCATACGATTCCTTCCTCTATTACTGTTAAAAGTCATGCCTGAGCGGGATATTACAACAAATTAGGCCAACAAATCTCCATACCTTTGTATGCATCAGGGTCCTCTGAATTTCGATGAGCATAGCTACTTTGATGTTTTGATTAAAAATTTCTTACATTGACAGATGCACTTTAAGAGTACCTGCTAGAAATCCACAATAATTTACTGTACTACTTTGTGAAGATATTTCAGCATGACTTTTGACTTTAATAACTACTATATTCAAATGTTCACACTAGTCTTATTTCTGATTATTATAAACCTTCAATGAAAACTATCCAAGTCTTATTTGCAATAGAAAGACAACATATCTTGTCAACAACAGATTGTGCCTTGTGATGACCACAAATTAATATAATTTTCATTCACTTAATTATGAATTTCATTCTACCTCAAACCCCTCTCCGACTCTAGGAAACATATCAGTCTTAGAATCCAAATACAAATCAACACACTACCCTTTAGAAATTAAGTACTATGCCCATAAGAATTTCCAATAGACTAATACAGAAAAATCAATGGAGAATTTTAGGATTTTTTTCAAGTATCATTGGATTCACTTCTTATGCATTCAGCTCTTCTTTCAACCATCTTTTTGGAAAGTGGAACTTCATCAAAATCATTATTTACACAGTGGTAAGTTTCAGTATTAGTAGCATGATGTTATTTTTGAAGAAATGGAAACTTTCAAAGAGATTCTTACTGAAAGCTCATTTGGGTGTTCTTGTTTTGTTGCTAACATCTTTGTACTCTTTTGTAACTGATAAAGATTTGAAGGGAAAACCAGATCTATTGAGTCTGATTTCTTGTTCAGCTTTTGCTTTTATGTCTTTTTGCTTATCAAGGCAAATTGATCTTGGTTTTGAATCTGATCTCCTCAATTTTTTCCTTGGAATTCTAACTGTTCAATTGATGAAGATAAATTTAATGCTATCTATTGTTGCTGCAATCTTATGTTATTCTCTTATGGTTCTTCGTTCGAAATTGGATTCGAGGCATGAAATTGGAACTTTGAGAGTGGAAGATGATGTAGCTATAGAAATTGATGGTGTAGATAACAATAGAAATGAATTTCAATCTGATTACAGTAATGGTAGCCAACAAAATCAGTCTTTAAGAAGAAGGGTAAACCATGATGATGGGTATAATTGGAAAAAGTATGAAGAGAAAGTAGCAAAAGGAATTGAAAATCAAAGAAGCTATTACAAATGTACGTGGCCTAATTGTTTTGTGAAGAAAAAGGTTGAGAGAAAAATCGATGGAGAAGTTATTGACATACTATTCAAAGGTACACATAATCATTGGAAGCCAACGTCTTCAATGAAGAGGAATTCATCATCTGAGTATCTTTATTCACTTTTACCTTCAGAGACTGGCTCCATTGACTTGCAAGATCAATCATTAGGCAGTGAACAATTGGATTCTGATGAAGAACCTGCAAAGTCCTCAGTATCAATATGAAATGTTCTGATATTGAAGTTGAGAACAAATCAATTATTGTTTTAAGGAAGTTTTGTTTCAGCTAGTTTATGATAGGGAGGTAATTAAGGCCATATTTACTATTGCACTTTCTTGTTTGTAGTAGTTGTTTGAAGCTAGAGTTTAGGGTATAATGAGTTACAATTCCTATAGGTTAATTTCCTACAACAATTCCTTGTAAAATATTGTTTCATTTAATTTTTTATATAATACGAGTTAAGGAGAATTGTTTGAGACTAAAATTATTATAATCTTGTGATGTATATATAATAATGGGTTGACAATGTGACCATAGTAACTTTTCCCAATCTAGCCAACTAGAAACACAAACAGATGATGACGATGACGATGACGATGACGATGATGATGATGATGAGCATAGGTCTTATCTTAAGACCAAAATTTGAAACATATCCAAAAGAAGACTCAACTAGATATCCTATTTTGACAAGCATAGCTTGAGAGATAATAAATATTCCGCCTCTCCGCAGCTTTAGAGAGTGTATTCAGCACCGAAGGATGGGTGCTTAGTGATCATCGTACTTGTCTATAGCCTAAAATACCGGAAGCACATGTTTGCACGCAGGATTGGTTGAATGGATAATCTCTCTCACTATTTCTGATGAGAACCTTAACAAGATCCGTAAATTGGTGAAGGTAAATTTATTTATATCTATGTTGATTCGTAATTTCAGCTTTGATTAATATGAATATATTAATGTAAGTGGATTCAATAGTTATATTCTTGAATTAATTTAGGAGAATCATATCATTACCATCAGAATATGGAAATCCATCAGTGTCAATGCTACTAGAGAGCCAACCATTGATTCAACCATGCTTAGGAGTTGGGACTTAATGCAAATATTTATCGGACATTGATCCATTATATAAGTAACATTGGAATTTTCCTACTACAAATTAATGAATTACAAAGACTCCCAAATGGATTTCATATTCTTTGTACTATATACAAATGAAGTTGGAATTTCCAATTCTAAGTACTTAGCAATATATGTGTTGGTTGCTTCACTTGGATGCACGATGTCCCAAAATACATATTTCGAAGCGTCATCACACACAGGGTGAAAGGTAACTATAAGTTGGTGGTGAGTGATCACGACTTCATAATTGATGCCCTTCCGGATGAAACCATCAATCACCTTCAGAAAACCGCGAAACTAATGGTCAATTCTTGCTTTGAGAAGGAATGCTTTGACTTGTACATTAGTTTGCGTAAAAATTGGTTCCAAGTGAACGTCAACTCTACAATCGTGTCTTCTCAGATTCAACCTATGAATCATCTGATGTTTATTTTTTAGAGGTTTGTCTTGGAGCGACGAGTCAACTATCGAATTTTGTAGACTCATTTTTTAATCGAAGTCCTTCGGTGTGGCGTTTGTTTAAACTTCTTGACTTGTTTGAGATGTTGCGTGATCTGATTCCTGAATTCGAATTATTGTTTACTTGTTCGTTAGCAATAGGTCTTATCTTAAAAACAAAGTTTGAAACATATCTAAAACAAGACTTATTACCTTAGAGGGGATGGGGAATGTTTTGAAAGAAATTCAAATACTTTTAGGTGAATTTCATTTTTTTTTTTAAATATTTTAGGTGAATTTCCTTGTTTGGCTAATAATATAGAGAATTTTAAAAATGATGGAAAGTTGTGAAGTATTTTGTTCAAGTTAAATTTAGAGAATTTCAAATGAAATCTAAAAGCTAAGAATTTTAAATTTCTTCATTCTTATATTTTCAAATTTTGCATTTTAATTGGTCCTCAAATTTTCAAATTGACCCCAATAAATTTCCAAAAAATGAAATTGACCCCTATTTTTTAAAAAAATTACAAATTCACCCTTCAAAATTTTAAATTGACCCCTTAAAATTGTTGGCATTTGCAAATTGGCTCATCATTTCAATTTGAATTGCCTAAAATTCTACATTTTTTAAATTTCCCCAATTACTTTATCCAAACACACTCATGCAGTATATGAGTTGAGTATGATATCTTAGGTTTGTGGAAAGCCAACTCAACTAGATATCCTATTTTGACAAGCATAGATTGAGAGGAAGGGTTCTTAGTGATCATCGTACTTGTCTAGCGCCTAAAATACTGAAGCACTTGTTTGCACGCAAGATTGGTTGAATGGAAAATCTCTCTCACTATTTTCTGATGAGGACCTTAACGAGATCCGTAGATTGGTGAAAGGTAAATTTAATTATATATATGTTGTCATTGTTGGCATATTTGAATTTAATGAATTACAAAGACTCTCAAATGGATTTCATATTCTTTGTACTATATATAAATGAAGTTGGAAGCTCTAGACTTCAAATTTACAATTCCTATGAAATTGGAACTTGGGTAAAACTTCCAATTCTAAGTACTTAGCAATATATTTATAGGTTGCTTCACGTGGATGCACACTGTCCCAAAATACATATTTTGAAGCGTCATCACATACAGGTGTGAGTTCATTACACAATGGAGTTACTTCAAATATGCGAGTTCCACAACACCCTTTGTTCGTTTCCTTCAAACCTGTATAATAAAAACTCAAAAGAATGCACAAATAAATACTATAGGAAACCAATGTTTGTTCCTTTAAAATTATTTATGTTCTGTTTAAGAGTATGGAAAGAAAATATTTATGATTAATATAATTTTAATTTTGAGAGTATTGTAAAAACATTGAAAGAATTTGAATAATTTATCTAAACTCTCTAAAACATTCTAAAAAAGTAAACTTCTCTTTCAAGTTGAGGGACTATCCCTTTCTTTATTCCTTATTCTTAAAGCTCCATCCTAAACTTCAAGCCATAGCCTTAAATTCACTTTTTCTGTTATTTTTAAATTATTCAAGTTGAACTTTATATATATTTTTTTGGTTTCCTACAATTCCTTCCCTCGTAGATAATCATATTCGAGATTCTATCAGACACTAAATATAGGTTCCTCATTTGTGATGTTATAAGACTCTAGCCTCTTCTAGTAGACTCAATCCCGGTTGAGCTTTATCTTTTTATGGAAATAACGTTGGTAAAGTTCACACAAATTTAAAGAAAAAAATCTTAACTATCATACCTAAAGAGTAACATAAATTTTTAAAAAAAGACCAAGATCGCCCGTTAACCAACCCATGAATAATAATATTGATAAATGTAGCTCACCATATTTTTCAGGATGTTTGATTAAGCCAATCAAGGGGTCATATATGTTTGTATAAATAACTTTGCTTCCTGAAAGCATTGCTTGTAATTGAAGTAAACGTCGTGCCAATTTTTGGTTGTAATCATTAGCCTCTAAACACACATTTCCGATCCATTAAACTTACAAACTTGGCTGGTATTTGAACAGGTATGCAACCAATAGAAGGAAGCCCAGTCACAGCAAATTTTCTGCATCCAAGCTCGTTGAGTTCCTACAATGTTTTAATAATTTCGTTAAATCATGATAAAAAATCATGTTTACAAGAATTTATAGTAATATTTTTGAGACTTTTTGATAGAAAGTTTTTAAGAATTAAATAAGCATTTCAATTTATTTTTACAATTAATGAGTTTAATTAGTATAGACCGTTAGATTAAAAAAAATGAATTTATACATCTAATTTTTTGTTGAATGTATGCATACATACATTTAATCACATCTTACAATAGACATATTTAAATATTTAAATAAAATGATAATTGTGATATGTCACCTAGATGAAATTTGATTGAAGGTTTATATAAAAGTTAGTTATACTATTGGTGGATAGTTATTAAACTCTTTTATAAGTATATATAATATAATTATGATATTTAATTAATGATTTCTAATTGATGATACTCAAGAAGAAAATATTTCTAATCAAAGTTACCTTAATGAAAATTTGAAGTCTACTTTGAACATATTCTTGGTATCCACTAATGTTGAACTCCAACCTTCTAGTTGGAATGTCATAAAAATTGAAAAGAAAGTCATTAGTTCCAGCACTAATGATCACCAAAGCATTTCCAAGTCTTTGTTTAGTTTCTTTTTCCCCTACAATGCTTTTAACCTTATACACATAATCTTTGAAATATTTAATTTGTTTAGACATTGATATAGCGCCACTTAAAGCTATTGTAAAATCATCAAAACCTGATCCTCCAGATGCAAAGCTAACACCTGTTAGAAGCTCTTCATTTGATAGATTTGGATCCAAGAAAGGAGGGACGGTTTCTTTGAGGTTTAATGTTGATGCAAGAAAGTCTATAGCCAATTTTCCATTAGAGAATCTACCAGTAGGAACATGATTAGGAAAATCTCTTCCATAAGGTAAATGATTTCCCTTTGTCAATGTTTTGATGTAGTTGTTATTTCCGGTGTCAACTGTAGAATCCCCAAAAACTAAAATGGATGAGAATTTTGATCTCAATTTCAAGTCATTGCTTGAAGCAACATTGGCAATGGTGCAAACGTGCATTAAAATGATAAAGGGAATTGTATAAGCCATTGCTTCAAGTTTTTCATATGGTAATTGAGACGAGGTTTTAGCTAACTATATATAGTGGAGTGTTCATTTCTTGAAGTTAAAGGGATTGGATAATTTAGTCTTTAAACTTGATGAAATCATAAAATGATCTATGAAATTTTTGTCGTCAGTAGGAGTCGAACTTAGTTGTTACATTAATATTTTCTCTTTTGTAGGGAATTCAAAACATTCAACTCAGTATGTCTTTGATATTAAGCTAAGAATGATCGTTGAAATTATTAAGTGACTAAATTGAGTCACTCATATATAGTGCATAGTAAGCTACGTGCTAATTTCTCTTTTGCTCAAATTTGTAAATTGCAAGAGAACTACACTCAACGAAAATAAGATTGCAAGATACCGGGGAGTTGGGGCTTATTTTGTTTCAAGACTTTGATGTAGAGATGTTTGCTTTTGCAATAAGTTTATTTATTGAAGATGATTTGATTAAACTCTGAATTTGAATTCTGTTGCACTGTCTTTAAATGAATTGAAGTGTATTGAAATGACATGAATGTGTGATATGACACCCTTGCATGATTAAACGTTTTCTTTGTTTTCAATTTAGAAAAATATTTTTGGGTTTAGGGTGTTACACCTCCACCATTACCACTGCCACTAACGACGGTGTTACCACCACGAACCATCGTGGAAGATAAAAATGCAAACAAGAACAAGAAGCAGAAAACGATGCGCAGCAGAGCTCAAAAGAGCTCTAATACCATCATAAAGTTCACCATTATCATGGTGAAATCAGTGAAAGCATAAGCTTGAAGAAGAAGAGAGAAAAACGTAACTGTATTATTGAATCAATGAGAGAGTTTTGTTACAGAGAAGCTATATATAACAGTTTGAGTTTCTAACTAACTCATATCTAGCTTCTAACAAACTAACAGTTATTACAAGAGATTAGTTACTCTAGGTGCATTTACATAGTAGTTAAAGTGATCCCACAGGTGGTAATGAAGCAGGTTAACTTGCAGAGCAAGTTAACTGATGTAATGCTAATGTACAAGGACTTTAACAGTTTAAATTCAATAACCCATTCAATTTCGGTCAGCAAATAAAGACCAGCTTACTTGTAAATAATATTGAAATGAAAAGAACTTAGACTATTGCTCTCTGGACTTTAGTGTATAAGACAGGACGGGACAGTGAAGCAACAATTTAAGACTAATACAGAAAAATCAATGGAGAATATTAGGATTATTTTCAAGTATCATTGGACTCATTTCTTATGCATTGAGTTCTTCTTTCAACCACCTTTCAAGGAGATTCTTACTGACGGCTCATCTGGGTGTTCTTGTTTTGTTGCTAACATCTTTATACTCTTTTGTATCTGATAAAAATCTGAAGGGAAAGCCAGACCTATTGAGTCTGATTTCTTGTGCAGCTTTTGCTTTAATGTCTTTTTGCTTATCAAGGCAAATTGATCTTGGTTTTGAATCTGATCTCCTCAATTTCTTCCTTGGAATTCTAACTGTTCAATTGTTGAAGATAAATTTGATGCTATCTATTGTTGCTGCAATCTTATGTTATTCTCTTATGGTTCTTCGTTCGAAATTTGATTCTCGGAAAGAAATTGGTACTTTGAGAATGGAAGCTGATGATATAGCTATAGAAATTGATGCTGCAGATAGCAACAGAAATGAATTCCAACAAAATTTGTCTTTTAGAAGAAGAGTAAACCATGATGATGTGTATAATTGGAAAAAGTATGAAGAGAAAGTAGCAAAAGGAAGGGAAAATCAAAGAAGCCATTATAAATGTACGTGGCCTAATTGTTTTGTGAAGAAAAAGGTTGAGAGAAAAATAGATGAAGTTATTGACATACTATATGCAAAGGTACACATAATCATTGTAAGCCAACGTCTTCAATGATGAGGAATTCATCATCTGAGTATCTTTATTCACTTTTACCTTCTGAGACTGGTCCCATTGACTTGCAAGATCGATCATTTGGAAGTGAACAATTGGATTCTGATGAAGAACCTGCAAAGTCTTCAGTATCAATATGAAATGTTTTGATATTGAATTTGATAACAAATGAATTGTTTTAAGGAAGTTGTATTTCACCTAGTGTCTTTTTTTTGAACGGCAAATATTAGTATGTTATTTTTTTTTTGAAAGAAGTATGTTAGTTGTTATGTTAGTATTTTCTCCTTTACAAGGATTCGAACATTTACTCCTTAGCTCTTTTAATCTCTTAGTTGAACCAAGTGTCTTATAGGGAGGTAATGCCATATCTATTTTTGTAAAGATGAACCTTGATATTTTATACCTTCTACTTTGTTGGGATTAATGACATGGTGTGTTAGGAATTTATGATAGTTTAGTCTGTTTTTGCTGTTACTTGAAGTTGGTTTTGCTAGTTACTTACCTTCATCATTTATATATATATCATAGATTTGATTGATTAATGAAACTGGATTCAATAGTAATAGTCATGGCAAGACCAATGCTTCCATTGGTGCATGCTTTTTTGTAAGCCATTTATTGGTGAATCATTGTCAGTGAATGCAGGGGTGGCCCTGAGGCTGGGCAGGAAGGGAAGCAGTCCAAGGCACCATTTTTTAAGGGGCACCAAAATTATTATTTTTACTTAGTAGAGTTAGTATTATAAAGATATATTTCTTTTAACTCCCCTTAATTAATTCTATTAAAAATAAGTTTTTAGAGAACTTTGATTATGAATGAATCTTTTGCAACAAAAAATGCAAAAAGAACGACATTCAAATAATTAAATGGATACAGTTTTATTGATTCGCCCAGGGCACCAAAAATCTTAGGACCGATCCTGAGTGAATGATGTAAATCCATCGGTATCAATGCAACTAGAGAGCAAGCCGTTGATTCAACTATGCTTAGGACTGAGTGAATGATGTAAATCCATCGGTATCAATGCAACTAGAGAGCAAGCCATTGATTCAACTATGCTTAGGACTACCACCGAACTTAATGCAATGATTTATTGAACATTGATCCATTCTTCATGTAAGTAATAGTGAGTGTTTACTAATACAAATGAATGGATTACAAAGACTTCTAAATGGATTTCATATTCTTTGTACTATATACAAATGAAGTTGGAAGCTCTAGACTTCAATCAAATTTACAATTCCTATGAAATTGGAACTTTGGTAGAACTTCCAATTCTAAGTACTTAGCAATATATTTGTTGGTTGCTTCACTTGAATGCACGCTGTCCCAAAATACATATTTTGAAGCATCATCACATACAGGTGTGAGTTCATTACACAATGGAGTTACTTCAAATATGCCAGTTCCACAACACCCTTTGTTCGTTTCCTTGAAACCTGTATAATAAAAACTCAAAAGAATGCATAAATACATAATATAGGAAACAAACGTTTGTTCACCATTAAAATTAGTTAGGTTCTGTTGTTTTTTGGATTTCCAAACTGTTGTATTTGGATTTTCAAATTCTATTTTGAAATAGAATATCTACCGAAGTTGTTACTAGGTTGAAGACGTTTCGTGGCACTGCAGACTATCAACCACGCCGCCTCCAGGATAAAACAAGCCCAGCTACAACTGTGCGGTTAACTACTGCACTGTAGAAAACCGTTCGAGATTTACACCTCCAATATGGTACTAAGACCACTCTTTAATACTGAAACCACTTTCTAATATGGTACTGTGACCACTCTATTATGGTGCTAGGACCACTCAAATATGGTGTTATCACCATTCTAACTTTTAACTCCTCCAAGAGTAGAAAAATATTGAAAGAATATTTATATACCGTTAAGATCATTCTTAATTTCGACGGGACATTATTATTTCAGAAAGGGACTATGATCTTAAAAGTACTCTTTATTCCGAAGGGACATGTATTATCGAAGGGACTATGTTCTTAAGACCTTTCTTAATTCCGAAGAGACATTATACCGAATAGGGACTAAGGCCTTAAGAACACTCTTAAATCCGAAGGGACAGAAAAAGGAGATAAGGAGAAGAATAGCTCGTTAACACAAGCTGGGGGGAGAAGAGAGAAAGAGTTCTCGACGAGTGGAGTCCTCTATTTATATAGAGATTTTGTAACTGTTTTAGCTAAAATTGCGGCAGCAGTTACTCTAATGGATAAGATCAAAAAGAAACTTAACCACTAATCAGTTCAACAATGCTTGTGGATAAGATCAAAAAGAAACAAATCCACAAAGGTGGAGGAAACAAACTCATTGGATATGAATGAAGGAAAAATAGGAAGTTCAGTTGAATTCTCAAACCTTATCACAACCAACATAAACTAAAATTGTGGGAAGTGATATCTATGAATAAAAATAATAATTACTATTATTTTTATCATTATCAAGTATTTAAAATTAAATACCACAGTTTAAACACTACTAATGTGTGTGTTCTATTTTATGTGGGACCCCCACTATCTATTTTTTCAATTCACATCACACTAGCTCAAAGTCTTATTACTTGGTGTTTAATCATTCAATTTCCTTCCAACTTCACAACAATGTTCCAACAGGTTCTGGTTAAGAGTTTGAAGGAGAGGGAAAGCGAATGCTTTAGAAGGAAGGTGAAAGCAAAGAGAGAGGAATCTTGTGTCTTATTTCAAAGGATATGTTTTTGTCGAGAATGAAAAGAAAATACTTCTTATTAATATATTTTTAATTGTGAAATTATTGTAAAAACATTGAAATAATTTGATGAATTTATCTAAACTCACTAAACCCTCCAAAATATTTCTCAAATGCATTTTTATTACGAAGAAAAATAACTTTCTCATAACATGTATTTACATTTCAAAACGTGGACGGAAAATGCATCAACACATAGCCGGTTTTATTGTACTTTCATTATTTTAGAATTTGAATGAAACTTATTTTATTCTCAAAGCTAAATAAATAAATTTCTTGAGAGCTATCACTTGCTTCCTTTTTCATTTCTCTATTCCTTATTCTTAAAGCCTTTCCCTCTCCTGCCATCCTAAACTTCAAGCTATAACCTTAAACTTATTTTTTCCTTTTATTTTTAAAATATTCAAGCTTGAACTTTATTTTAATTTTTTTGTTTCTTATAAGTTCCTCCACTATAGATAATCATATTCGAGATACTAACAGACATTAAATATAGGTTCCTCTCTCGGTCGATTCGTCATGTTATAAGACTTTAGCCTCTTGCGGTAAACGCAATCTCGGCTGAACTTTATTTTCAATGGAAAGAACTATTGTAAAGTTCAAACAAAATTTAAAGAAGAAATGGTAACTATCATACCTAAAGAATAAAAAAATTTGTATCATAATTTTTTTTAAAAAAATATTAATAAAAAAAACCAAGATTGCACATTAACAAGCCCATGAATAGTAATATTGATAAATAAAGCTCAACATATTTTTCAGGGTATTTGATAAGGCCAATCAAGGGGTCATATTTGTTTGTATAAATAACTTTGCTTCCTGGAAGCATTGCTTGTAATTGAAGTAAACGTCGTGCCAATTTTTGGTTGTAATCCTTAGCCTCTAAATTCTCATCTTTCACACATTTCCGATCCTTTAAACTTACAAACTTGGCTGTTATTTGAATAGGTATGCAACCAATAGAAGGAAGGCCAGTCACAACAAATTTTCTGCATCCAAGCTCGTATAGTTCCTACAATTTTTTAATAATTTTTATTTTTAAAAACATGATAAAAAAAATCATATTCAATAGAATTTAAAGTAATATTCGTGTAACTTTTCGTTAGAAAGTTTTTAAGAATTAAAAAAGCATTACAATTTATTTTTTATAATTAATGAATTTAATTAGTATAGACCGTCAGAATATAAAAATGCATTCATACATCTAATTTTTTTGTTGAATAATTGCATACATCTAATCTCGTCTTACAATAGAGATATTTAAATATTTTAAAAAATGTCACCTAGATGAAATATGATTGAAGATTTGTATAAAAATTTGTTATACTATTATGGATAGTTATTAAACTCTTTTATAATTAATAAGTATATATATAATTATGACATTTAATCAATGAATTATAATCAATGATACCAAAAAAGATAAGAATTCTAATCAAGTTTACCTTAATGAAAATTTGAAGTCTACTTTGAACATAATCTTGGTATTCACTAATGTTGAACTCCAACCTTCTAGTTGGAATGTCATAAAAATTGAAAAGAAAGTCATTAGTTCCAGCACTAATGATCACCAAAGCATTTCCAAGTCTTTGTTTAGTTTCTTTTTCCCCTACAATGCTTTTAACCTTATACACATAATCTTTGAAATATTTAATTTGTTTAGACATTGATATAGCGCCACTTAAAGCTATTGTAAAATCATCAAAACCTGATCCTCCAGATGCAAAGCTAACACCTGTTAGAAGCTCTTCATTTGATAGATTGGATCCAAGAAAGGAGGGACGGTTTCTTTAAGGTTTAATGTTGATGCAAGAAAGTCTATAGCCAATTTTCCATTAGAGAATCTACCAGTAGGTACATGATTAGGAAAATCTATTCCATAAGGTAAATGATTTCCCTTTGTCAATGTTTTGATGTAGTTGTTATTTCCTGTGTCAACTGTAGAATCCCCAAAGACTAAAATGGATGAGAATTTTGGTCTCAATTTCAAGTCATTGCTTGAAGCAACATTGGCAATGGTGCAAACGTGCATTAAAATGATAAAGGGAATTGCATAAGCCATTGCTTGAAATTTTTCATATGATAATTGAGACGAGGTTTTAGTTAACTATATATATAATAGTGTTCATTTCTTGAAGTTAAAGGGATTGGATAATTTGGTCCTTAAACATAATGCAATCATAAAAAGATGTACGAAATTCTTTTTATTAGTAGGAATCGAACTTGGGAGCAAGTCTTCCATAGTCACAAGTGATGGGCACAAGTTTTAGGCACACTCATGCAAAAGCAAAATATTGAATTACTTTTTCAATCATTTTGAAATAGTTCAAGATTAAAAGGTAAAGTTAACAATTTGTGACTTGTGACCATGTAAAAATAATCCTCGAACTTGGTACCAAGATTTACAACATTGAAATATATTAGGCACTAATCACTTGCGCAACTTTAAACACATTGCGCATCAATTAGTTATGTTGGACATTGGTGGTAAATGATTGTTGAAATTGATAAAATTAAATCATATTATTTCGAGAATAATTTAACCAAAAAAAATATTTTAAAATCTTGTTAAGTGACTAAATTGTTTGAACTCTACAAATTTTAGTATATCTTGATAGAAAACTCTATAATTTGAATGGCTCAGGATGAGTCACTCATATATGGTGCATAGTAAGCTACGTGTTAATTTCTCTTTTGTTCAAATTTGTAAATTGCAAGAGAACTACACTCAAGGAATCAATTGTGAGAAAGATTGCAAGACAGTTATTTTAGGTAAACGAAAATAACATGATGGAATTTATCCTTAATTTGATTAAGTGTTTACCGTGAAAAGGTGAAAATTTTAATTTTTTGACTAAGAATATGGGAAAACTTAAAAGAAAGGAAACTTGATGAGCTTCACAGGCGATGTACACTATGTGTGGTTAGATTTCCTTTTTCTTTTTTTCTTGACGGAAAAGTAAAAAATTTGCTCCATGTAGCACGTTCACGTAAAGAAATTAAGGCAATTGGCAAATATAGCTCAACAAGAATCTTTGCTCAAAAAAGAAAAAAACAAAAACTCAACAAGAATATATGTTATGACCTAAATATGTCAAATATTAAGCCCAAGTTCCACGAGTCATCGAGTATGATTGTATGAGTTACTAAGATTCAAGATGCTTCTTCTATTATCAAGTGTCACACTCTTTTTAGAAGGATCTAAATAGATATATAGAAAGATTCATCTTGCATAAATAGAGGATTGGTGAATGTAATAATCATAAAAAACGAATGAAGAAATTAGTTTTTGAAAGATTGCTCCCATTTCCCAAAAAAAAAAAAACATCACCAAAAAATTTCAATTAAAAATCCAAAATAGCATGCTGTAATTCATTAACCCAATTTATAGTTGAAAGAAACCGCAATGTCCCACGTTTATTGAGTGAGCAAAACAGAGAGAGAACAACTTTGTTTTGGACTTCTGTCAAAAAAAAAACTTTGTTTTGGACTTACCTCAAAAAGGAAGAAACAACTTTGTTTATAATAAAAACTTGATTATCCTTTAGGCACATATCCTTTCTAACTTGATTCAAGTTAAAAGGAGAAAGAAATATTAATATTGCACTTAAAACTCATTTTGTGAGCACTTGAAACTATCTTAAAAAGGTTAGAGGAAAACCTCCTAAGAATTAAGATAGAGGAAATAGACTTAATTTCGGTAATAATTTCTCGTGTGAGAATGTACATGGCTTTAGAGGTGCAAACAACTCTAAACTATTTAACAAACTTTTATATATTCTCGCTATCAAATTCAGCGTAGCTGTTAGGAAAAGAGGGTAATATTATTCCTTCTAGAACTAGACTTTGTTTGATGTGCACAACTAAATTAGTTTTGTACCAAGCACACGTCTATTTTTCACATTTGGATCAATAAGTCTCATCATTTTTCATTTATTTTAACACAACATTCTTTCAACCCATTATCATCTAATGACTAGAATATCCTATAAAATTCTTTCAACTCATTATCATCCTTTTGTGAATCATATAAAATTAAGATTCATTTCACTAGTAGGCCCCATTTAACTAGAATATCCTTTGATTTGCTATCAATATTCTCCCAAATTCTTGGATCATAAATATAAAAGTGAGAAGTTTCGTCACCAAGGTTTTCAATATTAAGTGCATTTGGCACATCATTAGAAACACTTGAATTATCATCAATTTCCTCATTTTCATTTTCATGATCCAATTTTTTGTTTATTTGATCCAAATTTTCATTGACGTTGTTATCCAAATTTTCTTGGTGATCTACCTTTTTAAAACAAATTTATTAAGAGCTCCTTATTGTGATTTATTAGCTCTTCATTTTTTTCTATTCTTTTTTCATTACCAAATAAATATCGTTTAGGCAACATATATGTAGAAACTCAGGAAGACATGAAAAATATATTTGTATATTTACTGAATGTGTAACAAATACAAGCAAGAGCTCATATTTATATTATAGGATTTGAGACAAAGCAACAAGGAAAATATTTACATATAAAGGCTAATTAATCCTAACATAATTACAATAATGAGAGAATCACAACATATCGTAACATCCCCCCTCAAACTCAAGTGGGTGGAGCAGTAATCAACTTGAGTTTGGAGACTAAAGTGCGGAAGCCACTCGGATAGTGAGGTTTTGTGAACAAATCAGCCGACTTAATCCCTTGACTCAGAGCCCTTTTTTCTAATTATAATTCCCTAATTCCTTAGGTGAACCTATAATCATCAAAGGTTTTAAGTCCGTTAATTTTAGAATCACAACCTGACAACTTTCTATCTCTAGATTGTTTGTTAGGTTGAGCAACATAAATATGTCTAAGTTATAATTTGGTGTCAGCAGTCAGGGTCAGAATCATAAAAGCATTACGCACAATTTATATTGAATAAACTAGAATAACATTCATAATAATTTAGAGTTACAGATTACATGATAATGAGCTAGAACAGAATCATCTAATGACCTAATCTCAATGGATTTAGTTACTCATGGCTAAAGCATAAACAACTAATAACAAAGAAGAACTCATTCCATGAAATTGATGACCGACTGTGAGTTTTGATGGTCTCCCACTTATTCTCCAGATCTCCAACTTCAAAAATGTCTTTTTTCCTCTAAATTTTCGAACCCTTTTTCCTTTTGAACAAGTATGACTTTCATAGCTTTCGCCAAAATCGTGTCCCGCAGTTCTAAATTGTGCCCTGATTTCATTAAAAATTCAATTTCAATTTGGTGCCCCTCCAAAATCGTGCCCCGGTTTTGGCAAATCATGGCACAATTTTTGTCAAATCAAAGCTCCTGAAATGGCCGCAAAATTGTGCCCCGATTGTACTAAATCGTGGCCTGATTTCCACTTCACAGTTTTTCTCCTTTTTCTGTCAATTTTCCAGATTCAAACCTTGCAAAACATCTGACTCTACTAAAAATGCATAAAAAGTGCTAACAAAATAGTGTCATCAACATATTAGCCTACTTAAAGTCTTATTTCATATTAATGTCTATAAATAACTAATATGACTTTTCTTTGAATAGATTAATGAGATAATATACCATTGTAATTATTCTCCTTTTCCATATTATGGTATCTTTGAATCTAAATTTATATGATATCATATTTCAATAGCTAAAAGATATTTAATCTTCATGTATTGTACAATTAAACATCCTAGATAAAAGTACATAAGATCCCCTTAAATCCGCACTGAATTTATCTCGACAAGCGATGTGACATGATCGAAAAGGCAACACATAAATTTAAACTATATGCATCTGGTTCAAATCGAAGACTAGTCGAGTGTTGCCATGTTCTTGCAAACAAAATCATGAAGCAGATGATGAAAGTGCAAACAGTGTAAAGAGTTATCTTCCACAAAGTCCAGTTTCCATAACAAATTAGGCCAACAAATCTCCATACCTTTGTATGCATCAGGGTCCTCTGAATTTGGATGAGCATAGCTACTTTGATGTTTTGATTAAAAATTTCTTACATTGACAGATGCACTTTAAGAGTACCTGCTAGAAATCCACAATAATTTACTGTACTACTTTGTGAAGATATTTCAGCATGACTTTTGACTTTAATAACTACTATATTCAAATGTTCACACTAGTCTTTTTTCTGATTATTATAAACCTTCAATGAAAACTATCCAAGTCTTATTTGCAATAGAAAGACAACATATCTTGTCAACAACAGATTGTGCCTTGTGATGACCACAAATTAATATAATTTTCATTCACTTAATTATGAATTTCATTCTACCTCAAACCCCTCTCCGACTCTAGGAAACATATCAGTCTTAGAATCCAAATACAAATCAACACACTACCCTTTAGAAATTAAGTACTATGCCCATAAGAATTTCCAATAGACTAATACAGAAAAATCAATGGAGAATTTTAGGATTTTTTTCAAGTATCATTGGATTCACTTCTTATGCATTCAGCTCTTCTTTCAACCATCTTTTTGGAAAGTGGAACTTCATCAAAATCATTATTTACACAGTGGTAAGTTTCAGTATTAGTAGCATGATGTTATTTTTGAAGAAATGGAAACTTTCAAAGAGATTCTTACTGAAAGCTCATTTGGGTGTTCTTGTTTTGTTGCTAACATCTTTGTACTCTTTTGTAACTGATAAAGATTTGAAGGGAAAACCAGATCTATTGAGTCTGATTTCTTGTTCAGCTTTTGCTTTTATGTCTTTTTGCTTATCAAGGCAAATTGATCTTGGTTTTGAATCTGATCTCCTCAATTTTTTCCTTGGAATTCTAACTGTTCAATTGATGAAGATAAATTTGATGCTATCTATTGTTGCTGCAATCTTATGTTATTCTCTTTTGGTTCTTCGTTCGAAATTGGATTCGAGGCATGAAATTGGAACTTTGAGAGTGGAAGATGATGTAGCTATAGAAATTGATGGTGTAGATAACAATAGAAATGAATTTCAATCTGATTACAGTAATGGTAGCCAACAAAATCAGTCTTTAAGAAGAAGGGTAAACCATGATGATGGGTATAATTGGAAAAAGTATGAAGAGAAAGTAGCAAAAGGAATTGAAAATCAAAGAAGCTATTACAAATGTACGTGGCCTAATTGTTTTGTGAAGAAAAAGGTTGAGAGAAAAATCGATGGAGAAGTTATTGACATACTATTCAAAGGTACACATAATCATTGGAAGCCAACGTCTTCAATGAAGAGGAATTCATCATCTGAGTATCTTTATTCACTTTTACCTTCAGAGACGAGCTCCATTGACTTGCAAGATCAATCATTAGGCAGTGAACAATTGGATTCTGATGAAGAACCTGCAAATTCCTCAGTATCAATATGAAATGTTCTGATATTGAAGTTGAGAACAAATCAATTATTGTTTTAAGGAAGTTTTGTTTCAGCTAGTTTATGATAGGGAGGTAATTAAGGCCATATTTACTATTGCACTTTCTTGTTTGTAGTAGTTGTTTGAAGCTAGAGTTTAGGGTATAATGAGTTACAATTCCTATAGGTTAATTTCCTTCAACAATTCCTTGTAAAATATTGTTTCATTTAATTTTTTATATAATACGAGTTAAGGAGAATTGTTTGAGACTAAAATTATTATAATCTTGTGATGTATATATAATAATGGGTTGACAATGTGACCATAGTAACTTTTCCCAATCTAGCCAACTAGAAACACAAACAGACGATGATGATGACGATGACGATGACGATGACGATGACGATGACGATGATGATGATGAGCATAGGTCTTATCTTAAGACCAAAATTTGAAACATATCCAAAAGAAGACTCAACTAGATATCCTATTTTGACAAGCATAGCTTGAGAGATAATAAATATTCCGCCTCTACCGCAGCTTTAGAGAGTGTATTCAGCACCGAAGGATGGGTGCTTAGTGATCATCGTACTTGTCTATAGCCTAAAATACCGGAAGCACATGTTTGCACGCAGGATTGGTTGAATGGATAATCTCTCTCACTATTTCTGATGAGAACCTTAACAAGATCCGTAAATTGGTGAAGGTAAATTTATTTATATCTATGTTGATTCGTAATTTCAGCTTTGGTTAATATGAATATATTAATGTAAGTGGATTCAATAGTTATATTCTTGAATTAATTTAGGAGAATCATATCATTACCATCAGAATACGGAAATCCATCAGTGTCAATGCTACTAGAGAGCCAACCATTGATTCAACCATGCTTAGGAGTTGGGACTTAATGCAAATATTTATCGGACATTGATCCATTATATAAGTAACATTGGAATTTTCCTACTACAAATTAATGAATTACAAAGACTCCCAAATGGATTTCATATTCTTTGTACTATATACAAATGAAGTTGGAATTTCCAATTCTAAGTACTTAGCAATATATGTGTTGGTTGCTTCACTTGGATGCACAATGTCCCAAAATACATATTTCGAAGCGTCATCACATACAGGGTGAAAGGTAACTATAAGTTGGTGGTGAGTGATCACGACTTCATAATTGATGCCCTTCCGGATGAAACCATCAATCACCTTCAGAAAACCACGAAACTAATGGTCAATTCTTGCTTTGAGAAGGAATGCTTTGACTTGTACATTAGTTTGCGTAAAGATTGGTTCCAAGTGAACGTCAACTCTACAATCGTGTCTTCTCAGATTCAACTTATGAATCATCTGATGTTTATTTTTTAGAGGTTTGTCTTGGAGCGACGAGTCAACTATCGAATTTTGTAGACTCATTTTTTAATCGAAGTCCTTCGGTGTGGCGTTTGTTTAAACTTCTTGACTTGTTTGAGATGTTGCGTGATCTGATTCCTGAATTCGAATTATTGTTTACTTGTTCGTTAGCAATAGGTCTTATCTTAAAAACAAAGTTTGAAACATATTGATGTTGATCAAAAGTAAGTATCGTTTTTATATCGTTCCACAGGGATTAACGTGATATCATAAACCGTTCAACATCGATTATCGTCTTAAGTTAGGGTTTAACCTTTTTTTATACTACGCTACTCAACATTTAAAAACTTAATAAATAAAACGTAGAGTAATAGGACATAGAAGGCGTTAGGATTAACGTTCATCAATCAAACATCGTTTGTATTCGATTGATCATAAATACGGATTCTAGCTTTTTCTTATATATGACATTATTACGTATTGCTCAACAACGTCATTGATTTCCCAAATGACGTCGTGAGATCGATCGTATCGTTTAATCGATGATTTCTCAATCTATTAAACGATTCGAAAGCTTTACGATCCAATACTTTAATGTAATTATCAAAACCAAATCCCATTTCTAGAATTTCTTATCTTGATAGAATATCATTCTAAACCTAGATTCAAAAGTCTTTTTCAACAACATTTAAATCAAATATAAGAGTGAAAAGCAAGAAGAAATTCAATGGTATATAAAAATGCTAGAATCATATATTTAATAATCAAAAGTTTACAACATGGAATGATTGATTACCTATTAATCCCAACAAAGGAGATTAGTTGATCATTGTCATGACAACTATTGCAAAACAAGAAAGGAAGATGAAGATATATTAAGGCTTGATGTCTCAAAGCTTCTTAATGTATTCTTCAATCCAAATTACTTTGCTATTTGAAGTTTTCCTCCTTCTATGCCTATTCTCTCTCTCTTAGGAATAAACTCTTAAATTTCGTGTAAAATGAAAGCAATACAAATGTCAGTTTTTTAACCTAAAAGCTGTAAAAAGCTTAAATACTAAGACTGATAAATACAATTTCGCTCAGCGATACGTATCGTCGCTCAGCGAACAAATCAAAACAGCCAATAGAGATCTGCCACGTCATCTTCAGCATTTAGACCGCCTTGATGATTTCGCTGAGCGATCCATATTTCGCTGGGCGAAAACAAACTTCCCCTGTTCCAGAAATTCCCTGCCTCACTTCGCCAACCTTTCGCTGTAGGATCGCTAGGCGATAATTCTCTGCCTCACTTCGCTCAGCATTCGCCAAGATATCGCTAGGCGATAATTCTCTGCCTGACTTCGCTCAGCAGTCGCCCTAGGATCGCTAGGCGATTGTCTTCATGCTTCTCTTCAATAATTCTTTCTATTTTCAGGTCCTGGCTTGCTTTTTCCTACACAAATGGGGAAGAATGAGATATACAAAGAATAATTGGCATTTATTCATAAATTCCATGCTTTTCCTAAGATAACTTGCACAACAAGTAACTAAAAAGCTTTATAAAAGACATGGATTTATTCATATTTTGCCACTTATCAAATACTCCCCAACTTAGTTCTTTGTTTGTCCTCAAACAAAAGATTCAAAATAATTGAAAAAAACAAGGCTTTGGACAAAGTTAAGCATGAGGCAAAAATTTCAAAAATGGAAGAAAAGATTTTCAGGTGAATGATTCAACTTTGATAGCGCGAGCAATAGTAAAGTTTCTCATTCCACTGAATACATACCATGAATGTGACATAGTCCTAAGCACAAATTTCATATCTCACAATTCTTGGCAAACAAAATATTTAAATTTGAACCAAACCTAACACACTTCTATATAAAAAGTAGATGAACATGTTGAAATCATTTGTGAGGGTTATGAACACTCATCCAACAAACATGATAACATTCCAATTAAATTATGTGTCCATCTAATTATCATTTCCAAAAGCATAAAAGGCATTGATCAAAAGGTCTTTAAGGGTTGTAATTGGGCTAGGTTACAAAAGAATTGTCATATGTGGGATATTTGAATTCAAATGGCCAAGCAAAAGGAACATTCAATCTAATTACAAACTTCCTTCTTTTTCCAACACAACACTTGATGAATTTCATATTTTTCTTTTCTTGATTGATCTTGACAACTTTTTCTTTGAATTATTGCAAACCTTTTTCATTTTTCTCTTTTCTTTTTCTTGGTTTGCTTTTCTTTCTTTTTTCTTTCCTTCTTTTCTTTTTCTTTTCTTTGTTGTCAAGATCAAATATCAACATTCACCATTACATTGACTTAACCATAACTTCCCTTTCTCCCCAACTTAGTTCAATGACACCCTAATCGAATGTTCCTTTGTTATTATGGCAAAGGTCAATAAAAACGATGGATAAGGGTTCACAAGAAAACAACTATCAGAATTCAATAAAGAGTTAACTATGAACTGAATTTTTTTTTTACAAACTCCGGCAATTTAAATAAGCAATTGAGCTTATTAAAATTGACAGTTCACAGTTAACAATTCTGATTCAATAGGCTCAGATGGGTTAACAGATACTCACACATCTCACAGGGTAGGTTCATTTGGTCAAGTATTTCACTCAATTTCAAAAAATTGCCTTGATCATTTCAATGCTCTTATACAATTTAAGACAACAAAAGATTTAACATAAAATAACTGAGTTAAACATGATATTGGTCTCCTGCATATATACAATGGTTGAGGATTCCTCACATTTTGGCTAGTTCTAAATTGGTTCAAACGTAAATATGTGCTTACTTAAAACTGAGTAACATAAAAATTGTGTGCAAAGGACTCATTTCACAATCAAGTATATACCTAGAAAAACAAGAAACGAGTACCTTAGCTGCGTGCTTTATCACTAACTTTTTATCATTATCACTCACCTGATCTTTTGCTCACAGCTTTGGCTTAGTTCAAGCATTTAGCTTTGAGTATTTGAACAGGGTTCACACAATTGAAAATTAACTATACTAACTAAAACATGACTAAAATAAATAAATATAACACACAAAATTAACATAAAACATAACTTAAGCAAATTGTACCAAAAGTACATAAAATTCAAAGTACAGAATTCAAATACGGAATTAAAAGTACGGAAGCTAAGTACAAATCAAAATACCGAAACAAATACGGAAATTCAGTTATACAAGCCATGGTATTTCAGACAATCCAAAAAAAAAAATTCTGACTGAAAGCATTAAAGATAGTACAAATCAAAATACCGAAACAAATACGGAAATTCAGTTATACAAGCCATGGTATTTCAGACAATCCAAAAAAAAAAATTCTGACTGAAAGCATTAAAGATAATATTTCACTGAATGTGCGTGCTTTCAAGTTGTACTTCCTCTTCAGTCCTCCATCTCCTCATCAATTTCCGTCTCCTCATCCTCACCACCAGCTGCTACAACATCATCAGCAGCACCATCAGCACCTGCAGCTGCACTGCCCCCTCCATAAAAGAATGGCCTGTCCCCAGGGTAATTCACATAGGAACGGTACTGATCCGGAGTCATAACCTGCTGAGCAGGGTCTAATGGAGCACCCCACTGATGCTGCAAACGATAGAGCGACTCCTGGATACCCAGCTGACCTCTGTAGTGTGCCTCCATAGCATCCCAAGTGTAACTCTGATACCTAGGATCCCACGGTGGAAACTGAGTTTGTTGTGGCTGTGAAGGCTGCTGCTCCTGTGCTTGCGAAGATTCAGGCTGATCTTGTGTTTGGTGGGGGGTTCTTCTGACTTGCCTCCCCTCATTGTGTCGGGCAATATATGCATCATCCACTGGATTTACTATCTGCTCGTGGATTTGTGGTGGGAGGACAATGCGTGATGACTGGCACAGGCCCATAATCAGTCCAGGAAAGGCAAGTGGGCACTTAGCAGTTGTTATGCCACTCATTGCAACTGTTTTAAGCTCCTTTGCAATGATTCTAGCAACGTCCACTTTCTTCCCAGCAAGGATACAATAGATGAGGGGGGTGACATCCAATGTGGTTGAGGACATATGGCTTTTGGGACGGATATTGTGTAAAATCAGGTTTAGAATCACCTGAGCCGGCATTGTCATGTCCTGCTTCAATGCTCTAAAAGGCCTCCCAGCTGCATTCAGATCATAGTCCTTGCCCTCCTTGAAGATAGTTTTCTTAATTTCTTCGTGGTCCCAGTTGCCACGAGCTTGCTGAGTGTGGTACTCACACAAGTATTCAGATTCAACAGGAGTCAGAGGGTTTCCAAGGTAAGCATTGATGGCTGGGCGGTGAAACTTCACAACATGGCCACAGACAAAGGTTTGGAATTCAAATGGGTTCTCAGGGTCATCCGGTATTGCGTTCGCGTAGAACTCCCTCACAATATCCGCGTTGATATTAGTCGGAGGACTAACCAACGTCTCCCACTTCCGGCTCTCAAAAATCCCCAAAATTCCAGAGTATTTCCCTTAAGGATTGATGATGAATTCTTTCTCGTGCAAAAACTTCCTCTTGAGCAGCTCCTGGTACCTTGCTGCGTGATGTGCACTCCGGAAGCGACTCGCATCGAACGGAGCGGATGCTCGAGAAGATGCTTCTCCCGCATTCCTTTTGCTTCCGGTTGCTTTGGTTTTAGGTGCCATGCTGCAAAATAAACAGACAAAACACACAGAACAAAATAGATAGAGGTTAGTATAAAAATGGCATTGAAATTATCAGAGCAAAAATTTTTAAATTTCTGGAGACAATCGCTAGGCGAAAATAAGCGTCGCTAGGCGAAAATGTTCATAGATTCTGGGTTTTCCAGATGAACTTTCGCCTAGGCGATCTTATTTTCGCTCAGCGAAAATGTGCAGAAATTGAAATTTTTTTACGAAAATCTATCATGATCTACCTCTAACTACTTCTAATCACCAGCTAACACACCCAATACTCTTAGAAATGAGGTAGAATACCAGCTTTGGCATACAAACACCCCAAACCCTAATTTATTTCAAATTTATACAAAATGGGTTTGTTTTCAAAAAATGAATCAAAATTCGATTTTTGCATGGCATTGATGTTGTTATTCTAGTTCATATCTAATCTAAACTAATTTCTAATCTAACCAGCATCTAACCATTCTAATACAGCATCAGAAACCTAACTATCAAATTCAAAAATATAACCCATAATTCGAAAATTTAAAATAAACGAAAATAGCAAGCAAACCTGATGATTAAATGCACAAAGAAATGAAAGAATGAAGTGCAGGTGCTTAAATCTGGCTTTGCTAGGCTTTGGGTTGATTTTTGTTTGAGGAATTTGAAAGGTTATGATGTGGTTTTGTGAGAAATGAACAAATGGTTTCAAAACCGGTTTTTTTGTTTAACTGGGTGGTTGGGGACGGTTGGGACATAATTAATGAGGCCATGAGGATTGACTGGCTTTGGAAACAGGAACTGTCTGTCTTCGTATTTTCGCTGAGCGAAAGTGTCATCGCTAAGCGAAAATACTTTGGTCAAAACTGGTCAAACTGACCTATAAATGTCGCTTAGCGAACGTATTCTTCGCTCAGCGATCCATGACAGGTAAAATTTTCAAGTTCTGTATTCTGGACTGGTTTCTGATTTTGAATGTAAAGTGACCTAAACTAAAATGCAAAGCAGTAAACTACTTACAAAATTGGGGTGCCTCCCAACAAGCTCTTGTTTAACGTCATTAGATCGACGCCTGTTACATGTTTGCTTAAGAATTGATGAGTGAAATCGTCGTCGTGTGCCGAACAACTTCACCTCCAAAATATGGCTTCAGCCTCTGTCCATTCACTGTCCATGTTGACTTAGTGATAGGATCCTCTAATTCCACAGCTCCATAAGGTTTAACCTCCTTGATCATGAACGGACCGGACCATTTGGACTTCAATTTACCCGGAAATAGTCTTAGCCTTGCATTGAACAGCAACACCATTTGACCAGGCCTGAATTCCCTCTTCATGATCTTCTTGTCATGATACCGTTTGACCTTTTCCTTATAAAGCTTGCTTGACTGATAGGCTTGGTCACGCATTTCTTCTAGCTCATTCATCTGAAGCTTTCTCTTCTCCCCCGCTTGCTCTTGATCAAAGTTCAAAAACTTGAGCGCCCAAAACGCTTTGTGCTCCAACTCGACCGGCAAGTGGCATGCTTTCCCATACACCAACTGGAATGGTGTGAAACCCGTAGGAGCTTTGTATGCGGTCCTATAGGCCCACAATGCTTCGTCCAGTTTCATCGCCCAATCCTTTCTTGATGATGACACGGTCTTCTCAAGTATCCGTTTGATTTCACGGTTGGATACCTCGGCTTGACCGTTGGTCTGTGGATGGTATGGTGAAGCTACCTTGTGCTTTACTCCATAGTGCTCAAGTGCTTTTGCTAACTGTTGATTGCAGAAGTGAGAACCTCCATTGTGCGCACCTCGTTTTTTCCCTCGGGAAAAAGACGCGCAGATTCCTCCGAGGTCGTCCTCGGACGCTCGGAGGGTGCCTTTGTGAAGCCGCCACCAAAGTTTTTGTGTAAAGGGAACGTTGATAAACCCTTAAGTTTTTTTTGTTTGTAAAGGGAAACGATAATAAAACCCTTTAGACGATGAGGATAAGGATTAGGTCATCGCAACCATTATCGGGTTCGGGAGTCGGTTACGCGAGGGGAAGGTATTAGCACCCCTCACGTCCGTTGTACTCAACGGGAACCTTCTATTTGGTTAAGACCTGAATTGCTTTTTAATACTTTGCGTTCATGTTCATTTATGCTAAAATATAATAAGGGGGGGGAAAAGAGATAAAAACAAACGAAAAGAGAAAAAAAAGTTTTATTATTATTGTGCTTGACAAGATGTCGATCTTGCTCCTACGTATCTCCCGGTAGTCGGAGAATTCAAAGCATACGTAGTTCTTTGGTAGAAAAACGTATGTGTGTTGGTTAATTTTAATTGGACGATGTTTTAACCGAATTCTTGCGATTAAACGTAGCTTGTATGCTCGCACTTGGAGACTTATTAAGCGTTTGTTCGCGAATCACATTAGAATTGTTAAAAGGTACGTCCGTTAGGGTAGAGGGTTGAATTGGTCGCTATGGGACCGAGAGAGGTACAATGGACTCATATAAGTCAAACATTGACCGAGTGGACTCCGAAGAGTCGGGCGATTGTTCGATTGATCCACTGAGATCAAGAACGGGTACAATGATCTACTCTAGGTACTGCTTCTAGAGGTCGAACATTGACCGAGTGGACTCCGAAGAGTCGGGCGATTGTTCGATTGATCCACTGAGATCAAGAACGGGTACAATGATCTACTCTAGGTACTGCTTCTAGAGGTCGAACATTGACCGAGTGGACTCCAAAGAGTCGGGCGATTGTTCGATTGATCCACTGAGATCAAGAACGGGTACAATGATCTACTCTAGGTACTGCTTCTAGAGGTCGAACATTGACCGAGTGGACTCTAACGAGTCGAGGGGTTGAGTCTAATGGTCAACGGGGGACCAAAAGGCTTGGATTGACCACAAGGGGCCAAGATTTGGTTTGGTTAGGGTTGTACATATTAAAAGGGAATGACGATTGTCCGAGCGACGAGACATACGTCACGCATTCGTACAATCGGGGCGATGGAGAGACATACGTCACACCATCCCTTTTTCATTCATGTTTTTGGATTGAATTCTTTAGAAATCCCAAGGCAAGTCAAAACATTTGGTTTGAAAACCCAAAATGGGAAGGTTTAGCAAAATTGCTAGAAAACGCGCAAGTTCGTCTCATTTTGTGAAAATGCGCACATTACCGGTGTATGTTCATTTTTGAGTTTTGAACATCATGAACAATATTTATTGCTCAAGTTTAGATTGAAAAGCTGAACATAGCTTGTTGGTTCATGTGGTTTTGAAAATTTGGGAACATAACTTGCTTTGCAAGTTACCCACAAAATGGTTATACGAACTTGTGATTTTGCCAAAATTATGCAAAAACCTTGTTATGATTTGAAGAACATAGGTTTAAAAACTCTTAGGTTCTGGGCTCTGGGGCTAGAACCTCAAAAATTGGTTGTTTGGACACAAAAACTCAGGTTCTGAGTTCTGTCATGGTCGCACTGCGACCATGACTTCGCACTGCGAAGCATGCGAAATTTTGGGTTCAGAAGCTGTTTCTGAACATTTGTTCAGAAACAACTTCTGAACACACTCAAGACCTTATATATGGGTGAAAAGCTTTGAGTTTTTGGGATGAAAAAGGTTGGACAAACCAATTTTGATGTTTTGAAAACCTTGGGATTTCTTTGAAATTCAAAAGGGGTTTTTTAGGACAAAGAGTTTTTGAGCCAAAATAGCTATGCAAACACAATTAGATATGCAAGATAAAGAGCTTAGTAACTTACAGAACTCCTTAGCAAAGCTCCAGCTGCACTTGGCTTGATTTGGTTGAAGGCTTTCACAAAGGTTTGAAGATTTGTGATGAACTTGAACTTTTGAAAGCTTTGTGTGGATGGATTGTTTCTGGTTATTTGTGGAGATTTGTAGGTTGAAATGAGTAGAGTTTCTGCTCTTTGAGTGTTGTGTTTTCTGTCTAATTGTGAGTGTTTGTATCCTTGGGCATTGCCTTGTATTTATAGGCCAAAATCAAATCTTTGTCATCATTACACAATCCCTTGATTCAGCTGATTTGTGGCCAAGATCAAGCTGAATCCCTTTGCATTAAATGCTAATGGATAGAGGCAACCCTGCCTTGTGCCAAGGGGCAAGTTCCAGCTTGATTTCAGCCACAAATTCAACTTATTCTAGAAGGTAATGATGAAGAACAAAGCTGATTTGCAAATGGCTAATGCTTGGGGATCAATCCTTGCAATCTCAATGGTTGGTCAATAAAAACGTGCACTGTATTGTGCAGAGATTGAGGGATGAAAAGGCTAAAATTGGCTGGTGTGAGAGGGTGAAAAGCTGCTGCAAAACAGAGTAGGCACTCATGGCTTTTCAAGTGAGAAAATCCAGCTGGTTTGACTGGTTTTTTGGGGCAGCAAGCAGGAGGAAAGTCCTCAAGCAGGTGGCTGGCAACCTTGTGGTGGTTAGCAGGTCACCTGGGAGGGACTAGAGCTGCCCAAGGGCAAGCCCACTTGCTTGTCACATGCTAGGTTGGAAGAAAAAGCTTCTAACCTTGGCATTAATGGCAAGTCCTTCAACTCTGGCTTTGCTTGGCCCAATTAGCCATGAATGCTACTTAAAATAAATATGGAAGTGATGTGCAACAAAATCTGGAATTAAATCCAAGAAACCAAAAATCTGCAGAAAAATCGCAGACTTCGCAGTGCGAAGTGAGCTTCGCATTGCGAAGTCCTCAATTTTGAAAAGTTGACTTTTCTGTTGACTTTTGTTGACTTTTGACTTTTTCCCCTCTTTGATTTTTTTTGATTTTTTTTGGTTTTAAAATGCGTAGGACAAAATTAGGGTACTACAGCTGCCCCTACTTAATTGTGTCTTCGCATAGAGTGCGTGAGTGCCGAGGGCATCTCATGAACTCTTTGCGGAGATCAATTAAGTAAAAAGAAAAAGAAGGACCCGAATTTTGTCCTTCGCGAAATGCAAATGAAAGGGTTGGTAGGGGTTGATCGTATCCAGCCGCTAACACTGGAGGTAGATCCACTGGGGGATGAAGGTAATCTTATCTAGGCACTGTCACTAGAGGTTGATTCCTGAGGGTGGTGATTTACTCTAGGCACTTTCAACTAGAGGTGGAACATTGAGGTAGGTGGTTTACTCTAGGCACTGTCACTAGAGGTCGATACCTAAGCTAGGTGATCTTATTCAGGTACTGCTTCTGAATATCGATTCCTAACGAGCTGTGATCTTATTCAGCCGCTAACACTGAAGGTCGATACACTGGGGGAGGTGATCTACTCTAGGAATTGCTTCTAGAGGTCGAACAATGAGGTAGGTGATCTATTCTAGGAATTGCTTCTAGAGGTTGATACCTAAGCTAGGTGATCTTATTCAGGAACTGCTTCTGAATATCGATTCCTAACGAGCTGCGGTCTTACCCTAAATAGGTGCCCCTGGTTGAATGTTAATGGATGTTGGTGAATATGTGATACTCACTGGAGGATCCTTGTTGCAGGTTTTATGAAATGAAATGCATGTGTATGAATGGTTTTAAAATATGCATGCATGAATAATGTTAGTTGGGTGCCGAGCAGAGTCGGTCTTTGTTTGTGGGTGTGTTCATGATAATTGGGCTTTCTTTTTTTTGTTTTTTGGTTGGTCGGTTTGGAAGGACAGGGTCCTTTGCCTACATACCCAAATGGGATCAAAACCGGTGTAGTTCGAGCTATTGCCCGAAGATTTGTGTGGGTTTGCCAATAATGATTGGACTTTTGTTTGGGGTTGAGACTCCCTGGGGAATATCAATGAGGTTTGGCTTTATTGTGGGCCAATGAAAATTGGGCTTTGGTTTGTTGTGCTTGACAAGATGATGATCTTGCTCCTACGTATCTCCTGGTGGGATGGAGAATTCAAAGCTTACGTAGTTCTTTGGTTTGCCAATGAATATTGGACTTTGGTTCGCCAATGATTATTGGACTTTTTGTTTGGTTGCCGAGCGAGGTCGGGCTTTTTGTTGGTTGCCGAGCGAGGTCGGACTTTTTGTTTTTGGTTGCCGAGCGAGGTCGGACTTTTTGTTTTTGGTTGCCGAGCGAGGTCGGACTTTTTGGTTTTGGTGATCTCACTGGGGATATAAGGATCATTTTGGAAGCATGATCGATATCCGGCCTTAGTGGATGAAAAAGATGTATGAGGGTGAGCTTATCTGGGAAATTTGTTTCCTCCGACACCCGGGATCTTTGCGTTTTACGCGTCGTGAGCTACGCACTTGTTTCTGCTGAAGAGCATGAGTCTTAAAATGACTGATGCAAAGCTTCAAGTTTTGAGTCCTCTGATGCAATACCGGGGACCAACGAAATTCTTTCGACATTTAAAACGTCCAAGTAAAAAACACACATTTTCTTTTGCAAGTTTTTTTTATTTCCCATATTTCAATGCATTATCTATCATGAATAAAAACACATTTTATGAGCAAGTAAGGACGCATAACAATGAAAAGGTTTAAAAATGATTTTGATTCAACGAAACTTAGTCCCTTGTATGGGTAACTATTCGTGAAAATGCAATCCCTATAAGAGGTGATTACTGAGATAGGGAGAAAAGAAGAAACAAAAAAGACAAATGGAAATTTGCTTGGGTTTCACGTGCTACTTTCCCTATGACTTTGAAATAATCTTTTTTTTTGAAAGATGATAATGAGGTTGATTCTTTCCCTCTTGAATTCTGTCCGGACCTCACGTGCCGCAGTCTTTTTGCCTTCTTTTTTTTTTTTTTGAAACCCCTAATTTTTACCTGGACTGCTCTTTCAAGTTTTCAGTCCACTGGGGTATATTTCCTTTTTTTGATGTCCTTAATTTTTGCCTAGACCGCCTTTTCAGGTTTTCGATCTACCAGGACGCTCTCTATTGCCTAAACCGCCCTTTCAGGTTTTCGATTTAGCGAGCTCTTTTTCTTTTTGGCATATATATTTTTTTTGACTGCGCCGGAGTTTATTGATAGGGGGATCCTTGTGGACGGGTAATACCTTTTTTCCAAGCATTAAGTCTCCTTCCTAAATTCTCGAGAATGAACTTTCCTGCCGAGCTGTCCATGCCACCATGCTATGAGGTGTTTCTCTTTTATGGGGTTTAGTTGGTCAAACCTTGTTTGTATTTGTGAATGCCAATAAAATTGGGCCTTGGTAGTGATTGGATGCCGAGCGAGGTCGGGCTTTGTTTTTGGTTGCCGAGCGAGGTCGGGCTTTTTGTGATTGGAGTGGAGATGCTAATGAAAATTGGGCTTTATGTGTGATTGTGTTTGTAAGGGCCAATGGAAATTGGGCTTTTATTGGAAATGGTATTTGGGAATATGTTTGTGAGTGCCAATGAAAATTGGGCTTTTGGGTGTTTGGATGCCGAGCGAGGTCGGGCTTTTATTGTGGGATGCCGAGCAAGGTCGGGCTTTTTGATTTTTGGATGCCGAGCAAGGTCGGGCTTTTATGATGGGATGCCGAGCAAGGTCGGGCTTTTGTTTTTTGGATGGGAATGGCTTCCGAGCAAGGTCGGGCTTGTTTTGGATGGGAATGCCAATGAAAATTGGGCTTTTATTGGAAATGGGGTTTGTGAGGGCCAATGGAAATTGGGCTTTTTGTTTGGAAATTGTGTGCGCCAATGAAAATTGGTCTTTTGTTGGAGATGTGAGGAATGCCAATGACGACTTGGCTTTTTGTGTTTGGGGATGCCAATAAAAATTGGGCTTTGTTTGTTTGGGGATGCCAATAAAAATTGGGCTTTTTTTTTTTTGGAAATGGGCGATGTGAGGAATGCCAATGACGACTTGGCTTTTTGTGGGAATTTGTGGGGAGTGCCGTAACGGCTTGGCTTTTTGTGGGAAATTGTGGGGAGTGCCGTAACGGCTTGGCTTTTTGTGGCGAAATTGTGGGGAGTGCCGTAACGGCTTGGCTTTTTGTGGGAAATTGTGGGGAGTGCCGTAACGGCAAATGGTTTCTTTTTTGATGGATTGGGCGACCACTTGTTTGGTCATGTTTGCATAGGTAGCTGCTTCGACCCTTTTGGTGAAACAGTTGATGGCAACTAGTATGAACTGGTGCCCTTTTGAAGCCTTTGGCTCAATCATTCCGAATATGTTTATGCCCCACATAGAAAAAGGTTTAGGGTGATGTCATGACATTCAGAGGTGTTTGTGGTATGTGCCACTTGTTGGCATAATTTTGTCACTTGTGACATGTCTTGGCATTGGTTTGGAAGGACTCCTCATGGATTTCTTCGGTGAGCATGACTGCTTCACGTTTATCCGCACATCTGAGTAAGACCTAATTTCTCTTGTAGAGTGTGCCCCGGCAGAGGGAAAACTGTAGTGCCATTCTTTTGAGGGCTCTCTTGGTGAGGTTGTATTACCCTATCTTCTTGATCCCCAAGTCTGGACAATCCTTCAGGAGGTTCAAAATCGTCCTTATTATCATCTTCCGTTTGGTTAATTTGAAGATTGAAGTCAAAAGGGATTGTAGCAGTGTTATTTTTTGGTGTATGATGATGATTTTTTTTTTTAGGGTTTATGAAAATTTATTTGAGAACGAAAGAAAAACGAACTCTTTTGAACATAAACTGCAACTTTATTAATGACGAAAATGATTTGAAATATGGGGGTCCCATAAAATTAATCATTTGCCTTGGGAAGAGCAAAATGATTTGATTTTTTTTTGAAAAACAAGATAAATCACTTGGACAAAAAAAAAGATTTCTGAAATTTCGATGGCCTTCCGGTTGCTCGGATCTCTTCCGAAACGCTACTGTACACCGGGTCGGGTACTTCCCCTTTTTTTGGTGTTTGGTGAGGGAATGATGTGAGGGTTTTGCTTTCAAATGCATGAAAATGCATGTAAATGTATGAATGCAATGAGTATGCAAAAATATGCCCCTTTATTTTGTTTATGCGTAAATTTTTTCATGAATGCAAATGCATGGTATGCAGGGGTTTGGTATATGAAGGTTCGGAACTTCCCCCCATCCTCACGTGTAGGCTCTAAAGATGATATCTCCTAAGAAGAGGTCCCTAGAGTCATAGATCTCACATGGAATTAGGGTTGTCTATGGACATACGTCGACATGACTTCAATTAATTCCACGTGAAAATCTCCTCTAAGCGGGGTTGGGCATCCCACCTCACGGACATACGTCAACGCGGGCTTCCGCACACAACCTCCTTCTAACTTAGTTTTTCTCTCAAGCTCGGGTAGAGAGCCTCACACGTCCGGCATTAACCCGAACAATGTGGAGTAACATCACTCAAGTAACCCCCACATTTGATATATATATAATATGAATATAAAGCAGATAAAGCAAATATAAACATAAAGCATAAATATAACATGTATGAATAAAATAAATAAACATGGCACGCAAAGAAAATAAAGCAATTGTCTTTAACCCAAATAGGTTAGGCTTGACTCGCTAGTGGGAACAGCATCCCCAGTGAAGTCGCCAGCTGGGCGCACCTCGTTTTTTCCCTCGGGAAAAAGACGCGCAGATTCCTCCGAGGTCGTCCTCGGACGCTCGGAGGGTGCCTTTGTGAAGCCGCCACCAAAGTTTTTGTGTAAAGGGAACGTTGATAAACCCTTAAGTTTTTTTTGTTTGTAAAGGGAAACGATAATAAAACCCTTTAGACGATGAGGATAAGGATTAGGTCATCGCAACCATTATCGGGTTCGGGAGTCGGTTACGCGAGGGGAAGGTATTAGCACCCCTCACGTCCGTTGTACTCAACGGGAACCTTCTATTTGGTTAAGACCTGAATTGCTTTTTAATACTTTGCGTTCATGTTCATTTATGCTAAAATATAATAAGGGGGGGGAAAAGAGATAAAAACAAACGAAAAGAGAAAAAAAAGTTTTATTATTATTGTGCTTGACAAGATGTCGATCTTGCTCCTACGTATCTCCCGGTAGTCGGAGAATTCAAAGCATACGTAGTTCTTTGGTAGAAAAACGTATGTGTGTTGGTTAATTTTAATTGGACGATGTTTTAACCGAATTCTTGCGATTAAACGTAGCTTGTATGCTCGCACTTGGAGACTTATTAAGCGTTTGTTCGCGAATCACATTAGAATTGTTAAAAGGTACGTCCGTTAGGGTAGAGGGTTGAATTGGTCGCTATGGGACCGAGAGAGGTACAATGGACTCATATAAGTCAAACATTGACCGAGTGGACTCCGAAGAGTCGGGCGATTGTTCGATTGATCCACTGAGATCAAGAACGGGTACAATGATCTACTCTAGGTACTGCTTCTAGAGGTCGAACATTGACCGAGTGGACTCCGAAGAGTCGGGCGATTGTTCGATTGATCCACTGAGATCAAGAACGGGTACAATGATCTACTCTAGGTACTGCTTCTAGAGGTCGAACATTGACCGAGTGGACTCCAAAGAGTCGGGCGATTGTTCGATTGATCCACTGAGATCAAGAACGGGTACAATGATCTACTCTAGGTACTGCTTCTAGAGGTCGAACATTGACCGAGTGGACTCTAACGAGTCGAGGGGTTGAGTCTAATGGTCAACGGGGGACCAAAAGGCTTGGATTGACCACAAGGGGCCAAGATTTGGTTTGGTTAGGGTTGTACATATTAAAAGGGAATGACGATTGTCCGAGCGACGAGACATACGTCACGCATTCGTACAATCGGGGCGATGGAGAGACATACGTCACACCATCCCTTTTTCATTCATGTTTTTGGATTGAATTCTTTAGAAATCCCAAGGCAAGTCAAAACATTTGGTTTGAAAACCCAAAATGGGAAGGTTTAGCAAAATTGCTAGAAAACGCGCAAGTTCGTCTCATTTTGTGAAAATGCGCACATTACCGGTGTATGTTCATTTTTGAGTTTTGAACATCATGAACAATATTTATTGCTCAAGTTTAGATTGAAAAGCTGAACATAGCTTGTTGGTTCATGTGGTTTTGAAAATTTGGGAACATAACTTGCTTTGCAAGTTACCCACAAAATGGTTATACGAACTTGTGATTTTGCCAAAATTATGCAAAAACCTTGTTATGATTTGAAGAACATAGGTTTAAAAACTCTTAGGTTCTGGGCTCTGGGGCTAGAACCTCAAAAATTGGTTGTTTGGACACAAAAACTCAGGTTCTGAGTTCTGTCATGGTCGCACTGCGACCATGACTTCGCACTGCGAAGCATGCGAAATTTTGGGTTCAGAAGCTGTTTCTGAACATTTGTTCAGAAACAACTTCTGAACACACTCAAGACCTTATATATGGGTGAAAAGCTTTGAGTTTTTGGGATGAAAAAGGTTGGACAAACCAATTTTGATGTTTTGAAAACCTTGGGATTTCTTTGAAATTCAAAAGGGGTTTTTTAGGACAAAGAGTTTTTGAGCCAAAATAGCTATGCAAACACAATTAGATATGCAAGATAAAGAGCTTAGTAACTTACAGAACTCCTTAGCAAAGCTCCAGCTGCACTTGGCTTGATTTGGTTGAAGGCTTTCACAAAGGTTTGAAGATTTGTGATGAACTTGAACTTTTGAAAGCTTTGTGTGGATGGATTGTTTCTGGTTATTTGTGGAGATTTGTAGGTTGAAATGAGTAGAGTTTCTGCTCTTTGAGTGTTGTGTTTTCTGTCTAATTGTGAGTGTTTGTATCCTTGGGCATTGCCTTGTATTTATAGGCCAAAATCAAATCTTTGTCATCATTACACAATCCCTTGATTCAGCTGATTTGTGGCCAAGATCAAGCTGAATCCCTTTGCATTAAATGCTAATGGATAGAGGCAACCCTGCCTTGTGCCAAGGGGCAAGTTCCAGCTTGATTTCAGCCACAAATTCAACTTATTCTAGAAGGTAATGATGAAGAACAAAGCTGATTTGCAAATGGCTAATGCTTGGGGATCAATCCTTGCAATCTCAATGGTTGGTCAATAAAAACGTGCACTGTATTGTGCAGAGATTGAGGGATGAAAAGGCTAAAATTGGCTGGTGTGAGAGGGTGAAAAGCTGCTGCAAAACAGAGTAGGCACTCATGGCTTTTCAAGTGAGAAAATCCAGCTGGTTTGACTGGTTTTTGGGGCAGCAAGCAGGAGGAAAGTCCTCAAGCAGGTGGCTGGCAACCTTGTGGTGGTTAGCAGGTCACCTGGGAGGGACTAGAGCTGCCCAAGGGCAAGCCCACTTGCTTGTCACATGCTAGGTTGGAAGAAAAAGCTTCTAACCTTGGCATTAATGGCAAGTCCTTCAACTCTGGCTTTGCTTGGCCCAATTAGCCATGAATGCTACTTAAAATAAATATGGAAGTGATGTGCAACAAAATCTGGAATTAAATCCAAGAAACCAAAAATCTGCAGAAAAATCGCAGACTTCGCAGTGCGAAGTGAGCTTCGCATTGCGAAGTCCTCAATTTTGAAAAGTTGACTTTTCTGTTGACTTTTGTTGACTTTTGACTTTTTCCCCTCTTTGATTTTTTTTGATTTTTTTTGGTTTTAAAATGCGTAGGACAAAATTAGGGTACTACATCCATCACTTATTAGCACTCTTGGAGTTCCAAATCGGGAAAAGATGTTTCTTTTCAGAAACTTTACCACCGTCTTGCTATCGGCTTTCTGGGATGCTATTGCTTCTACCCACTTTGACACATAGTCAACAGCTACCATAATGTATTCGTTGCTCATGGAGGATGGAAATGGCCCTACAAAGTCAATACCCCAACAGTCGAAGACTTCGACTTCAAGGATACTTTGTAGAGGCATTTCATTCCTTCTTGAAATCCCTCCGGTTTTCTGGCAACTCTCGCATTCCTTCACATGTTCGTATGCGTCTTTGAACAACGTGGGCCAATAAAAGCCTGCTTGAAGAACTTTTGCTCCAGTTCTTTCTCCACTATAATGACCACCATATGGCGAGTTGTGACAGTGCCACATGATGTCCTTGGCTTCTTCTCTTGCAACACATCTTCTTAACAAGTGGTCTGCTCCAATCTTGAAGAGGTACGGGTCATCCCAAATGAATTGAGTTGCGTCTCTCAACAACCTCTTCTTCATTTGCCATGTGTAATCCTCCGGTATGAACCCCATTGCTTTGTAATTGGCCATGTCAGCGAACCATAGTCTTTCTTGCACCATAAGCAACCTCTCATCCGGGAACTCTTCAAGGATGTCCCTCTCATTCTTCGTTATCTCATCGTTCACCAATCTTGACAGATGATCAGCTACTAGGTTCTCAGTCCCCTTCTTGTCCTTAATCTCCAAATCAAACTCTTGGAGTAGCAACATCCAACGGATGAGTCTCGGCTTTGAGTCGGGTTTGGTAATTAAGTACTTGATAGCTGCATGGTCAGTCCAGATAACAATTTTTGAACCTATGAGATACGAACGAAATTTTTCTAATGCGAACACTATGGCAAGTAATTCTTTTTCAGTGGTAGCATAATTGACTTGTGCGTCATTTAAAACTTTACTTGCATAGTGTATAGCATGAAAAATTTTGTTTTTGCGTTGACCTAACACCGCGCCTACCGCATAATCACTTGCATCGCACATAAGTTCAAAATCATATGTCCAGTTTGGTGCGGTGATTATGGGTGCGGATGTTAAGCTATCCTTTAAACTATTAAAAGCATGTAAACAATCAATATCAAAATCAAAAGACTTATCTTTGTTGAGCAAATTGCTCAATGGCTTTGCGATTTTTGAGAAGTCTTTGATGAATCTCCGATAGAACCCGGCATGGCCTAGGAAACTTCGGATTCCTTTGACACTGACTGGTGGTGGAAGCTTTCCTATCACGTCGATCTTAGCTTTATCAACTTCAATACCCTTGGAGGAGATCTTGTGACCAAGGACTATACCCTCGGTTACCATGAAGTGACACTTCTCCCAATTGAGTACCAAGTTGGTTTCCTTGCACCGTTTCAGTACCGTGTCCAGATTCTTCAAGCACAAATCATATGATGACCCGAAAACTGAGAAGTCGTCCATAAACACTTCAATGCTCTTTTCTATCAAGTCTGCAAAGATGGCTTGCATGCATCGTTGAAATGTTGCTGGAGCGTTACATAATCCGAACGGCATGCGTCGATATGCAAAAACCCCAAAAGGACATGTGAATGCAGTCTTCTCGTGATCGTCTGGATTCACCGAAATCTGATTGTAACCCGAATATCCGTCAAGGAAACAGTAAAAAGCTTGTCCTGACAGCCTCTCTAGCATTTGATCCATAAATGGTAGAGGAAAATGATCCTTTCTAGTTGCTTTGTTAAGCCTCCGGTAGTCGATACACATCCTCCAACCGGTTACGGTTCTTGTCGGTATGAGCTCATTCTTCTCGTTCGTGATAACCGTCATACCTCCCTTCTTAGGGACAACTTGAACCGGACTAACCCAAGTGCTATCCGAGATCGGATATATCATGCCGGCTTCAAGTAGCTTAACTACTTCTTTCCGGACTACTTCCTTCATGTTTGGGTTTAGCCGTCTTTGAGGTTGTGCTATCGGCTTATAATCCTCTTCCATCATGATCTTATGCATGCAATAGGAAGGACTTATCCCTTTTAAGTCGGATAGTGTCCAACCTATTGCTTCCTTGTTGGACTTCAAAACTTCTACCAATTTTGTTTCTTCATGGTTTGACAAGGAGCTACTAATGATTACCGGTTTGGTACCCTCTTGATCAAGAAACACATACTTCAAATGTGAGGGCAAGATCTTCATCTCCGGCTTCACTTCTTCTACTTTAGCTTCATTCGTCAATTCCTCGATTTTGGCTTTGTGAGGAGGAATTTCCTTAAACGAATCGAGCTCCTTCAAACACTCTTCAAGCTCCTTCTCATCTTCTTCTCCTAGGATACTTAGTGCATTTGTCAATACTCTTTCAAGATGTGTCAAGTGATGCAACTGGTTTCTCGTATCAACTATCAATTCTTCCGTTGCATCCATCTTGAAGCAAGCAGCTTTATCACTAGGAAACTTCATTGCTTCGTGGATGTTGAAATTGACTTCTTCATCGTCCACACGGACTTTCATTAAGCCTCCGTCAAGATCAATCATCATCCGTGCCGTTTGCATGAAAGTTATCCCAAGAAGTAGCGGCACATCATCATCCTCCGGTATGTCCATCACTACAAAGTCGATGGGGAACAAGAACTTGTCGACTTTCACCAACACGTCTTCAGCAATTCCCAATGGACGAGTGTAGGATTTGTCGGCCAATTGCAAGGTTAAGTTGGTTCTTTTTACAACTATATCACCAATCCTTTTGACAATGGATAATGGGATTAGGTTGATACTTGAACCCAAATCAATGAGTGCCTTGCCGACATTAACATTGCCAATGGACACCGGTAGTGTAACTTTGCCCGGATCTCTCTTCTTTCTTAGCAATGTTTTCTGGATGATTTCACTACAATTCGCGTCTAGCTGAATTGTTTCTTCTTCAATAAACCTCCTCTTCTTGGAGAGAATTTCTTTCATAAACTTGGCATAGGTCGGCATTTGCTCTAGGGCTTCCGAGAACGGTATGTTGATTTGTAAACGCTTGAAAACATCAAGGAACCTAGCAAACTGCCTTTCTTTCTCTTTTTTGGCTGGTGTAGTTGGGTACGGTAGATGTGGTGTTGGTGCATTCTTCACTACTTCTTGCTTCTTGCCCTTCTCCTTCACCTCATCTTTCTTCCACACAATGTTTTCATTTTCAACTACATCCTTATTATTTTTTTCAACTTCTTCCTCTCTATGTACACCTCCTGTTTCTTCCTCATGTCCTTCATCATCATCCTTCTCCTCATTCTCAACAATTCTTCTCTCTACTTCAAGGTTGTCCCCTATACCTTTACCAATGACCTTCCCACTACGAGTAGCAATTGCCCTGCAATTTTCGTTGTCTCTTGAAGCAAGGACTTCCTTTGGGTTGGTTTGCGTGTTGGCGGTAAAGGTTCCGCCTTGTTGAGTAGCTTGAGATAGTTGTTGTGCCAACTGGCCCACTTGCGTCTCCAGATTTTTGATGGAGGCATCAGTGTTCTTCTGGTTAGCCATTGACATCTGCATGAATTGATTGAGGGTTTCATCGGTGGTTTTGTTGCGGTTTTGTTGTGGAGGTTGATATTGGTTATAGTTTTGGTAAGGTTGTCGGTTATGTTGCCCAGCTTCTTGCCTCCAACCTTGGCCATAGTTCGGATTATTCCCTCTTGGGAAGTTGTTTGGATGGCTTTGGAATTGGTTTGGAAACTGTTGAGGCCTTGGTTGATTACCAACATAGCTTACCTCTTCTGTAGGTGGCGGACAAAATCCGGTTGGGTGATCTCCCGAACAAAGCTCGCATGATGCGACTTGGTGTTGTCTTCTTTGTTCGTTCTGGATGTCCTTCATTTGTTGAGGAATGTTGGCCATTTTCTTTGTCAACTCTTCCACTTGTTGCGTGAGCAATTTGTTCTGAGCAAGGATTGCATCGTTTGTCCCCAAGTCTAGGATTCCCGCCTTCCTTTGGCTTTGGCTTCGGTTATGATGAGCTTGGTGATCATTCAATGCCATTCTCTCTATAATAGCAACAGCATCCTCGGCGCTCTTGGCCATCAAAGAACCACCAGCTGCAGCGTCAAGCAATAGCTTGGATTGTTGTTGCATCCCGTTCCGGAATAGATGAATTTGGTTTAAGTCATCGAAACCATGATTAGGACATCTTCTGAGCATTGACTTGAAACGCTCCCACGCTTCACATAACGTCTCACTAGTACCTTGTGAGAACACAGCAATAGTTGTCTTCGCCTCCATGAAACGATTCTTAGGGAAGAACCTCTCAAGGAATTTCTCCTCAAGCGTGTTCCAATTCGTCATTACCGTCGGTGGCTGGTCCAAATACCACTGCTTAGCTTTGCCAATCAATGAATGAGGAAACATCCTCATCCACATAGCCTCCTCGTTATTTTCCGTCTCACCAAGGGTACCCGCAATCTCGTAAAATTTTGTGAGATGTTGGAAAGGGTCTTCATGGTCTAATCCTGAGAAGGGATTAGCATATAAAATTTGTAAGATCCCCGTCTTCATCTCGGTTTGCTTGGCAGTCCGTGGCGTTTTCCCCAATTGTGCGAAACGGCGTGGACTATTATGACATGGCATCCCACGACCGCCTGAACCTCTAGGATCTCCTGCTGCAGCCATTGATAACTCTTGGCTTGGACTTGGACTAGATAAAGGACTTGAAACAGTAGATTCCTCTTGTTGCCTTTTCTTTGCTTGTTGCTTCTTTTTCCGATTCTTGCTATTGTTTCTACGAGCTGTTCTCTCTATCTCGGAATCAAAAAGAAGTTGGTCCTCCGAAACTTGACCTCGCATATACGATATCAACAATCTGACCACAAAGAATTAGCAAACAAGATGGATAAGGAATATTAGTTATATACATAAAAGAATTTTGTGCAAAATTGCTTAAAACCATAATTAAAGTTGCAATGATTATAATATCATAACTTTAATCCCCGGCAACGGCGCCATTTTGATGTTGGTCAAAAGTAAGTATCGTTTTTATATCGTTCCACAGGGATTAACGTGATATCATAAACCGTTCAACATCGATTATCGTCTTAAGTTAGGGTTTAACCTTTTTTTATACTACGCTACTCAACATTTAAAAACTTAATAAATAAAACGTAGAGTAATAGGACATAGAAGGCGTTAGGATTAACGTTCATCAATCAAACATCGTTTGTATTCGATTGATCATAAATACGGATTCTAGCTTTTTCTTATATATGACATTATTACGTATTGCTCAACAACGTCATTGATTTCCCAAACGACGTCGTGAGATCGATCGTATCGTTTAATCGATGATTTCTTAATCTATTAAACGATTCGAAAGCTTTACGATCCAATACTTTAATGTAATTATCAAAACCAAATCCCATTTCTAGAATTTCTTATCTTGATAGAATATCATTCTAAACCTAGATTCAAAAGTCTTTTTCAACAACATTTAAATCAAATATAAGAGTGAAAAGCAAGAAGAAATTCAATGGTATATAAAAATGCTAGAATCATATATTTAATAATCAAAAGTTTACAACATGGAATGATTGATTACCTATTAATCCCAACAAAGGAGATTAGTTGATCATTGTCATGACAACTATTGCAAAACAAGAAAGGAAGATGAAGATATATTAAGGCTTGATGTCTCAAAGCTTCTTAATGTATTCTTCAATCCAAATTACTTTGCTATTTGAAGTTTTCCTCCTTCTATGCCTATTCTCTCTCTCTTAGGAATAAACTCTTAAATTTCGTGTAAAATGAAAGCAATACAAATGTCAGTTTTTTAACCTAAAAGCTGTAAAAAGCTTAAATACTAAGACTGATAAATACAATTTCGCTCAGCGATACGTATCGTCGCTCAGCGAACAAATCAAAACAGCCAATAGAGATCTGCCACGTCATCTTCAGCATTTAGACCGCTTTGATGATTTCGCTGAGCGATCCATATTTCGCTGGGCGAAAACAAACTTCCCCTGTTCCAGAAATTCCCTGCCTCACTTCGCCAACCTTTCGCTGTAGCATCGCTAGGCGATAATTCTCTGCCTCACTTCGCTCAGCATTCGCCAAGATATCGCTAGGCGATAATTCTCTGCCTGACTTCGCTCAGCAGTCGCCCTAGGATCGCTAGGCGATTGTCTTCATGCTTCTCTTCAATAATTCTTTCTATTTTCAGGTCCTGGCTTGCTTTTTCCTACACAAATGGGGAAGAATGAGATATACAAAGAATAATTGGCATTTATTCATAAATTCCATGCTTTTCCTAAGATAACTTGCACAACAAGTAACTAAAAAGCTTTATAAAAGACATGGATTTATTCATATTTTGCCACTTATCACATATCTAAAACAAGACTTATTACCTTAGAGGGGATGGGGAATGTTTTCAAAGAAATTCAAATACTTTTAGGTGAATTTCATTTTTTTTTTAAATATTTTAGGTGAATTTCCTTGTTTGGCTAATAATATGGAGAATTTTAAAAATGATGGAAAGTTGTGAAGTATTTTGTTCAAGTTAAATTTAGAGAATTTCAAATGAAATCTAAAAGCTAAGAATTTTAAATTTCTTCATTCTTATATTTTCAAATTTTGCATTTTGGTCCTCAAATTTTCAAATTGACCCCAATAAATTTCCAAAAAATGAAATTGACCCCTATTTTTTAAAAAAATTACAAATTCACCCTTCAAAATTTTAAATTGACCCCTTAAAATTGTTGGCATTTGCAAATTGGCCCATCATTTCAATTTGAATTGCCTAAAATTCTACATTTTTTAAATTTCCCCAATTACTTTATCCAAACACACTCATGCAGTATATGAGTTGAGTATGATATCTTAGGTTTGTGGAAAGCCAACTCAACTAGATATCCTATTTTGACAAGCATAGATTGAGAGGAAGGGTTCTTAGTGATCATCGTACTTGTCTAGCGCCTAAAATACTGAAGCACTTGTTTGCACGCAAGATTGGTTGAATGGAAAATCTCTCTCACTATTTTCTGATGAGGACCTTAACGAGATCCGTAGATTGGTGAAAGGTAATTTAATTATATATATGTTGTCATTGTTGGCATATTTGAATTTAATGAATTACAAAGACTCTCAAATGGATTTCATATTCTTTGTACTATATATAAATGAAGTTGGAAGCTCTAGACTTCAAATTTACAATTCCTATGAAATTGGAACTTGGGTAAAATTTCCAATTCTAAGTACTTAGCAATATATTTATAGGTTGCTTCACGTGGATGCACACTGTCCCAAAATACATATTTTGAAGCGTCATCACATACAGGTGTGAGTTCATTACACAATGGAGTTACTTCAAATATGCGAGTTCCACAACACCCTTTGTTCGTTTCCTTCAAACCTGTATAATAAAAACTCAAAAGAATGCATAAATAAATACTATAGGAAACCAATGTTTGTTCCTTTAAAATTATTTATGTTCTGTTTAAGAGTATGGAAAGAAAATATTTAAGATTAATATAATTTTAATTTTGAGAGTATTGTAAAAACATTGAAAGAATTTGAATAATTTATCTAAACTCTCTAAAACATTCTAAAAAAATAAACTTCTCTTACAAGTTGAGGGACTATCCCTTTCTTTATTCCTTATTCTTAAAGCTCCATCCTAAACTTCAAGCCATAGCCTTAAATTCACTTTTTCTGTTATTTTTAAATTATTCAAGTTGAACTTTATATATATTTTTTTGGTTTCCTACAATTCCTTCCCTCGTAGATAATCATATTCGAGATACTATCAGACACTAAATATAGGTTCCTCATTTGTGATGTTATAAGACTCTAGCCTCTTCTAGTAGACTCAATCCCGGTTGAGCTTTATCTTTTTATGGAAATAACGTTGGTAAAGTTCACACAAATTTAAAGAAAAAAATCTTAACTATCATACCTAAAGAATAACATAAATTTTTTAAAAAAGACCAAGATCGCCCGTTAACCAACCCATGAATAATAATATTGATAAATGTAGCTCACCATATTTTTCAGGATGTTTGATTAAGCCAATCAAGGGGTCTTGAATCTGATCTCCTCAATTTTTTCCTTGGAATTCTAACTGTTCAATTGATGAAGATAAATTTGATGCTATCTATTGTTGCTGCAATCTTATGTTATTCTCTTTTGGTTCTTCGTTCGAAATTTGATTCTCGGAATGAAATTGGAACTTTGAGAATGGAAGCTGATGATATAGCTATAGAAATTGATGCTGCAGATAGCAACAGAAATGAATTCCTACAAAATTTGTCTTTAAGAAGAAGGGTAAACCATGATGATGTGTATAATTGGAAAAAGTATGAAGAGAAAGTTGCAAAAGGAAGTGAAAATCAAAGAAGCTATTATAAATGTACGTGGCCTAATTGTTTTGTGAAGAAAAAGGTTGAGAGAAAAATAGGTGGAGAAGTTATTGACATACTATGCAAAGGTACACATAATCATTGTAAGCCAAAGTCTTCAATGAAGAGGAATTCGTCATCTGAGTATCTTTATTCACTTTTACCTTCAGAGACGAGCTCCATTGACTTGCAAGATCAATCATTAGGCAGTGAACAATTGGATTCTGATGAAGAACCTCCAAAGTCCTCACTATCAATATGAAATGTTCTGATATTGAAGTTGAGAACAAATGAATTGTTTTAAGGAAGTTTTGTTTCAGCTAGTTTATGATAGGGAGGTAATTAAGGCCATATTTACTATTGCACTTTCTTCTCTTGTTTGTAGTAATTGTTTGAAGCTAGAGTTTAGATAATGAGTTACAGTTCCTATAGGTTAATTTCCTTCAACAATTCCTTGTAAAATATTGTTTCATTTAATTTTTTATATAATAAGAGTTAAGGAGAATTGTTTGAGATTAAAATTCACCATTTCTGATAAAGGGGTGACCATAGTAACTTTTCCCAATCTAGCCAACTAGAAACACAAACAGATGATGATGATGATGAGCATAGGTCTTATCTAAGACCAAAATTTGAAACATATCCAAAAGAAGACTCAACTAGATATCCTATTTTGACATGCATAGCTTGAGAGATAATAAATATTCCACCTCTACCGCAGCTTTTAGAGAGTGTATTCAGCACCGAAGGATGGGTGCTTAGTGATCATCATACTTGTCTGTAGCCTAGAATACCGGAAGTACTTGTTTGCACGCAAGATTGGTTGAATGGATAATCTCTCTCACAATTTTCTGACGAGAACCTCAACAAGATCCGTAAATTGGTGAAAGGTAAATTTATTTATATCTATTTTGATTCGTAATTTCAGCTTTGGTTAATATGAATCTATTAATGTAAGTGGATTCAATAGTTATATTCTTGAATTAATTTTGGAGAATCTTATCATTACCATTAAAATATGGAAATCTATCAGTGCCAATGCTACTAGAGAGCCAACCATTGATTCAACCATGCTTAGGAGTTAGGACTTAATGCAAATATTTATCGGGCATTGATCCATTATGTAAGTAACATTGGAATTTTCCTACTACAAATTAATGAATTACAAAGACTCCCAAATGGATTTCATATTCTTTGTACTAAATGAAGTTGGAATTTCCAATTCTAACTACTTAGCAATATATGTGTTGGTTGCTTCACTTGGATGCACGATGTCCCAAAATACATATTTTGAAGTGTCATCTTATACAGCGTAAAAGGTAACTATATTTTGCGTAAAGATTGGTTGGAAGATTTCTTAATAAATAAAGGGTTAATAGTGCTTTACCCCTGTAATATTGACCATTTCCGGTTTTCCCCCTTGTATTTTTTTTTTTTTTAGATTTCATCCTTGTAATTTGAAGATTTTTTGGTTTTGGACCTTCATGGAAAATTTCGCCCCCTGTAATTTGAGCAAATTTCGGTTTACCCCCCTGTAATTTGAGCAAATTTCGGTTTATCCCCCTATTAATTTGAGCAAATTTCGGTTTACCCCCCCGTCATATCATCGATTTTGTACAGTCAAAAATCATCAAGATCCAAAACCAAAAATCTTCAAATCACAAGGACGGAATCTAAAAAAAAAATTTACAGGGGGGAAAACTGAAAATGACCAATATTACAGGGGGTAAAGCTCTATTAACCCATAAATAAATTACTAATTGAGAAAGATGGGATTTCAGGATCACATTATTGGAAGATGGATTAAAGCTTCTAAGGTTGCTCTTAAAATACTATTTCCAAGTGAACGTCAACTCTACAATCGTGTCTTCTCAGAATCAACCTATGAATCATCTGATATTTATTTTTTAGAGGTTTGGCTTGGAGCGACGAGTCAACTATCGAATTTTGTAGACTCGTTTCTTAATCGAAGTCCCAGCGTGGCGTTTGTTTAAACTTCTTGACTTGTTTGAGACGCTACGTGATCTGATTCCTGAATTCGAATTATTGTTTACTTGTTCGTTGGTGAACAAAGCAATAGGCCTTATCTTAAGACCAAAGTTTGAAACATATCTAAAACAAGACTCATTACCTTAGAGGGGATGGAGAATGTTTTGAAAGGAATTCAAATACTTTTAGGTGAATTTCATTTTTTTTTTGAAATATTTTAGGTGAATTTCCTTGTTTGGCTAATAATATGGAGAATTTTAAAAATGATGGAAAGTTATGAAGTATTTTCTTCAAGTTAAATTTAGAAAATTTCAAATAAAATCTAAAAGCTAACAATTTTAAATTTCTTCATTCTAATATTTTCAAATTTTGCATTTTGTTCCTCAAATTTTCAATTTGACCCCAATAAATTTCCAAAAATTGCTAATTGACACCTAATTTTTTTTAAAATTACAAATTCACCCCTCATAATTTTCTAAATTATAAATTGACCCCTCAAAATTTTTGTAATTGCAAATTGACCCATCATTTCAATTTGGCCTAAAAATGATGACAATGAAACTTTTTATTACCCTATCCAAACAAAAATATTTAGAAATGAAGACAATTTATTTGAATAATTTGAATTGCCTAAAATTCTACATTCTTTAAATTTCCCCAATTACTTCATCCAAACGCACTCATGCAGTATATGAGTTGAGTATGATATCTTTGGTATGTGGAAAACCAACACAACTAGATATCATATTTTGACAAGCATAGATTGAGAGGAAGGGTGCTTAGTGAGCATCGTACTTGTCTAGCGCCTAAAATACTGAAGCACTTGTTTGCACGTAAGATTGGTTGAATGGAAAATTTCTCTCACTATTTTCTGATGAGGACCTTAACGAGATCCGTAGATTGGTGAAAGGTAAATTTAATTATATATATATATGTTGTCATTGTTGGCATATTTGAATTTAATGAATTACAAAGACTCCCAATGGATTTCATATTCTTTGTACTATATATAAATGAAGTTGGAAGCTCTAGACTTCAAATTTACAATTCCTATGAAATTGGAACTTGGATAGAACTTCCAATTCTAAGTACTTAGCAATATATTTGTAGGTTGCTTCACTTGGATGCACACTGTCTAAACATTGAAAGAATTTAAATAATTTATCTAAACTCTAAAACATTCTAAAAAAATAAACTTCTCTTTCAAGTTGAGGGACTATCCCTTTCTTCCCTTTTCATTTCTTTATTCCTTATTCTTAAAGCTCCATCCATAGCTTTAAATTCACTTTTTCTGTTATTTTTAAATTATTCGAGTTGAACTTTATATATATTTTTGGTTTCCTACAATTCCTTCCCTCGTAGATAATCATATTCGAGATATTATCAGACACTAAATATAGGTTCTTCATTTGTGATGTTATAAGACTCTAGCCTCTTCTAGTAGACTCAATCCCGGTTGAGCTTTATCTTTTTATGGAAATAACGTTGGTAAAGTTCAAACAAATTGAAAGAAAAAATCTTAACTATCATACCTAAAGAATAACATAACTTTTTTAAAAAAGACCAAGATCGCCCGTAACCAACCCATGAATAATAATATTGATAAATGTAGCTCACCATATTTTCAGGATGTTTGATTAAGCCAATAAGGGGTCATATATGTTTCTATAAATAACTTTGCTTGCTGGAAGCATTGCTTGTAATTGAAGTAAACGTCGTGCCAATTTTTGGTTGTAATCCTTGGCCTCTAAATTCTCGTCTTTCACACATTTCCGATCCTTTAAACTTACAAACTTGGCTGTTATTTGAACAGGTATGCAACCAATAGAAGGAAGCCCAGTCACAGCAAATTTTCTGCATCCAAGCTCGTTGAGTTCCTACAATGTTTTAATATTTCTTTCCTAGGACACATGTGACAAGAGCACCCCGAATCCAAAACCCAACTCTTCTTCAGTGTCCAACTTGTGACTACTAATGCACCCGCACTTTCATAACCATCTTCATCGGACGCCACCACAACTTGAACGGAAGAACTATCATTGCCCCCCTTGTCCAGATAATCCTTCTTGAAGTGACCGGACTTATAACAACCAAAGCATCGTAACACGAGGTTTGCTATATAAACCTCCAATTATATATATTGGGGCCCTTTAAACCTAGGTCCTAAACGATCGCACCCCGAGCCTAGGCTCATAGTCGGTCCTGTGCAAGATTTATCTTACTTATGCACCATAAACATGATCTTAGAACTAATCATAAAACTACTTTTCAATAATGAAATCCTCCATATTCTTACATTTAGTGGTAACTCTTTTGGGCTTTGATGAGGTGGTTATCGGAACTGGGCCATGAGTTGAATCCTTCACTTTCTTTTGGGCCTTGCACGTAACATGACGAAAATTGCTCTTCTCCCTTTCAAATTTGTTCATTCTCTTATATCAGCGGCAATTAATTGACGCTGATATAAGAGAATGAGCAATTTCATAAGTGAGAAGAGTAATTTTGTAACACGACTGTGAGATAGTGCACTCCATTTGTAAGTAGAAGTCTTAGAGCATCTACAATGGTAGTTTCTATCCCCATAAGACTCGATACCTAATAGATACTACTATTTTTTTGTGGGGGGGTGGGGGGGGGGGGGTATGTTTTTAGTATCTAATGGGTTGAAGGCTTCAACTAAGACCTCACTATATCTACGGGTCCCACATATCTTTAATATTAGAAAAAATGGAATGTAATGAAATAGAATTATCCATAAATGCTTAGTGAGTCCCGTTTAAAAAATTTGTGTGAAATCTTTGGTTGAAGGATTTTAATGTTTATTAGGTATTACTATTAAAAAATTATAAATGAATGATGTGTACACCTCTGACGTACACAAATTACCCCATCTCCAATAACTATAAGATGAGGTGTATCATTGTATCAAGAATAGAATTCATCAGGAAATGATGTGCAATCTTAACAAAATAAACTTCACACTTGTTCACCTTCCATATCATGTGGTCCAAAATAGAAGAAAAATGTGTCACTTTCATAAACGACTTCAGAACTAAAGGGCCTAAGTGTCGTCAAAGTACACTTCTCAATTCTTGCGATTAGAACACGTAAGATCAGACGCCGAACACCCTTAGTTACTCGACTACCTCACCCCATGTAAATGCATGGGTATCATAAGATACACCTTATGCCAATTCTCAATACAGATGGATATAGGTGTATCGAGGACATAGTCCACCTAGTCCCTATTATACATTCACCGTCCTCCTTCAAAAGGAACCTCGAACTCTAAATGCTTCTTTAAATATAACTCAGTTTGTGACCAAAGTTTGACTCTTAGAAAATTACCTTTTGGAATTATTTACCTTTGTTAATGTATTAATGAATTTTTTGAATCCAGCCATTACAATCCAACCCCAATTTTATTTTATCTAGTTATTTGTCACGACAAATATAAATCGATTAAAAGATGTTTGATTGATATTGTTCGTTTTTTTCGTTGCTTTCTCAATTCAACACAACGTAGTTGAGCAGTCTCACATGATAGGAAAAAAACTGAAAAGAAGCAAAAAGGAATGAATAAAGTAATTAATTATATTTGAGATTTGTTTTAGTTGATAAATAATTCATTAAAAATGTTTTTGGAGGGAAGATGCGAAGTGCTAGTAATACACTCTCTATTCCTGTAACACATTATTCTAAACACTTAATGAAACACATTTGAATTTCTGCCAATTAGAGGGAAAACAAAATGACATTAACATGTTAAAGTATCCTTTGTATTGCTTAAGCAAAAATAACATTTTTCTTCCTTTATATGTTTTGAATTCAAAATATGATCTTGAAAGATATCTTTTTTATGTTAATAAGCTCTGGAATGATGTTTGATTTATACATTGATGTATTTTTTCTGTGCGGAAGTTCTTGAAAGTAAATATTATAATACTTAAAAAAAAAAGATATTTTGTCAAAAGTTTTAAACAAAATTCTTTTGGTAAATGTTTGTGGTAGATGTAGATATTATATAGACTGTAGACATGTGAGATATCAACACAAATGTAGCAAAATCATGTTTACCAGAAAACTGAATAGAGAACTACAACTTTTTTTTTTGGCAAGATTCAATATTCTTTTCATCCATCGACAACAGAAATCATGGTGTGAATCCAATAGAATAATAACCATATAACACTAAAATGGAAGGGTCCATTTAACCATTTCAGGATTTGGACGGAGCCCATATAGTTAATGTTTACTAACTTTGGATACCATGAGATTGACATTTTACCAAACTTATTGTCAGGCCCTCCCATATTAATATGATTCGATTATTATTTTTCAATATGCTCTTGTCATTAATCATTGATCATTCATTGATCTATATAAACCAAACCAGAAAAGCAGTGGATGATGAACTGATATTTTTAAGAATTCATTGTTTTAGAGTCTTAATGAAATTGGAGTCTTATTGATGGACAACATTGAAATCTAATTAATTTAAAAAGTAGATGTCAACTTATTTTTTCAAGTACATGGTAATTTTATTCAATTATCTTCGTCTCATATCTCATTTAAAAAAAATATCTCAAATTCTGTCATTTCATTCTATAATATACAAATACGACATTTATTACTTTTTAACACTGTTATTCTTATTAAAAAAAACAATGTTACTCTTATTTAATAAAGTAGTTACAAGTATACGATGGACGATTAATAAATGAAGTACAAAAATATTTTAGTCTTAACATATCATTTAATTATCTTCTTAAAAAGTGTCTCGATGATGAGCCACTTATACGTGGAGATGGAGTGGTTCATACTAGACATGTCTTCATAATATGAAGACCCTAGCTAGTACATAGATAAATAAAAACAATATCTCTTGTAATTATCAAGAATTAGAAGAGATTTATTAAAAAAAAATTACGGTTTAGTCACACATCTTACTTACGTGTAAGAGATACTCCCTCCGTCCCAAAATATAAGCAAAAATTGGTCAATAAAAGTTAATGTATTTGGTTCAAAATTTGTACCAAATACATCAACTCTTGTTGACTCATTTTTGCTTATATTTTGGGACGGAGTAGTACATGGTTTACACAAGAACCAAACTTAAGTGTTGCAATTCGTATTTATTGTTTTTACTATTTTGCAATCATAATTTACCACTAACTTCACATGGAATATGTTATAACCGGTGAACAATGTATACAACATCTCAATTTTGTTTAGTAAAAAAAAATATCTAAATTGCACCGGGCTTAGTTCCACCAAGTATTTATACTTGTATGTGAATCCGTGCATGAAGAAAGAATTGTCTCAATTATGTTAATTTTATTATGATAATTTCATGTAAATTAGAAAGAAAAAAAAGAGAGAACAGAGAAACTATTAACAATTAAGTTAATGATAATAATTTTACAACTATTTTTCTGAAGGAATTTTAACTCAATCCTTGTAAGTTAATTATAAGATCAAACTCGTACAACCAAGTTTTTTTTTTTTGGTACAAACTCGTACCACTAAGTTAATCATAGACAAAACAAATATAACTTTGTTTTTTTCTTTTAATTTAATATGTAAAAATGAAAGATACATTCCTATTTTGTTTCTTAAGTTGCCATTGTGGATAACGCTTTGACTAGTGACAAGTTAGGGTAAAAAGCACATTGAATACATGCGTATTTCAATTTTCCACAACAAAACTATTTCCACATAGAAAAGTGAATCAATAAGAAAAAGATAAAGAAAACTACTTAACAAAATTGGCAATGTTCATTGGCAATAGATAGATATATACATTTAATTTCTCTAATAAACACATGGCGGCGTGTGATGAATGACAGAATGAAGCAACCCCACCACCATAACATGTGAATGTGACTATGAGAAGCCAAGACAAAAAATTGAAAACCACTCTTTGTGATGGGTAGTTTCGTCAATTAAACGATATCACAATTATTATTAAATTAAATCCTCATTGGCATTATTATTATTATTATTATTCTTATGTGTGTACATACGGTACTTCTCTAGCATATATAAAAACAAACACAAACACAACTCATCCTCCAACTCATTCCCCATTTTATAAATATATAACACATCAAAATTCATAGCTTAAATCAAAGGGTGGTTTGTATTGTGAGACTTCAAACACGATAATGGGGAATAGCTTAAGGTGTTGTTTGGCTTGTGTTCTTCCATGTGGAGCACTAGATTTGATCCGTATAGTTCATTTAAATGGCTATGTAGAAGAGATTACACGTCCAATTTCAGCTGGGGAAGTTCTTAAAGCCAATCCAAATCATGTTCTAAGCAAACCAAGCTCTGAAGGGGTCGTTCGCCGGATTCTTATCCTTTCGCCGGAGACTGAGCTCAAGAGAGGAAGTATATACTTCTTGATCCCATCCACTTCGTTACCGGAGAAAAAACGTCGGGTCAGGAGAAGCGTTGTGGAAAAAGATCTTGAAAACAAGAAAGTGTATTCCTCCTCTGAAGAAAAGAGTAAGAAATGTGACGATGATTATAAATCATCGTCACAGAAACATTGTGACTCTAAAGAGATGAAAAGCTCGAGGCGAGATCGCCGGCATAGCCGTAGCGGGGTGTGGCAACCTCATCTTGAAAGTATCATAGAAGATTTGTGTTAGTTTTGTGTTTCAAAAATTTGCCGGTGCAGGAACCTGGCATATGGAGGGGAATGGGAGCCAAAAGTGGTTCAATAATTTAATTATTAAAATATATAGCAAAATGATCCCTTTTCTCTTTTTTCTTTCTTTTGAAATATATGTGAGTATTAATTTTGTGGATAGAAATATTACCTTTCTTTCTTGTTTGATCTTTTTATTTTTGTGTTTGGGGTTGGACTTGTTAAATTCTAATATGCTTTGGTTCATAGAAATAGAAATTTAAGAATAAAAGAAAAGAAAAGAAAATAATCGAGAGAGTTGTGGCCAACTGAAGAATTTAAGTTTATATTTATTCCTTATATAACTTAGAGTTAAAAAAGTATATTGCCTTTTCTGTTTAAGTCATGATGATGAATTCATTTTCTCATTAATGTAAAATTTAAGATTGTTTGTCCTAAGATCTGTCTTAATATTATATTAAGATGAACATCTTTGTTCGAGTTTAAATCTTAAACCTCATATTTTTGTTTAAGAATTTCAGATGGTGTTTATTCCTTCATCCATATGACAAAAAATTAAGCTTGTTTTCGTTTTTTACAATTGATAAAATATTATATGGACCCCAAACAGTAAAATATATGCTGGCACTCAATTAATGATCCAAGGGTTAGATCCATATTCCAATGATTAAGATGAGTTTTCAATTTGGATATTTAATTGGAACATGTACGTTAGGCACATATGTCCCCTCAAGGAATCTATTAACTCAATATAAAAGATAAAAGACGTAGCTATAAATTTGATATTATTATTTCATTATTAACCAAAGTTTGTTGGGTTTAGCCCAAAAAGTGATATAAATTTGCCACTTTTAGGTGATGAACAGTTGTAAATGGAGCAAACTAGGTCCAACACTTTAGAAAAATGAACAATAATAGTTCGTTGGTGTCAAAGTCAATTTAAACCTTAAACACATAATAATTAGCACATTAAAAAGTAGATTATGTCCTAATTAAGGCTAATAGTTGTACGTCTAGGCCTTCTTTTTATACTTGAATTTTTCTGAATCAATCCAGCTCGGTTAGTAGAATTTAGTTGGCCATATCAATAATTTGAGAAAAGTTAACATTGTTTCTTGGTAAAAAAAGAGTGTAATATTAAAACTCTGTTAATATTTAAGATGAATATCAATTTTAAATTAAATTTATATTTTTTATTGAAGTTAAATGTATATGTTATATTTGAAAATCCGTGTTAATATATTCAATAATAGTAGTAGCAAATATAAAATTCGTTAAAAAGAAAATTATATATGAAAGTGTTGGGTTTTACATTGATAAACAATGTCCCCTCATCATAAATATATGGAAAAATGAGAAGGAAGACCATAAAAGAAAACATTAAGGGTCAAAATTGCTCGAAAATGAAGAGGCCAAAATGGCATAATCACAATATGTGAAGGGTTAAAAGTGCAATTAATCTATAAAACTAATAAATAAATTATATATATATATATAATAAAATAATTAACCTATAGTAAAGGACAAGGTAGTACACTTCTAAAAGCAAGTAGAAGAAAAAAATAGATGATAGAACTAGAAACACTAGAGAGGAGAAAAAAATGGAACATGGTAGAAACATTAGCGACATCGCCACGCTACACCACATAAGAATTAGAAAACAAGCTGGCATATTTTCCTTATCTTATTTATATATTAGTATTAATTAATCATCACTCAAAACCCAGTTATTCACGTGGATTCCCTCTTCTCTCCAATGCCAATATTAATAGTGTTTTAGGCAATTAAAAGTTTAGAGGTTTAGGTGAATTGGACTCAAGGGCTCATCCGAGTCAAAAGTAATCCGTAAAGTTTTAAAAATACTTATAAAAATACTTATAAATCATCCACGAAAAGGTACTCATATCTCTGTAATGGTTTTGTACCATTTGAACCAACTTTCATAAGCAATAATAATAATTTAGGAAATGTTAACTAGTGTCTGGAACACTAGTTAATGATCTTACATGGTAAACTTTTATAAAAGTTTGTGAAATCAGTAAATTATAAATTGAAAAATTTAACATTTTTAAAAAATAATTATTTAATTTAAAATATTTAAAAGTGTTCTAGAGACACTTGTTAACAAAACCATAATAATTTTATCAAAAATTAAAAATGGCAATAATACTAGACAATTGTCTTTGCATTCCTTTCCAAGGCCCCAACTCATCCGTATATTATTATACTAGTCCGATTGGACCACACACCTACTTGGTTTCACTCCCTTAGATCATACATAGATCGATGTACATCTGTTTTAATAAAAATGAGTGTTATTTGAACAACTATTTTTGTTGACAATTTGTGAGACAATCAAAATATGCAAACAAATATGAGTATTGACACAAAAATCAAAACAATAGAAAGAAAGCAAAAATATAGTGTAAGTATGAGAGAGAAAGTTGTCGCAAAATGGTTGATCAAATATCGTTTCTCTTTAGTAAATATAAACATCATAAGTACATTGATTGCTGACATTTTTCTTTGGGAAAAGAATTTTGAACAAAAACTTTAACATCAAACACCGTATAAATACACGGATTGGATTTTTAATGAACGTTTTTTCTCTTCTCAAATGATAATGAGAAAAAGACACTAATTAGAGTGTATTTTATACAATGTCCGACATATATGTCATATATTATGGCCAAATAACAACTTCATTTTTTCATGACCTTATTTTCTTTCCTTACATTAAATGGTTCAACTTTAGAACAACATACGTACGAATACAGGATGGATTATACTTCTTTTAAGGTAAAATTTCTTGGAGTTAGTTAATTTTACTTTTTTTTAAGTTTACCCTAAACATTTGTTAATGCATCCACTTTCATAGGATATACTTCTCCCGGATACATTTATAAACAAATATTCTTTTTTCATATTTATTATTGAATAGCTTATATAGGTAGACTATAATATAGTTCAGATACATCAGTTATTTAATGAATTTAAAAAAGTAATTATTGTTTATAAATGTGGTCAAAGAGATTAAGATTTTTTGTTAAACTACTACCTCCGTTCCTTTTTAATTGTCACTTTTTGACATTTTACACAAACCAAGACAATTAATAAATGTCACTACTTTTGATACAATAATTTATACTTTTACTATAATAGCCTTATTCATTTAATATATCATCTCATATATTTCTCTTTCCGTAATAAATAACTAAGGATAATATTGATAAAACATTTAAAGTTGCATTGAACTTTGAAAGTGACAGTTAAAAAGGAACAAAACTTTTCTTCAAAAGTGACAATTAAAAAGGAACGGAGGGAGTAGTAAAATAGACAACAATATATGAGCATAAAAGAAATTCTATAATTAATGCACACTCTAAAGTTCTAAACATATGTCACAGACAGGATAACCCCCAAGGGTTTCAAACAAATATTTTATCCGTCCCAAATTATAAGTCGTTTTGAGAAATAAAAATTGTCTCAAATTATAAATTGTTTTACAATCAATGAAGCATTTATGTTTTTTTTCTTCATATTATATCGTTAACTATTTATTACTCCTTATTCTTTCAATTCTTTAATTTATTTTTCTCATACCATATTTATTAAGGACAATTTTATAAAACAACTCATAATATCTATTTTCCGTAAAAAAATTAAGTGCATTTCTTAATATGTGTGAAATATCTAAAAAGTTTTATAATTTGAGACGGAGGGAGTGGTAGGTATATCTAATACTTTATGAATTTTTGTAAAGGTGTAAAGGTTTTTCTACCGTGTGCATATTTGCACATGTTAAAAAGTTTAAAATAGTAATTTTGTATTGTAACTTGTACTCCCTCCGTTTCAAAATACATGTTCATTTTAGAGAAATTACAGTAACCAAGGACAAACTAGTTTGACACAAAAGTTCCTATTATACCCTTGTCTTTGATTTTCTCCATTTTACATTTATTTATCCCATCTCATAATTACTCCCAATACCAATTCCAAAATTAATTAAACAAGTTCTTGGGAGAGTGCATGAGTAAATCCACTTAAAATTGGGTCAACATTTATTAGTAAAAAATAATTATTGTGGAGAAAATCTAGAATCCAATTAATTGGTAGGCAAGGGTAAAATAGACAAAATGTATCATTAAACTATCAAATGTACATGTATTTGAAACAAAAAATTTCTCCAAAATGGACATGTATTTTGAAACGGATGGAGTATATTATATAATTTTTTAATAAATAATTGTTGTTTTTAATAAAAAAAGTTGTTATTTTAGTTTCTTTAACAAGTGCAATATTGCACACGTTAGACAAACTCAATTTGTAAAATCATTAAAATAATTGCAACAATTAATATTTATCTTGTTTTTATTATGTTACTAGCATTTTCCTTTTTTTTTAGAGTAAAAGGAATACTCCCTCCGTCCCAAATTGTATGTCGTTTTAGAAAAAAAATTTGTCCCAAATTATATGTCGCTTTACAATACCAATGAAACATTAATGTTATTTTTCCTATTATATCCTTAACTATTTATTACTCTATATTTTTTCAATTCTTTAATTTATCTTTCCCATATCATTTATTAAGGACAATTTTGTAAAACAACTCCTAATATCTCTTTCCCACACAAAATTAATTATATTTCTTAATACGTGTGAAATGCCCAAAACGTCATACAATTTGGGACGGAGGGAGTAGGATGGATGGAGTAGTATTAAAAAAGTAAGTCAAATTGATGATATAATAATTAATGCAATAAGAAATGACAAAGAGGGAGATCCAAGGATAGCATTGAGCCTTGCGCTGCATTAGGTTAGAGGACAATACAATACAACACAAATCAAGACGCTAAGTTCACGGACGGGGTTCATTAGCCAAATCTAATCTAGGAGTTAAACTTGCCTCAATCTCTTAAAACATGCGCAGAACTCATTCTTGGAGATTGGAAATAGATACCCTAATTGCACTATTATAAAGAAAAGTAACTAATTTATCTGATCTATAATATATAAGAAATACATTAGTAATTAAGTCAACGAATCTGAATAATGAATTTTTATTTATAATAGTTATTAAAGAGAGAGTATATATCTACACACAAACACAACATAAAGATTGATTAAATTTAATTAAGAAAGGTTTATCTTTTATAAAAAAAATTAATGATAAAATTATTCAATTCGTCTCTTAACTTAATTTTAAGTACTAACATTTTTGCCTTTTATCTTTTTTTTCCTGATTTAGTCCTTTATGTTTTAAAATGACAATATTTTATAATTTTATGTGAGATTTTTTCAACGAAATCTGAGTTTTTTTGGTTTGTATGATGAAAATTTAGGTTTGTTTATGAGTTCAATGAGTTTTTGATGAATTTCTTTTTTAGTTTTTGATTTTTTTTTGATAAAAAAAGATAACTTTGTTGACATTTTATAACATAAATGACTAAATTGAAAAAAAAATATAAAGAACGAAAGTGTTACCTAAAATTAAGTTAAATGACGAATTCTGTAATTTTGTCAAAATTAATCAATGATTATTCAACTTACAATCAACGGCGGAATCAGGAATAAGACTTAAAGGTGACCTAACCACTATATATAACTTTTTTATATAAAAAAGTTGTTTCGATTTTTTTAATGTTAAGTAATTTAATATATGTTAAATAATTTTTTTGTCCTTTAAGTTATTGTTAGATTTCGCTTTGATCCTTAAGTCTTTTTTCTTTCATTTTAGCCCCTTGAGTTACAAATGATATATAATTTGGTCCCTTTTATTTTTTCGTTTTATTTTGGTCCCTTATGTTTTGTTTTGGTACAAATGCAAAAGCAAGAAAAACTAACGAAAACAACGGGAAACAACTAAGGTCGAGGATGCATCATCCTTGAGGCTTCAGATTGAAGGAAAGTCTTCAAGCCTTTAGAAGGGTGATTCCAAATCTTCATCTTGATGTCATTTCTAGAACCAAACTTTGCAAGAAAATCTGAACATGCATTCCCTTCTCTAAGAGTGTGTGAAAGATTCACTTCCCAATTCAAAATCAACAACTCTTTGTTGTTAGCTATCACAACAACATAAAAATGATACTTATTAGAAGGCTTAGTAATGAAATTGAAGGTGAGAAAAACACAAGAATAGAGGGTTGAATTATGTTGGCGTTTCCTGATTTTTCTAAGTGTTTTAGTACTGGTCAGAGTTTGATGAGTTCAGAATCTGACACATAGTCTGATAGCAGCGGATAATTTCAAACACAAAGATATATATATATATATATATAAAGAGAGAGAGAGAGAGAGAGAGAGAGAGAGAGAGAGAGAGAGAGAGAGAGAGAAAGCTGACACAAGTAATTATACTGGTTCCTCCTACAATCCAGGAGTAGTCTAGTCCCCTTGCACTTCCAAGGGATTTTCACTATAATCATAACTGATTACAAATTGCTCAAGGACACAACCAAGAGACTTCCAATGCTGAAGCACACAAGCAAGACATCCAAATGCTTAATCACAACTGAAAGAGACTTCTAAGAGTTTACAAATAAAATATTTGTTTTACACTTTATATACAATCAGAGGTGTAAGAAATTACAAACAGAACAGACTCTAAGCACTTTAGAATTTTTAAGATATAGACTTGTTAAGAAATTTTTAAGTGTTCTTTGCGCTTTTGAATTTGATAGAGTAAGGGCACGATAAAATAGCAGAGTCTCGTCATTGTTCTTCAAGTCTTCAGCTTTTTACATAGGCAAGGATTTGAGGAACGTTGAAGAGGTGCCAACACATTAAGAGTCGTTGAAAAGCTTTAAATCAATGATGTTGGACCATTGTCTGATATGGATAATGTCGTTGTTTAGACATTTGTAATTCCTTTGCTGCAACTGGAATTATCCGTTCATTCTCTTTGTCCTTGAAATTCTATGTTTGTTTCTACACGTGATCAGAAGAAGACAAATTGTACTATCAGAGTCTTAATAGAGACAACTACAGAAGAGGACAAATCTAATGTGGCTTCTGGGTCCCTCAGGGTCTTCTGTTCTTCAAGGTCTGGAGTTCTTTAGAGTCTGATGGTCTTCTGAGTCTGATGCAAATCTTTAGCTTCAGAGTGACTTCCCTTCTTTTGATCGAAAGTGTTGACTTCTGGTTGACCTTTCTTCATATCTTCTACCATAGTCTTCTACTTTCTCTTGTGCTTCCAATGCTCTTATACATGTCAGACCTTGTTAAATTTTATTTTATGGTCCTGCATACTTGAACATATATTAACATATTCAATTGTTCTTCAATACTTGAGATGATTTGTACAAAACCAATTTTGTTTCAACAGTGATCAATAACAGTTTTTGAATCAGAGTAGCAGCAAAGATAAGTGCAACCATTATTCCTTGCTAGGCTCAATAGAAAATAGCCATAAGTTCAACATTGTCGCGGTGATTTTCGGAGGTCAAGCTATTGATTAGCGTTGACTCACTAATTTTATTTCACGACTGAACTTTTAATTTTTTAAATGAAAAGTGGAAAAAAGTTCTAAATTACCACATTTTTAAAGATTAGGGTTCGGGGGTTAGTTACGTTTAGGGAAGGTGTTAGCACCCTAAACGTTCGTAGTACTCTACGAGAACCTCTTGATTTTATTTATTTATTTTGGGCTATAACTTGCTTATTTTTTTTTTTAAAGAAAAGAATGAATTAGAATAGTGAGAAAAAATAAAAATGTTTTTTTTTGTATTTTTTATGATTTGGGAGGACAAGGTCCTTTGCCTACGTACCCGTGAGGGATCAAAACCTCGTAGTTCGGGGTAAAAATGACGGTTGATTTGTTTTGTGTTTTTTATTGGTTTTACAAAAGTTTTAAAGATAAAATAAAAGCCAAGTGGCAAAATGAGATTGGTTTGTGTTTTTTATTTTTGAAAATGATTAAGGTGTAATTAAAGTAGATTAATGATTTTTTTTTAAAGAAAATAAAAGAGAAAAAAGGACACTTGATTGAGAATCAAGGTTTATTTAAGAAAAGATTTTTTTGTGATTTTGATTATTTGCATGTTTTTGTTTTTTTTTATAATGAACTTAAGACTAAAAACGTAACTAAAAAGCTAAATGCGAGGAAATTCCGTGGTGACGTTGGATCACCACGACACCCTTTTGAAATTAAACTAACCTAATATTTTTTGTATTTTTTCTTTTGTAAAGCGAAATAAAATAAAAATAAAAGACATAAAGCAAAATAAATAGAGTGTGGGTGTCAGTGCATATTCTCATTTATATTTACATTATACCTAAATACATTCTAAGAAAATAGAAACGAAATAATAAATAAAGGTAAAATTGCAAATGTAATAAAATAAATATGTTAAAGATAAAGGAATAGAAATGCATGAAGTGCAAAAAACAATAAATAACTATGTTGTGTAAAAAAAAACAAAAAAATGCATGAGATAATTAGGCATTAAGTAAATATGTTGCGTAAAAATAAATAAAGGAAAAAAAAGAGACTGCATGAGGTGCTGAAATATAAAAGCATTAAAGTAAATAAAGTAAATAAATGCATAATGATAAACTAACTAAAAAAGGACTACAAGATTAATAAAAATAAAAATAAAATGAAGAAAATGCAAAATGATAAAATAGTAAGATAGAATGCATGAAGAAATAAATAATGGATGAGAAATGAAATAAAAAAGAAATGCAAGAAAAAAGAAATAAAACAAAGAAAAAAGAATAGGGGGTGCTGAAGCATAAAGAGGGGTGCAGGAAGCAGTCTGAAAGAGGGGTGAAGATGCTGGGCCGTGTGGCTAGGCTGAAGGATATGGGTCAGCTATAAATTGCTTTTTCTGTTTTTTTACCTCATTTTCCTTCTTCCTCTTCTCTCTCTAATTCTTCCTCCCTCTAACTTCTCTCTATTTTTCTCTCAAAACCGTGGCCGGAAAGAGGTTCTCCAGCGCGGCGGTCGCCGGCGGCGCCACCGCGCCGGAGTAAAAAAAACTCCCTTTTTTATAAAAAAAAAACTGATTTTTAAACTCCTTTCTTCTCCCTCTTTCCGAAAAACAAGCCTGGATTTTAAAAAAAAAAATTGTGAAAAGCTAGATCTAAATTGAAAGGTTTTCGTGGGAAGAAGAAGAAACCACCTTGGTTCAAACCTTTGGTTTCGGATTATGGGTTTAAAGGGGGGTTTTGCGTTGTTTTTTGTGTTGGGTTGTGGCTGTTGTGGGCGTGGTGCGCGTGGTTGAGGTCGTGAGTGGTGGTGGCCGTAGGTGTTGGTTGTGGTGCGTTTGGGTATTGGGTGAGAGCTGGCCGAGTGTGGTTTAGTGGGTGAGGGGTGAGGCCGTGAGTGGTTGAGTGGGTGAGGGGTGAGGCCGGATTTGGTTGAGGTGGTTGTGTAGAGGGAGTGGCCGTGAGTGGTTGTTGTTGTGTGTGACTGTGTTGGGAGAGGGAAGGCCGTGTATAGGTGGCTGTGTTGAGGCTTGTGTGTGGGTTTTTGGTTCCTGATGAATTTTTTTGGTTTTCTCCTCCTGTCCCCCCCCCCCCCCCCCCGTGACTGATGAATTGCTACTTATGGCTGTCACACTAAAATGTCATCATTGATCATAAAAATCAATGAATGACATTTTAAATGATAAATTAAAAAGAATTAATCCTCTACAAAGTCTCCTCCATAATGACAAATTAAAAAAACAATTAAGGCCTTAGCAAAGTCAGATTAAAAAAATTAAACAAGTAACTAAAAAATAAATAAAAATGCTAAATAAAATAACAACTAAAAAATATTTAAAAGAATAAAAATAAAGATAAAAATAAAAATAAAAACAAAAACAAAAAGACGGACCTGAATGAAACCAAAAAAATGAGGTATTTTAAAATACATCTCTGTCGAAATTTCGTCTGAGACGACGAAAAATTCCGAACTAAAAAGACGAGTAAAAAAAATAAATTTTAGGTCAAAAATTGGGGTATGACAAACATAAGTGTTATTTGTTGTCCCAAGAAAGCAACTAAAGCCAATCACCCAAGATCCATCACCTCTTCTAATTAAACCTTCTGCTCCAGTCCGACCCGGATCACCAAGGCAACTCCCATCCACATTTAGGATAAAGCAATTCTCTCTAGATGGATGCCAAGAAACCAGTCTAAGAGCATTCTGATGAACATTCAAACTAGGGAAGCAAATCAAAATGAGAGCAGCTAGTCTTCTAGCTTCAGCCAAAACTTGAACTTGAAACAAATGAATGTTTATGTTTTAAATTGAACACTTCAATCTCTTAAGTTATAAATTTTAAGACATTTCGGTCGACTAAAATGTCTAAAGTCTGTAACTTAATCAAAGTATCTAATATTTGCAAGTTAAGTAACCAAAATAAAACGAAAAATATATACTTAAAAGACTAAATTGTCTAACTTTTATAATTTCCGGGGTTAAAATAAAAGAAAAAACTAAAGAGATTAAAATAGAACAAGAAAAGTGGAAGAATTATTGGCACAGTAGGTATATATGAAAGAGGGATTAGAATGGGGTGGCCATGGTCTTCCCATGCCAACCCCGGTTCCGCTGCTGCATACAATCACAACCATAGTGTATGAGAGAGATATCACGTGGAAATCCTAATTTAGAAAACTTTTCACAAGTTTTGCAATATGTTTGAAAGGATATAAGTATTAAAGGTTTTATAATAAAAACCAGAAATGTGGAGATATCATTATGAGATTGATAGTTATTTAGCAAGTGCATTAAAAAGCTATCGAAGTAATAAAATAAAGCTAGTAGCTCAATTGGTAGTGGGAATGCATTGAGCGTGTACTTATAGGTCCCAGGTACACAGTTCGATTTCCACGGAAGGCATGAAACTTCACATAGGGGCTGTGGAGAAGACCATGAGTGCATCGCGGGGGCCGCCAGGTAGGCCAAATCCCGGATGTTACAACACCCTAATCCCTTAGGTGAGTCTGTAATCGTTGAAGGTTTTATATGAACGTTAATTTTTATGGCATATATATTCTAACATTCATCTATCCCTACACTGACGCGTTAGATTAACCAGAATTATTAGTTCCAATTCAATATCTAGAGCTAGTAGTCAATTGATATTTGAAATTAGTTTATATGTGGTCAATATACAAAAACCATTAAAAACAAATAATTATAAATAAAAACTAGAATTGCAAGTGCATTTAATAACGTTTATACTTTATACAATCACATGTTTCCAACAATTTTATACAATTTCATCTACGACCTAATCAATGGAAAAAATATGATGTTCTCCTTGCTTTTTTGGATTATAAAATCCGAACACTCCCTAAACATCCCTCTTATGTTAAGAATTCAGCGAAAACATGTTCGGATTATATAATCTAAACATCCCTATTTATTACATGGATAGTCAGTTTAAGGACCATATTAATTCTTAACCTTCATCCTAGTGTTATAGGTCATTGTTAATTGTTTCCACCGTGTCAAAGTCGAAAATCTGGTTTTTAGGCTACTTGATTAGATTGCTCTGAAACTTTCCCAGAAAATAAGAAAAATAAAATAAAGGATCAGGACTCCCGTAAAAGAAACTTCTTACAGAACTCCACTACTCAAAATCCAAAATTCCACCGTTTAGACCTATTTTTCAATTTTTATTTTCATTTTTCATATTCTCATAAAAATACAACAAAATTTGCATTGATTTTATTTTATTTTTAAATTTTTTTGGTGGTTTTTTATTTTATTTGACATGTTTTTATCTTTTTTTACTTTGTTTTTCGTTTCTTTAAAAGTAAAATTCGCAACTGCTGAAATGAGAGAGATTTTGATTGTTGCTTATATATAAGCATATTTCGGATTCTATAATCTGAACACATCCAAACTTTGTTTGGATTATAGAATCTGAAGACACATGGACATTTTTTTTTTAAAAAAAAGTAGGGCACAAGAGAAAGGGATAAGGTGGAAAAGTAATTGTCTTACATTAACCTCGTACGCCCTTGGTCACATAATGGCCAATGGATCTAAGAATGTTGAAGTGAAATTTTTTCAAATTTGCGTGAAGTGGTGAAATTTGAAGGAAAAAAAAATTACGATGTACGTTTTGTCGATTTGGTGAAATTTGAAAATTTTAAAAATTTGTCAGAAGGGGCAATGAATCAAATCTAAAGTTATAGAAAGACAAATTTCCATCTCCTTTATTTAAATCCAATGAACCAAATAGGTTTATTAGCCTCCCAATCCTAAATACAAATTTTTGTTTGGATCAAGTAGAGAAATGATTTAGAAAACATCCAAGAAGGAATATCATGTTCTCATTCTATGCTTATCAACCAAGTATTAACAAAATAACTATCATGAATAATAAAAGTGAACTATACATGATGTCCAATGTACATGTCCCTAGTATTTTTTTCTCCCTATTTTATGTTCCTAGTATATACAATGACTATTAAACCCCATATATTGATGTTTCTTTACACAATCTGACATCAACATCATATAGTTTCACAGTTTCTTTATAACTTTTATATTATATTTTCTATCTTCTCTTGTTCTTTGTCTCTTACTTTGATCCAACGTTTCCACTCATTTGTATGCGGTGTCGGTTTTTGTGTGTCTAAATAACACAGTTGATTAAATAATTGGCCACACCTTTCTATCACGAGGTACTTCCACAATGGTTACGGTTTCTTGCTTTGTTTTGATGATACCAGAATCTAGATACAAATCATGATAACCAACCCCTGACCTCTTTTGTTGTTGAACCACCAACACAGAACCATCAAAAGTAGAATCTGAAGCCACTAACATGTCTCCTATAGGACCAAGTTCTGGATACTCATTCCATTCAGACAATCCACTAAACAAATTTGACTCACTTGCATGTCTTCTACCAACCAAAATCAAATCAAAACAGCCATCAAGTGACCTTATAACATTTATCATTTCAACACAATCTCTTGCTATTTCCTCTTTATAATCATGACGTTTAATTTGGATACAATCCACTTTAAACCTGTGAATCAAGTCGCCGTCCGGATCCCTGTTGATAAAGTTCCTATTTTTCTTTCGAGGCTCCATTATTCGAACCAACGTAATCCTTACTTTCGGGTGATGCGCCATTCGCATCGCGTATGCTAACGCTTCACGATCGTCCTCACCTTCTATAAAAACCATTCCAACACTAAAAAATGAAACACTAGTCAGAGGATTATTCCTACTCAAAGTGCCGCGTTCGATTAAAATCCCAACAGAACAAGGAGCTGTTCTAAGCAGATGACGATTTAATGCGCGAATCGCGGCTGCTGACTCTGAAATCCCATTTGGAATCCACTGTCTATGAAAAGGAACAATCAACAAACAAACTCTCTTCTCAGCAACTTGCATACATATCTCATTATGCATTGTCTCATAAGGAGAAATTGATGTGAAGAGTTTCACAACCACATTGTTCGAATTTTGTTGCTCATACGATCTAAACGCATTTATTATGTGTTGTGAATAAGTCGCCGAGTTCGGTGGATTCTCCTTGTTGCATATTGGTTGATGATCTATGAAAACTGGTGTTACTCTTCCTCTAAGTTGAATAAGATGTAGGACATAGAAACAAATAGGATTTTTCGATGAAGGGTTTGACATTTCAAGAAGATTGATAATGGATGGTGTGTTTTCTTGACTATGTATACATGCCATGAGACGTAGTTCAATATCTGAAGTTGATTGTTCAATGGTTCTTCTCCTATTTAAGGATAAGTACCTCTTAGATGGATCATATAGGAATTTCACAATGGGTGTTGTGGCTCCTGTTAACCATATTAAAGCTATCAACGCATTTGCATATGATTTTTCATTTATAATCTGCAACAAATCACATATATATTCACATTCAAATATGTAGCTATTATTCATATCTAAAAAAATATACGTAGCTATTATTGATTGACATCATTGCACTCATTAAATCATCATTACTTTCGAATAAACTGTCAATTTAGTCATAAAGTATCATTCTCACTCTAATTTATTCTCTAAAGAATTTATTAGGTTTAACTCAAACGAGACTTTGCTCCATCCATTTATAAATCCATAAATCCGAATTTTTAGTTGCCTTGCTTTACAAAATTCAAAATTTATCAATTTGTTTTATAGGCTTGTTTTCTACAACAACATGTCATATTCATTAATGATGTAGAACACGATTTGATGATGTGACATTGTTGATTTGAAGTAGATATTGTGAATTTAAAGAAAAATAGATTTATATTTGATCAATTAGACCGAAAGAAAAAATTTAACAAATTTTACGGTAAATAAAACAAAAAGAATATAAAAATCAATGCAATCATTAATTGTTGAAAAATTTTGAATATTTTTACAAAGGTTTTTCTATCATTTGCAAATTTGGACATGTTAAGAAGTTTTAAATAGTAACTTTGCATTGAAACTTGTATATTTTGTATTAAATGTATAACTTTTTAATAAATAATTGTTTTTTCCAATAAAAACTTACTACTTTTAGTTGTTTTAACATGTACAATATTGCACATGTTAGATTGTGAAACATTAAATACATTTACCAATATTAAAAAAACAAACATTAATTGAGGGGTCATTAACAAAAAAAACATTAACCGAGGGGTAACTTTTTTTTAAACAATAACTATACAGTAAACATTGTGACATTTTCTTATAAATAGAACCAAAGTTTTCTTTTTTGAAAATCTTCCGGTAATAATGATGATGGTTTACTTCTCTTTTTGCTCTTTATGCAAATTAACCACATACATGATTGAAAATGAGAAGAAAGTTATAATGATTCTTACCTTAAGATTTAGAGCAGTCTGCAGGTAAATGAATTGTGTAATGCCATGAGCACTCATAAGTAGTCCTAAAGATAGAACATCAGTAACTGGCATCTTCCAATAAATTGAAGGTAACATAGTTCCACCAACCTTCCCCAAAGTTGCAAATATAGCAACAACTTGTACTATTAAAAAGCTACGAGCATCAATTAGAAAAAATTTGAATTTAGCAGCCATAAAAAGAAAATACAAAGGCAAGAAAACGGACGACACCATTGTATCCAATCTTTCAGCCAATGCTGATCCTAATGGAGGCCCATCAGGTACAGCCATACCTAAAATAACAGCCCCAATTAAATAATGTTCTCCAATTAACTCACTAAAAAATGCGCAGCCCAATAACATTAAAAACACAGAAATCATGTATGATTCTTTGATTGGTTTTCCTTGAGGTGTTTTCCTTATCATCCAAAGCATTATGGGTCTAAGAACACATAGTATGATAACAACCATAGCAAGAAAAGAAATTGACATCCAATTAATAGATTTGTCTTTCCTTGATTGTTTTTGTGTGTTTACTGCAGTAATCCACAATAAGGAAATGGTTCCATTCACCATGGATGCAGATAGTGCTATTTGACCTATTTCAGTGTTTAACAGCTTTAAATCGGCTAAGTGGATTGCGGTGGTGTGTACTGAACCCGTTGAAAAGACAAATACGATGGCAAATAAGGATTTGAAGGGAATTTGGTCAAGGGCTAATACTAATCTTAGAAGAAGCAAGATTAATGTGCTCATTATTAATGGGATGAGCAATGAAAATATTCCAATTGCCCAAGCTTTTTTCCCTAATCTTGTAACAATACTTAGATCAAGTTTTACTCCAATCAAGAAATTGAACATCATGCACCCAAAATATGCGATTGTCTGGGTTATGTAGATTGTTTTTGGTGGGAATATCCATTTTTTTAGGAACTCACTTTGCCCGATAACTGATGGTCCAAGTATCAAGCCAGCCTGAATACATTTCAAAAACAAAAGAATTAACAATCATGTTTTATATCTTAATCTTAATCTTAATAATATATAAATATATTGTTGCCAAATATTCAGTTTTAGCATGTTTAGGTCAAATACATTTGGAAGTACAATTTTCTTAACCATTTAAATTTTAGCATGAATACATTTCAAAAAAACAAAAGAATTAATTAGCATGTTCATGTCTCAACTTTTAAACATGTTGTTGCCAAATCATCATTTGGAAGAACAATTTTGTTAACCATTTTTTACCTTCCAAGGATTACATTAAGCACATAACTCAGTTCTCAGATACCCCAAAGAAGCTCCAGCACGTGGTATTTTCTTTCCCAACTCTTCTTCCCTTCAACTTTTATGTTTTTCAGATGCTTATTAGGCAAGATGCCTTGATACCAGATACTTAGTTAATGGCATGTGCTTCTTTATGGGGTTTTCTCTCATATCATGGGAAATCAAAAAGAAGACTACTATTTTCATATCCTCTGGTGAAGCTGAGTTTCGTGCCTTTGTTGCTGCTTCTAAAGGTGTCAAAATAGGCTACCCACCCCGTTTAGGGATGTCCCTAACAGACTTTGGGTTTTATAGGGTCTGGCCAAAAAGCCCTATTTAAATATGGGCTCAAATGTTACTACCCTTGCCCGTCCTTTTACGAGTTGCAGGCTAAACGGGAAGACCCTTAATTATTTTCATCTTTTAAAACATTATAAAATTACCAAGAAGTTTCTTATAAGCATTATTTTTTATTTATCCAAAAATATAATTAAAAAATACAAAAAAGAAAAAACAAATGAATGTTTTAGAGGGGTGCAACCCCATTTAATTTTATCAACTTTTATCTAAACATTACGATCTTTCCAAGTATTATAATTCATAAAAGTTGAACTTTTGATTTCAAAACGAAAAAAAAATATGTTTTTTTCCTTTCATTTGGCATATATGCATTGAACTTTCTCGTAATTGATTTCATCAAATGAAATATTTGTGTGGTTAAAGAAAAGTAAAAATGTTTGTGCTTCATAAATATTACTAATTTATTTCCTAATAAACATACTACTAATTTATTTAACATTTTTAGTTATGTTGTCCAAACGGGCTATGTGATGCGTACAGGCTAGTCCTAATGGGTAGCGGACTATTTAGGCCGGCCTAAAAAGCCCTTAAAATTTTTGGCCTGAAAATTTCAGGCCCAAACCTATGTTTTATTCAGGTTGGTGGATCGGCCCATATGGGCCAGCCCAATTTGATTTCTACAGTTGCTACGTGTGAAATCCAATGGTTGCTATATTTATTGAATGATCTTCAATTCTTCATGTTACAACTTCAAAAATCTCAGTCCTATATTGTGACAGCCAAAGTGCACTCCATATTGCCTCTAATCCTATTTTCCATGAATGCACGAAGCATTTGGAAATAGATTACCATCTTGTTCGTGATAAAGTCCTGGCTGGTGTTTTGAAATTGCTACTTGTTTCTTTCTCAAGAACAACTGAATGATTTTTTTTCTCAAATTATCTACTTCCCAAGCCTTTCTCTAGTCTATTGTCCAAGCTAAATTTGGTAAAACAATTACCAAGCTTCATATTACGAGGAGGTACTAGACGATACAACTGCTTCCCATCCTTCACTCGTTATAGAAAGTCATATGGACAATTCATCACCCTTATAGAATCGCAATTACACTAGATTCTAGTTAGTTATAGTTAGTTGCAACTAGTAACTTGCTAAACAAGTAACCAGTTATATTGATATCTCCATAACTAGACTTCATGTAACTAACTTGTACTTAGATCCCTTAAAAAAAACTTGTACTTAGATCATTAATCCAATGATTTAGTTTTTTCCATCAATTCTTTGTGTTCTTGATCTCATAATAATACCATTTTATAAAAAATCAATGTTCAATAGCTTAAAAGCATTGCTCTATAGTTTTTCCTCTTTAGTAATGAATTAATTGGTGAATCGGTCATTAACGAGATTAGTTTTTGTTTTTTATTTTCTACTTAAATTTGCCTTTTTATTGATAAATTCATTGTATTTTCTGCATTTCTCAATAGGTTTACTTTGTTTATTCACTCTTTAGGATAATATCTCAATCTGCCCGTCAAAAACATGAGGGGGCTTACCATAATCGTGCTTCTGGTATTCACTTTTTTTTTTTTTTTACATTAAAACATTGTCGATAAATATGTTGTTCTCTATCACATAATACTGTATATTCGTATTCACGTAAGGGTTTATCGAATTAATATAAATAATATATCTTAGGTCGAATTACAATAGCCTCCTTTGATGTCTTGTTCTCCATTGTTTTGTTATGAAATTGGCAAACACCACCCTTCACTTTAATACTGTTTAATCACTCGCACAATTATGTACTCTTTTACTTCATTGTTAAGATTTTGTCCCATGGTTATCTTGTGGAAATTAATTTGTGATAAACAATGGAAGTCAACACAACTGGTGTGATGACCTTGAATGGGTCAAACTATGTCCTTTGGAAAAGTAAGATGGGGTATCTGCTTTATGTCAAGAAATATCATGAACCTCTGTTTGTTGTAGCGAAGCCAAAGGATAAGACTAATGACGAGTGGACTCGAATACACAAACATGTGTGTGGGTACATTCGTGAGTGGGTTGATAATAATGTTTAGAACCACATTAGTGGGGAGACCAATGCAAAATCATTATGGGATAAGCTTGAGCAACTGTATGTGAAGAAGACAGATAAATAACAAGTTGTTTTTGATAAAGAAGACATTAAGTTTGAAGCTCCAAGAAAGGACTTTGTGCGCAGATCAGTTGAATATTTTCAAGGAATCATGAATCAGCTGTCTACTAGAGGTATTAAATTTGATGATGAAAATCAAGAGTTGTTTCTTCTCGATTCTTTGCCCGACTCGTGGGAAATTTTTAGATTGTCATTTTCTAATTCTGTTTCTGATGGCGTGTTGTCGTCAATGGACCTTGTCAGGAGCAGTGTTTTGAATGAGAAAATGAAAAGAAAGTGTCAAGACTCATCTTCATAGTCAAGGGTATCGATTACTGAATCAAGGGGGAGAATCATGAACAGGTATTCAGGTAATAGAGATCAAAGCAGAAGTAATTCCAAGAAAGTTGTTGAGTGTTACCATTGTGGTAAAAAGGTAAAGGTAAAACAGAAATTTGGTCGGTCTTTGAAATAGGAGAATGAGGACAAAGGTAAAGGTAAAAAGAAAGAAGAAATTTTAATTCAAGAACATGATATTGTTAATGTTGTCGATAGTGCATCTAGTTGGGAAATTGATAGTGGTACTTCAGTGCATCTCACTTTCAGGAAAGATATTTTCTGCTCATGTACTTCAGGTGAATTTGGTGATATGAAGTTGGCTCATGAATATATGTTAAAGTGCGTTGGTCTTGGAGAAATTAATTTGAAGATGTCCAATGGTAGAAAGTTAACTCTTAAGGATGTGAAGCATGTTCAAGACATTTAGTTGAATTTGTTTTGGTGGCTAAACTATGTGATGAAGGTTACGACAGCTTGTCCTTGCAGGATTCTCGTTGGAATTTTTCCAAGTGATGGTCTATAATTGTTGCAAGAGGTATGAAGTGTTCTAACCTTTACTTGACACATGCAAAAATAATTAAAGATGATCATGTGGTTGAATCAACTGAGAAAGTTGAGTTGTGGCATAAGAGGTTGTGTAACATGAGTGAGAAAGACATGGTTAAGCTATGCAAGAGGAATGTGTTGTCTGACATGAGAAATCCACAGTTGAAAGAAATGTGACCAGTGTTTGGTTGAGAAGACAAGAAAAGTTTCTTTTAAGATTCGCTCACCTAGAAGACTAGAAATTCTTGATTTGGTGCATTGTCATTTATGTGATCCTATAAAGACAAGAATAGTTGGGGGAAGTGCATACTTTGTGACTTCTGTTGATGACCATTCAAAAAAGTCTTGGGATTACATCTTGAAGAGTAAAAATGATGTGTCCAGCGTATTCAATAAATTTAAGGTCTCAGTTGAGCGTAAAAATGAGAAGAAGTTGAAGTGCATATGCACATATAATGGAGGCGACTTTATGAGGAAAAATTTAAGCTTATTGTAGAGAAATTTTGTTCTTTCTTTTTCTTTAAAGTTTCAATTTTAAACATTAATGCACTAATTTACCTTTCCTTTAAATATAAATAAACAAATGTAACAAAAAAAATATAAATAAATAAAGTGAAAGCAATGATAATATTGATTTTTTTATGTATCTGTCATTTTTTATAATTTAATAAAAGATTTTTTTAAATAAGGATAAAAACTAAATAGAAAAAAATTATATCACATTCCATTTTGTTCACTTTTCAAATAGTAGTGGAATGAGAAATTTGTTCCATGCCGTCATAAAATTCATGTAAAAAGTTTCATAAGAATTAATATATCATAATATTGTATAGATTCATTTCATGATTATATTTTTATGATTTAAGGGTAATGTTTATCTAAAATATGAAATATCTTATAAGGAGAATAACTTTTTTTTACACTATTATAAATAAGTTGTTGCATGTTAAATGTGTTTAACATGAAATCTGGTATTTTTTTCCATTTAACTTCACTGCGCTCAACTCCATCATATTCCATCAATTCAAACGGTCCCTTAGATACTATCTCTGAGACTAAACTGAATGATGATAAATAATTAATGTGACATGAGTATTTGTTTTTCAATTTCAATGATCATTTTGAAATGTTTTTTTTTTCTTTTCTTATTTGATCAACACCTAATTTCAATGTATTCACTTTATAACTTGATACATCAATGATCAATGAAGTTTCAGTACTTCTCCTAAAAAATATAATCATAATAGCAAATGTATCAATCTTAATTTTTGTTCGCATGGTTTTAAATTGCAGTCCACAACTGCAAGCATGAAAGAATATGAGATCTCCGCAACCACATCATAACCCATTCACCATATTTTTTCAGATTTTGCCGCAAATATAAAGGTTCCCAGCATATTCCCATTAATAGAATGAGAGAAGAAACCAGTATTTCAATTCTAACAAACATATTTCAGAAATATTAAATAAATTACCAGGATTTGTGGAACGAAGCTGCTCTGTCCAAGTGGTGCAAGTAGGGATTGTAAAGTTGTGGTCAAGAGAGAAACTAAAGATGTTTGTAAAAATAGCACTGGCAATGTGTAACTAAATGGGTTATCATGAAAGAAAATTCCTTTTGATCTTCGATAATTGATCATGTGTTCACATACCCACGTTGTTCCGTTTGGCGTAACGCTGGTAACGTTCGTGTTTACGCTTGTTGCAGCCATGTCACATTAATTACAGCAAATCAAGAATGATTTGGAGAAGAGAATGCATAATTAGTTAATTGATCTCCATGGAATTGACGAAGAGGAAGGGAAAGGAAAATAGGGTGAAAGACAATTTTTAGATTAATTTGGAGGATGTAACTTTGTGAGAAGTATATTGATTATTAATTTTAATAGCGGTAACGCTGAATTATGGGTTTAATGTATTAAAATTAGTTCTATTTTGTGATTAGTCTATGATGATATTTTTAGAAGTCAATTAATGGTATTGGGTTGGAACTGCTGATGCGCTTAAGTCCTTAAAAAAAATTACCAAAGGGAAGATGCATCATTTTTTTTTTTTCTAGATAGTTCAGTGGACAGAATTCACCTTCTTTTTTTTAAAGAAATGATATTTGTACAACTATTTTTTGACAACTTTTGTGACAACTTTATCTCTCATATTCTCATTATGTTTTCACTTTATATCTCTATTGCTTTGGCTTTTTTTTCCAATACCTCATTTTTTTTGTAAATTTATGGTTGTGTCAAAAGTTGTCATACAAATGGTTGTTCGAATAACACAACTCCCTTTTTAAGGTGGACAAGTGGGGCGTTGGGTTCGAACCCCGACTCATGTATATATTATACAATGTCTATATCAACTGATTTAAATGGACGATGCATAACTTTATTAGCTACTTAATAGTTTAGTATTTTTTAATTTAAGATATATAGAGGAATAAACCCACTTGGGTTGGCCTAGTGGTATTGGCTTGGGATCTAAGAGTGTGCTCATCTTCAAGGTCTCAGATTCGATTATATCTGGTGTCAATTTGCATGGACTAATTTAGCTTCTTCAAAAAAAAAACTACTTCCTTAAAAACGAGGAACGTGCTCGAAAGGTTGGGAAAGTTGCACCACATACACATTACGCTATCATTTTTTTATGTGCACATTACACTATCATTGCCGATAAGTTATATATGAGGGGATTTTCCTAACCTTTATTGTTGTACCTAAGGCTTTGTTTGAGAGTTTTGAGGAGATGGGAGGGGAATGAAGGACTTTGGGGGTGAAAAATATATAGAAAAATGGAGAAATCTTTCACATTTTTTGAAAGAGCAATTTCTTTAGAAAATGATAAACTAATGCTTATGATTAATATATTTTAATTTTAAGAATATTATAACAACATGAATTGAATTTGAAAAAAATTCATATAAACCCCCCCCCCCCACAAATACAATTTTTGAGTTCCCTCAAATGAGAGGGATTTTGTATTAGGAATAAAAAATTAACCTCTAAAGTTCTCTCCTCTTAATGCCTTCTATTTATTCCACTTGCTCTTTCATTTTTTCCAAAACCCTCCTCTCCCTACCCTTCAAACTCGCAAACAAATCCTAAAAGAACAGGAGATAGAGTACACCATTACATGAAATACAATACATGAAGGGATATTATTGGCATAACTTGCAGGAAGATTGCAAGGATGCCATCTAGAAATGTCATAAATGTCAAAGGTTCGCCAACCAATCATATCACCCACTTGAGGTGCTTCACTTATGGACTTGACATACCCGAGCCTTTCCCACAAGCACCGGTTGAAATAAAACTTATCGTTGTTGTCATATACTACTTCTTTAAATGGATAAAAGTGGAGCCTTTATCCATCATTAAGGTTGAATGAATGCGCAAGTTCACATGGAAAAATAGTGTATGTCGGTAAGGAAAAATGATGCTTTCATTGAATCATGGATCCACAAGAAATCATGAACGCCATTCAATACAAACTTTATTCTCATATCGTTGACCTTTGTATCTTGCCTCAATCGTCAGTTGAATCGCACTTGAAGGACATCCATTCCACGCTCCACTATCACCTTCTCGAAGTCGATTCAAAGGCCGCATCTTTCCGTTCGGAAAACCACCACAATCGACTTAGTTTTCCCAGAGCGGTATCACGGGCTATGAAGATTATCGTTCCCCGTTCGATTGTTTCCTTTCATTTGGATGATTGCTCCGCTGCGTGGTTCCAGTGCGTGACCTGCAACGATCTATTGTTGTCTTGACCGGTGTTTCATGATGTTGTCCCTCTACGGTTTGGTTCGTCCATTAATGAAGATGGTGAAAGGGATCTTTCCAAGTTGGTTTAAACTGGGTTCGTAGTATATTTCCAAGCCCAATTTGAGGATTGAATGAATAAGGTAATGGGAATCTACGAAGCTATTCGATTGGTTTGTTATCACTCGATTGAAGAGAAATTTGCGATTGGAATTACAATTCATCGACCCCCAACTTTGATGGAAGCTTTCTCCGATGATATTTCCAATTTGCATGCCCTTTTGAGCCATTTATAGGGTCAGTCTTTACATGTTTCAGGTGTGTACAACCACAACATATTTCAAATTCTTGCCGATAGTGGTAGCACCCATAATTTGGTCAAGCATTTACTGGTGGAATGATTGGGATTGGCACTGTCTCCTTGCCCTCGATTTCATGTTGCTGCTGATTGTGGTACCTTTTTGGTTTACCAACATTGTTGCAAGGTTGATTCGCTACTATTGCAAGGTATCACCTTCTCTGTGGATTCGTTTATATTAGCTATTGAAGGCCCTTATATGGTATTAAGATTTCCATGGCTTCAGACCTTGGGGAATTTTCTCATTCATGATTACTCAGCCCTTACGATGGAATTTATGTGCATTGTGAGACGGTTACCCTTCAGGGAGATACCTCTTTAGCTTCCCAATTGGTGTCCCTTCATCAGCTGCAAGCCTTGGTTTAGAGTGATGTAATCTCTAGTATTTTCACCCTAACCCGATCTTGCCTAAAACCCGAATCCACCCTAAATCAATCCCCCATTTTTCTGCAAAACATACCTCACTTAGTTTCAGAGTTACTACACCGCTTTGAGAAGATTTTTTCCACACCCAGTGGTCTTCCCCTATATCGTTCTATTGATCACCAAATTTGCTTGGTCGAAGGAACCAAGCTGGTCAATGTGTGACTATATCTCTACCCTAAATTTCAAAAGTCTGAAATAGAGAAGTTTATATCGTGAAATGCTTGAGCAAGGTATTATAATTCCTAGTTATAGCCATTTCTTTTCACCGGTGTTGTTAGTCTGCAAGAAAGATGGCACATGGAGGTTTTACATCGATTATCGTGCAGTCAATGCAGCCACGGTAAAAGGCAAGTTTTTGATCCCTACCATTGACGAATTATTAGATGAGCTTGGTGGTGCAACATTGCTTGCTAAGCTGGACCTATGCGCCGATTACCATCAAATTTGTGTTCATTTTCGGGACACCTACAAGATTGCTTTTCAGATTCATGAGGGACACTATGAGTTCTCGATCATGCAATTTGGGCTCACTAATTATCCCATCCACATATTCCAAGCAACGATGAACCAACTATTTTTACAATTCTTGCGCCGATTTATCATCGTTTTCTTTGAAGATATATTGATATATAACTCATCTTTAGAAGACCTTCTGTTGAATCTATAACAAGTCTTACCATGCTTGTTAACTCGTTTGTACAGCAAGCTCTCCAAATGTTTATTTTGCCAAGAATCAATTGAATATCTTGGTCACATTGTATCTTTCCAAGGCGTCCATGCGGATCCCAGTAAAATTAAAGCTATTGTCAACTGGTAACAACCATCTATTGTGAAGCAACTCAGAGGCTTCCTCAGTTTGACTAGATATTACCGAAGGGATAATAAGATGATTCGACAGACCTGATCCGTTTCTCCTCATATTTTCTCAACATCTTTTACAAACCTTATTGTTATTTTATGCATTAAAATCAACTGCCTAGGGCAACCCACAATTTTACACATCTTACTTTATAACAATTATTGCCGAATTGGAGTTAACGCAATCCTCGTGGATACAGACATTTTATTACGTTGATAGCTTTTAGTACACTTGCTAAAATATCTATCAACATGTACAAGAATTCTTTGATAGTAAGTGATGTCAATCCAAAACAAGACTAAGCATATTTATAGGCTAGGAACTATTGAATTCATGAACATCTCAGTAGTTACAATTTAAGAATGGAATTTACAAAATGATCATCAATTTATTACGGTTGCAGCCACTAATTACGTCTGGTCGTAATAGCCACTAATTACGTCTGGTCGTAATAGCTACAACCATTATAATTACGTCTGAGTATCATAAAATCTGAAGTGTTGCTGAGTTAAAATCCACTTCTTGATCATTGAAAATTGTTTTAATTGTCGTAGGTCTTCTTGGCTTGGTCAACAAGACTTCAAAGTGAAGGGTTTTCTAACTTTTTGCACCATTACTCCATATTCATTATGCATTTACCTATTTATTCAAAACAAAAGTAAATGTATCAAAATAAAATAATTCTTAAATAAAAGTATTAAATTATTACATAAAACATAACTAAAAAATGATTAAATATGGAGTTATCAAACTTCCTCATGCTTGAACTTTTGTTTGTCCTCAAACAATTGGCTAAGGTAGAAAGAGTTTTAAGACAAGCTCTACATCTAAGACAAAAGAGTAAAGGTCCAATTACTTGAATCTTTAAAGATTAATCACAACATAAAAACTTAGAAAAAAACTTAGTGCTAGCCTATGAATAATAGGCCAATTTTATTTTTTTTTTAGAAAATGAAACAAGAAAATGCTAATTTATTTAATTTAGATATGATTCATGACATGTTTGTTTATTTTCCTTTTATTCATACATACAAAAGAAACAACGATTCTGTTATGAATATTATTGTTGATGTTCATAAGTCATGGACCTATAGTTAATTGACCCTTTTGTCCATATTTTTGTATTTTCATATTTTTGCATTTCTCTATAAATAGGGTTCATTTGCAATAGAATTATACACACAAGTAGATATTGAAACTCTCACTTTGTTCTCTTTCTCTACATCATCAATGTTTTTTATAATACGTTTTCAGCACGCTCTAACAAACTAAGAATAACAATGATATTATTCAGCACGAAGCTATAATGACTTGAGGTATAATAGTGATTCTTGCTTGCTTCTTTTTATGATGCTTTCTTTGTTGCTTACAACATGCAAACCAATGATATGATTTTAAAGACTATCGCAATGATATGATTTCAGTTTATACATTTTGTTAGACTTTTTATTAGATTTAGTTATCTATTTTTTATGTTCGTCAATTTTTCACTAATTGTTACAATTACCTATTAGTAGCTTATTTGAAAGGTTTGATTTCCATAATAAGTTTTAAGTTTTGTATCGATGATCATAGGCAACACTCTGTTACAATTCCATCAATTAGAATCAGTGTCTTATAGATACACATTATCGTTATTATATAAATTATATAGTGTTTGTCTATACTAAATTCTACATTCATGCATCCCGGAAGGATTGCACAAGAGATTGATCACATTCACATCTATATTATAGTTCCTAAAGAACTTAGAAATAAAAAAATCACAATTTTATTCTCTATGAATTCTTGAAGAATTCAAGAAAGAACGCACTGTTTTCATTATCGAGATATGTAAAATCTAAATTTTTCTAATCAATTTTTTAAGATTTCAACAGTGATGCATCCCTGAAGGATTGCACAAATAAATTGATTAGATTTACTATATAGTTCTTGAAGAACTCAAAAGAATTCACTAATTATGCATCCTTGAAGGATTACAAGAGTAGTTACTAATTCTCATTATTTTTTATCCTACACTTGTTTTTTTTTTTTAGTATGAGGATCCTTAATCTTTATTTTGATCTTGTGTGTGAGTAACCATGCAAACGAGAATTAAATTATGTTTATTTTTTAATGTATATTATTATGTAGTAGCGAAAAGACGGGCACTCACGTGTCCGTCTTTCCACTCTTCTTATTGTGCTAACGTTTGAAAAATATGACGGTGTTTTTTTGTGAAATTTTGATTTTGTTAAAAGTAAAAATATAAATGTTTTTGCTTTCAAATTATAACAAATCAAACTAAACATGATTATCTATTTCAATGAGACCAAAATATAACAAAAAAAATATAATCTAGATTCTTATTTTTTAATGACATCGACAACGATTTTTATTATAGAAAAAGTTGTTTAAGAGTATAATTGGAATAATGAAAAAGTAAGTATAAATATATTCATCTAGTTTGTTACACTTTTTAAAGGATAAATGAAAAAAACTGGACATATATATACTCATGTCGTGTTTGTTACACTTTTATTTTAATATTTGAATTTATTATTATCTATTTGTTTTATTTGCTATTTATATTGAAAGTTAAAGGTAATTTTGAAAAGAGAAAAAACCAGCCCAAAAGAGACAAAACATGCTATTTTCTTTATATATAGTATAAATATTTAATCTTTTTTTGAAAGGATGTATATTTTAATCTGTGATCAATATTATCTTAATGTGCATGCGTAGTTAAAAAATTTCTTTAATATGTACAGCAATGTATTTTAATCTTGTAACGGTCTTTGAACTTTATTATTATTATTATTATTATTATTATTATTATTATTATTATTATTATTATTATTATTATTATTATTATTATTATTATTATTATTATTATTATTATTTTGTTGGATACATTATGTCATGTTTATAATTAGTAACTCTTATTATTAATAATAATAATAATAATAATAATAATATGCCCAATCATGACAACTAATAAAATGAGATTAGAAACCAAAAACCCGACGAAATAGTAGGTATAAAGTAAATTGCCCAATGTTTTCAAATTAGTCCAACATCAAATGGGAGGCTATAAAATAGGAGACGCGTTCTTGATATTAAATTTGGGAAACATCAAGAACATGTCTCCTACTTGATATTAAATTACTAACAAGTGAAACATCAAGAACATATCTTTCCTATATTTAGGTTTAGCACTTGAGATATGATTCAGTGATAAGAGTGGTAAGGACATATCTTATAATTTAATCGGGATATGATTTCCAATGATGATAAGAACAAATCTAAAGATATTGTCAGCAGCTTGAAGATGAATTACTATTGATGATCTGTCCATCCCATATAGTAATAAGGAAAAAAACAAAGAAGAGAAAGATGGGACAGAGAGGCGGATGCGCCTCCGTGAGTGGAGAGATGTGGTTATGCCGCCGTGAGTATAGAAACACGGTGGAAGACATAGAGGCGGAAGGATAGGAACGTAGGGAAGAAGAAGAAGCCAAAATTACATGTGTTTATGAGAATTGAGATAATAAAGAGGTATATGTCATTTTAAAATGTGATTTTTTAATCTCGTAATTTGAGAAAATCACATAATTCGGTATAAATATGTGCCGGTGTCGTATCGGACAAGACACGTGTCCAACACCGGAACACACTTGATCTGAGGAGTGTCCGTGCTTCACTCAGTCATCCATTCTTAATCTAATGGTTAATAATTATTCTCATCATTCTCATGAAATAATCATTCTCATATAATATGTCCTATATATATATAAATTGTTGTCCAAATTTGGGTGTGCTTTGTAAAGAAAGTATGTTTATAGTCAATAACTAGCTAGACTTAGTTCTAAGTTATTCTGAAGTGGCCATGATAATACTGTTGTGTGATCTTTTCGACTTTTCTCTTCATTAGTTTTATTTCAGTGGACTAATCATCAAGTTTTAAATGTTTAAAGTAATACATACTTTTTGAGATTGTTTATAAAAGAAGAATCAAATATTTATCTAATAAAAAGATATAATGAATAATAATCTATCACTTCATTAAGAAACCAATGCTATTAATTCCTCTAAAATTTAATGTATTAATTATATGCTGTTTAATAATTTATATCAAATGTTAAGTGTCGAAAACCCTCAATTTAGAATTCAATTTAGGCTCTTTCAAAAAAAATCAATTTAGGCCTTGTTTTAGGGAAATTTAGGCCATATTATATTGCAATATTGAGCTATTTAATTTTATATAGCAACCTTTTACAAAAAAATATATATATTCCAACCTTGAGAGCATGGAAACTAAATTTGGTTCATTATGACAAAATGTGTCATCTTAAAGCAGTGGGCAGGTTGGGTCTTCATAGTTCAAGGGTATTTAATTTATAGCTATTAGGAAAATTGGAATGGAGGAGTAGGATTTACATTGAAAAATGTAACAACCCGATTTTTAGTGTTAGATTTATCTGTTAATATTAATTAGTATTATTTATTTAATTATATTTGTTAATTGATTATTTATGTGTGATTGGTGGGTTAGTGGAATTATTAGTACTTGAGTGACATTTTTGTAATTATGCTAGAACTAGTAATTTGAATTTTAGAGAATAATGGTGTATAATTAATATGGGGGGTTTAAGTGAAGTAAAAGTGTAGAGAAAATAATTGTGAGACAATTGTGACTAAGCCCATTAGTGTGAATAACCCTAGAAACATATTATAAATACACTAGTAGTGAGTGATGGTGAATTAGGTTAAACATTATAACACAAAATTTGAGGGGCAAGTGAGAGAAGAGACTTGGAGAAGAGGAAACTAGAAGAGCTCAAGGGAAAGGAGAAATTCTACTAGAAGTAGCAAGAAAAGTGAAGAATTAAGGTAAGAGGTGAGATTACTTTCATCAAGTGGGTTAAATAAGCACTTATGGGGTTTGGGTGTTTAGCTTATGATTAATTACATGATTAATTGTTGTTGATTTGGTGAATTTGCGTGCTCCTTTTTGTTGATTAAACTAAGCATGTTAAACTTTGATGAAATTGCATTTTCTTCATGTCAAAATTCATGTTTAATTATGATTAATGGGTACCTTTGTGAATTTTGATGAATTTGATGATCAACGTGATAATTGAATGATGTTTGCTGTTTATAAAGTTAATTATGAGCATGAATATGTGTTTTCTTTGAGAAATCATGAAGTTATGTTGAATAAGTTGTGATTTAAGTGATTTTGAGAAAAGTGATTAATTGAGTGAATTTGCTTAAGTTGCTACTGTTTTGGTTATGTTGCTGCCTTATGATGAAAAACATGATAATCTATGTTGGTTTTGTGGCTTTGATGAGAATTAAGTTGTTGTTGTTGTTGGTGGTGTTTTTGCTAAAATGACTTAATTAAGTGAAACTGAATAAGTTGCTGCTTAAATGAATATGTTGTTGTTGGAATAGTTTGAATAAGTGTATATTGTGATGTTGAACTTGATGAAACACTGTTGATGTTTTTAAACAAGCTTAATTGTTAAGTTGTTGGTGAAAATGGAATTTAGAGACGAACTTTGAAATTTACCGGAAAACCTTGAGAATTCATGTCAATTTGATGTTTCATGGTGTATCGATTGTTCAATTTAAGTGTATTGATCATGGGTATTGTTTGTAAAGTGATTTTGGGTCAATTGGGATGAAAAATGGGATTCTTGGGAGATTTTTGAGGTCTTTCCGTAAGGGAAAACCTGTTTTCTGGTTACCTAGAAAACAGGGACTTCGCTCAGCGAGCCCTGTTCTCGCTGTGGCGAGATTAGCAGATACAACATGTGTTGTTCTGCGTGTTTTAGCCTTCGGGGGACGTTTCCAGACATCCCTGGACATCCCTTTTGTGTTGTTTTGATGCTGTTTTGATCATTCATTGATGGATAATGATTGCTTGCCATGAATTGATTATGAAGTTTAATTTTGAGACGAACTTGGTGATGTTGCAAAATTAGGAATTGTTGAAATGAACTTGATAATCAACTACAGTAGTATGAATGATGTTGAATCATGAATATAATGTGGTGTAGTAATAGGCTGAGGTAACCTTACTTAATTTATTCATAAATGTGGATTATGTGAATTATGGTGAATGAATGCAATAATGGAGTATTTATGATTAAATGATGAATAAACTTGATGAAATGCATTAATGTGGGATTGATGATTGTTGTATGTGGCTGAATGCATTATGTGGTGAATTAAATAATGTTGTAGTGATTTAATTAGTGATGTGGTGAATTGAATGATGATGTAGGGATAACATGAAATGTGTGGAATGTATTGATTTGATAATGCAAATAAAATGTGGTGAAATGTAGCATGGTTTGAGATCATGATTTATATGTGGTGTGCATTGTCAAGTCTATACATGAACATCCATGCATTCATTGTCGGTCAAATGTAGTTTGATTTAAGATCAAGATTTTTATATGTAGCTTGGTTTAAGACCAAGATTCAAATGTAGCTTGATTTAAGATCAAGATTTTTATATGTAGCTTGATTTAAGACCAAGATCCAAATGTAGCCTGATATAAGATCAGGATTGGTACCACATGCATGTAGAGTCGTATTTGGCACATTACATTCACATGAGTCGTGTTTGGTAATGTTTTGGTGTGAACTTGTGCATTTGTGGTAAATGTTAATTGTCGATGTGTGGAAATTATGGAATGATTCATAATTGTGCAATTAGTGATTTATAGTTGAAATGATCAATTTAACTGTTTGTGATGAATTATGATGTGAGAATATGATTTAGATAATGATGATGAACTATGACACGAAGTTACAATTTAATTACAACGTGGTATAATTAAGTTGGTAATTATAATGATGAGGGTATGCTATGAATTGTGAATTATGCATGATTAGTAACCAAACTTTTTGTAGTGATGAATATTTCAATGTTAAATGATGTTTTGTGATACAGAATTAGCAAGTGTACTACTTTATATCGGAGTAATAGATAAATTCATCTCCACAGGGACTATTGTAACTTCAATTTAGCAACAACGTAAATATTTAGGATGTGTAAATGGGGGGTTGCACAAGGCAAATTCGATTTGTTTGACAACATAAACTGTTGAGAACGGTAACAAGTGATTTGATTTAGAAATTTATGAGAAAGATGGTTAAGCCTTTCGAATCCTCTAATGTTATTGTACGATGAATTGCACCCATCTCCTAACAATGTCTACCCAGTTTTACGATAGATCAACAAAGTGGTTCTAACCAATATCTTGGCCTAGAACCCTCTCCTAAAGTAACTATCCCTTAATCTCTTAAGTGAAATAGATTACGTTGGAGGATTTACAAAGTCCGTTCTTCTCTCCAATTTCGAACCCTTGTATCAGAAACACGTTTGCCTTATATAGACATAGCAAAAATCGTGCCCCAATCCAAGAAATCGTGGCCCAAAATCAATGAAAATTCAAATGAAGCTCAGACGTGCCATCAAAATCGGCACACGATGTACACAAATCGGAGCTCGAAAATTTACGAACTGACAGCCTTGAATCGGTCTTCAAATCGTGACCCGATTTACTCTTTCTTGAAATGCCTTGCTTTTTTTTTTTTTTTCAGCTTCAGAAACCTTTATTGCATTGAACTCATCCTAAAATGTATAGAAAACAACTAACAAAACAATGATGACATAGTGTCATCACAACGTCAAACTTGCATTGTTACTTGTCCTCAAGGAACCAACTTAAAAGGAACAATAACAGTAAAATAACACTTACTTCACCAACGGTCATGTCAAAAGTTCCTCCTTAGTTAGCAATTGATTAGATAACTTGCTTGGTACTACACCCATTCCACAACTTCACGCAACAGTATTGAAAATTTACAAGGTTTACACAGTCGACATGCAGAACTACTATATTACCAATACTTGCAAAATTTCTAAGCATCAATCAAAGTTAATATTGTGTACACACTTTTAAGGACTTCTTTAGGTTATAATGGGGCTTAGGTTACATGTGGGATCTTTTGGAAAGTAGGTTTTCAACAATAATGGAGTTAAGCATCTTCCTACTGGTTTACACAACAGTAATACACACAAGTTAACCTTAAGGGGCTAGAGGATTACAACTTACAAACAACTGATCAACTTTTGTCTTGAAGCACTCTTCTTGTATTTTTTTTTGAGCTGCAAATCAGCTTAATTTATATTCTTCACTTTTCATATATATATTTTTTTTATAAGACACAATGTGATCTTTTTCTTCTCTAGTACCCCTACCCCAAACTTAAATGGTTGCTAGTTCCATGAGCAACCCCAAACTTGAACTTTTTCATGATAGAACACACAAACAATGCCTAACTCCAACACACATTGGGTGAATATTCCTATGGTATCTAGGCTTGTAATGTGGTTTGTCACCGAAACAAAGGGATCTAACCTATCGGCTCAACTTGGCTTAAACAAAGGATAATTCAATATAAACAAAGATTGGCTTCAAAGACTCTTGGTACAAGCAAATTGCCTTAGTGTGTACACAATATAACCAATTAATAGCAAAGAAAAATTGCAAGTCCTAGTAATAACATCTGCACGGAACACCCATTTGTAAAAATTGAAAAATAAAATTTAGTCTTAACCTTACAAGCTGAGTTCTCTGGAAGTTGTGGCTACCTAAGCATCCTTTTCTTGTCGTACACTTCCCTTTGAAATTTCATGCAAGCAACCACCTCCATTGAACTTTTGACAAACCATTGATGAAATATTTGTTACTAAACTGGTAAAATTCAAGACAAGTTAATTCCTTAATAATAAAGAAGTTCAGATGCATTACAAAATATGGGGACTCAATGAAACTAACATCAGGACATACTTCGAGTTCGACTCTAAACCATAAAAAAATAACATAAGCAAATAACAAAAAAAAAATCAAAAGTACACTGAAAGCAGTAAAAACAAAAAATTTGGACTAAACAAGGTGTCCAAATCACTGAAATCCTCCTGGTTCAGATGGTGGAAACTGGCTTAGATCCTTAAACATCGAATGTTTCTGCTCAGCTTCTTCATCTTGAACTCTGTAGTACCGCTCTAATGCGCTGCTCTCTCTCCGCTGCCCTTTGTCTTTCTTCTGCAAAGTAGTTCTCCATAGCCTTCTCATTATCAAATCTCTCAAAAGCATTCGTCCGCAAAGGACCCTGTCGATACTGCTCTACTTCCTGGAGGAATGGTTGCGGAAAGAACGGGGGCGGAAACCTTATCACAGATGAGATGTCCTGAGCCCAATTCGCCATACTATACACTTACTCACTAAAATAGGGAGGAAGGGACTGCTGTTGAGGCATCTAAATTGCTGGGTCCTCATCCATCATCCGTGGCTGCTCATTCTGCTGCTCATTGTGACCCCCTTGCTGCCTCCTACCTCTCTCGAATTCCAGCTGCAATTTCTCATACACCAGCATTGCTGCATCATTGATCGATCCTTGAGACTTAATATAAATGTCAGATGGTTCAATCGGGACCTCTGCATCATGACACAACAGGTTAATCAAGCAGTTGTGACCCAATGTAGTTTTCTTTGAAGAAACAGTGTTCTTCAAACTTACTGACATCAAACTCCCCACATCAATCTCTCCATCAGAGATCAAAGAAAGTAAGATAAAAACCCTCGACGTTATCATTTCGGGCGAACTGGAGGTGAGCTCAATGGTGGAGAGAATGAAAGATGCCCACGCTTTGTATTCTGGTAACAAATCCGCAGTGTCAGATTTTGAAAATCAAATCCCCTTTCTTTTGTGAACTCATACTCCTTGATTTTGTGGTATCTTTCCTCTGCCATCTCAGTTATGAACCTTTGGTAGGGTGGTGGTTGGGTAAGTGGTTGGGTTGGTGGAAGGTCGGTGGAGGTTCCCTCGGGTTCCTTTCCTCTTCGTCTCTTGTTTGCGGCTAAGTTTGTGTTCTTAGTGGTCTTGGGTGCCATTGGTGACAGAAGTATGATTGGTATGACAATTGGGAAGTTAGGGTAAGCTTTTTGTGAGGAAAGGTGATGGATTTTTGAATGGGTGAATGGTATAAGATTTGTTTTGGGTGGTTGAAGTTAATTTTTATGGTGATTTGAGTTATGAATTGGTAGGGAAGGTGAAAGATGAAGGGAAGGTTGTGTGATACGGTTCTGAAAAATTTGGGCAGAGTAACAGTATAGAAAAAGGCATGGTGCATGAGTTTTTCGGCCTAGTATATATAGAGGAAGCACAAATCGAGCTACGATTTAGACAAATCGGGCGCCAATTTCTTTGTAACGGTAAAAAAAATTTAAACTTCCCAAAATCGGGCCATGATTTACTAAAATCGGCGCCCGAATTTTTGCGAATCACAGGATAAAATTTCACCTCAAAATTGGGCCACGATTTAAGAACATCGGCCCCCAATTGAGTTTTGCAAAAGTCTTTGTTTTTTTTTTTATAAAAACACAAAATAACAAAATGGATTAAGAACTATACCTGACTTTAACTATGTGTTGCCTCCCACTCAGCGCTTCTTTACCGTCACTAGCTTACTTCAGACGACCCTCAAGGGTCATTCAACACCATTCCTACCCTCACTTTCGGTAGTTCTCCTCCAAGATATGGCTTTAATCTTTGAGCATTTACCTTAAAGGTTTCCTTCTCTCTTGGCTTAACCAACTCTACTGCTCCATATGGAGATATGCTTTGTATCACAAAAGGACCAGACCACTTTGATTTGAGCTTTCCAGTATACAACTTTAACCTGGAATTGAATAGTAACACTAACTGACCAATGTTAAATTCTCTCCTCACTAGACCTTTATCATGATACCTCTTAGTCATCTCCTTATAAATCACAACATTTTAATAGGCTTGCAGCTTCATTTCCTCTAACTCATTCAGTTTTAAAAGCCTCTTCTTACCGGCTAAAGGTTGGTCAAAATTAAGAAATTTTATAGCCCAAAAAGCCTTGTGCTCCAACTCAACTAGGAGATGGCAAGCTTTTACGTAAACCAACTGATAAGGCGACAAACCTAAGTGCATCTTAAACGCAGTCCTATACGCACACAAAGCGTCATCTAACTTCTTAGACCAATCTTTCATAGAGGATGCTGAAGGTGAGAAAAACACAAGAAGGGGGGTTGAATTATGTTGGCCTTTTTTCTTTCTCAAAAACTTATGTTAGTTCAGAGTCTGATATTGATAAGATTCTGAAGCTATTTTTAGAGTTATTTTGCAGCGGATATAAAGTAAATGAGAGAGAGAGAGAGATAAGGACACAAGCAGTTATCCTGGTTCCTTCCACAACCCGGAAGTAGTCCAGTCCCCTTGTCACTTACAAGAGATTTTCACTATAATCACAAAGATAACAATTTGCTCAAACACACAGTATGAGACTTCCTTGCTCAAACACAAAGTAAGAGACTTCTAGTTGCTCAAGCACACAAGCAAGAAACTTTTATCAAACAGAATTACAGAGAAATTTGTTTGAGTTGAAGACTTGATATACTATCAGTGGTGTTCACAAAATACAACACAGATTCAGACTCTATACTTAAGAAATTCTAAGATAAGTAAGTTTGTAAGAATTTCTAAGTTATTTGATGACTTTCGAATTTGGCAGAGTATGTGTTTCCAGAAAACAGAGTCTTGTTTTCAGAGTCTTTTTATTCTTCTTCAAATCTTCAATCCTTTATAGAGAAATAAAGAGCCGTTGAGAATATCTAGATTTATCAATAGAGTCGTTGTAATTGAAGCTACATCCAGCATTAATTCGTTCCTGATATGGTGTGCAAAACAGAGGAACAGAGGAATACGTTTTTGAATTGTTTCCTTAAAACAGGGTGAGTGTTTCGTCTAAGGAGACAAGGATTGTAGAGAGTGGTTCTGACCGTACAGTACTTTACTGTTGACAATGACAGTTGTTGACTTCTGCGTTTCCTTCAGACTCAGACTCCCAGTCTGTTCTTCAGACGCAGTTCTTTAGAAGCTGGTCTTCAGACACTGTTCTTCAAACGCAGTTCTTCAGAAGCTGGTCTTCAGACACTATTCATCATATGCACTTCTTCAGAAGCTGGTCTTCAGACGCACTGTTCATCAGACACACATCTTCAAAAGCTGGTCTTCAGATGCACTGTTCATCAGACGCTGACCTTCAGACGCTGGTCTTCAGACGCTGATTGTCTTCAGACTTGTAACACAAGCTTCAATATTTTCCTTCTGCTCTTAACTTGATCTTTCAGAACCACTATTAGATACATAACTTTCAGTATATGGTCCTACACACTAGAACAAGCATTAACATATCCAATTTTCTTTTTAACACTTTGTTATCATCAAAACTTAAAAGGGACTTGTTCATACATTTTGTTCCAACAGATGCTACAGTTTTCTCCAGATCTTGCTTAAGTTGCATGTTTGAGACCTTAACCTTCCCACTAGTCTGAGGGTGATAAGGAGTTGCAACTTTATGCTTGACATCGTATTTTTTTAAAACATTTTCAAGATATTTGTTGCAAAAGTGCTTCCCCCATCACTGATCAAAACTCTTGGGGTTCCAAACCTTGTGTAAATGTGTTTCTTCAAAAAGTTCACAACCGTGTTAGAATCATTAGCAACACAAGGTATTGCCTCAACCCACTTGGTTACGTAATCAACACACACTAAAATATGTAGATAAGAGTAAGAGGATGGGAAAGGTCCCATGAAGTCGATTCCCCAACAATCAAAAGGTTCTATTTCAAGGATTCCATTTTGAGGCATCTCATTCCTCTTAGAGATATTACCTCGCTGGCACTTGTCACATTGTTTCACAAACTCTTGACAATCTTTAAAGAGTGTGGGCCACCAAAAATTGCTTTGCAGCGGTTCTATCACCACTATGGTGGCCCCCATACGCTGAGCCATGGCAGTGCCACATGATGCTTTTGGCCTCCTCACCTGCAACACAATGTCTAATCAAACCGTCAGTGCTTACCTTAAACAAGAAAGGGTCATCCCAAAGGTAGTGGTTGGCCTCATTGAAGAATCTCTTCTTTTGTTGCCAATCCATATGATCCGGGACCACGTTCCCGACCTTAAAATTAGCCATTTCAGGAAAACCATGGCCTCTCCACTGCAATAAACAACTTCTCATTCGGGAATTCTGCTACAATAGCCTTTTCTTTTTCTGTCACCTCCCTATTTTCTAGCCGAGAGAGGTGATCTGCTACCACATTTTTGACTCCTTTCTTGTCCCTGATTTCAAGATCGAATTCTTGTAGAAACAAGATCCATCTCAATGGTATGGGTTTGGAGTCCCCCTTAGTCAGCAAATATTTTAAAGCTGCATGACCTGTAAAAACAATGACTTGGGACCCAATTAGGTAAGATCGAAAGTTTTCCAAAGCAAAAATTACAGCAAGCAGTTCCTTTTCAGTTGTGGAGTAGTTAATTTGATTTTCATTCAGAACTTTACTTGCATAGTAAATTGCATGGAAAAATTTCTCTTTTCGTTGGCCTAAGACTGCTCCATCCACATAATCACTTGCATCACACATTAATTCAAAAGGGATATCCAAGTTTGGAGCAATGATTACGGGTGTAGTCACCAACTTGTTTTTAATCAGAGAAAAAGAATCCAAACATTCAGAGTCAAAATTGAAATCATTTTCCTTAACTAAAAGGTTACAAAGAGGCTTAGCAATTTTTGAAAAATCTTTGATAAAACGCCGATAAAAACCAGCATGCACCAAGAAACTCCTTACCCCCTTTACATTCGCAGGAGGGGGTAGTTTCTGTATGACCTCAATTTTGGCTTGGTCCAGCTGAATGCCTTTACCACTTACTTTGTGTCCCAAAACTATACCTTCAGTTACCACAAAATGGCATTTTCCCCAATTTAAAATGAGGTTAGTTTTGGTACACCTTTTAAGGGCAACATCTAGGTGGGACAAACATTGATTAAAAGACTTACCAAACACCGAAAAATCATCCATGAATACCTCGATGTTTTTCTCTATCATATTAGAGAAAATGGAGAGCATACACTTTTGAAATGTCGCCGGCGCATTACACACCCCAAATGACATTCTCCTGTAAGCAAACACCCCAAATGGACACGTAAAAGTGGTCTTTTCTTGATCTTCCGGGGCAACAACTATCTGATTATACCCTGAATACCCATCCAAAAAACAATAGAAAGCCTGTCCGGCCAACCTCTCTAACATCTGGCCCATTAAAGGTAAAGGGAAATGGTCCTTCCGTGTTGCTTGGTTTAATCTCCGGTAATCTATGCACATCCTCCACCCGGTAACAGTTCGAGTAGGAATTAACTCATTCTTAGCATTTGCAACCACTGTCATTCCTCTTTTTTTTTGGGACAACATGTACTGGACTCACCCAAGTGCTGTCAGAGATAGGATAGATCATGCCCACATCTAATAGGTCCTTCATAAATTTAGCATACACCAACATCTGATCAAGAGCTTCACTAAATGGAATGTTTGCTTGTAATTGGCTAAACAACTCCATAAACTTATTGAACTGCCCTTCTTGCTTCTCCTTCTTGTTGAGTCTTTTGTGTTGGCTGCATGTTTTGGCAAAACCAAAGTATTGAATAGAAGCATCTCCATATTTGAAACATTTCTTCAGTTGCAAGTTTTATGTTTTGAAGCCATTCAGAAGCAGAAAATGTCATCAGAAGCTGAATGCACTGTAGCAGTTCTGAAGCTGATTTCAGGTTCTGAAGCCAGCGTTGACTTTTGTTGACCACATCAGAAGCTGGGTTTTTAGATTAGTTTTTGCGCGTATCTTGGGAGATTTAGCAAGGAATTATCTTTGTATAATTGCTTCTAGAATGCTGAACTATTTGGAGAAGATTTTATTGAAGATTTGGTTCAAAGATATGAAATTCGTATTTTCTTGTTATGATCTTTCAAAGATTCAATACAGTTTTATTTGTTACATTATTGGACCAATCTTATTTCAGTAACAAATCAATTCAGAAGATTAGTTTGTTATTTATGTTGCAAGACTGAAGACTATATAAGGAGGAGTGATGTTGCTTTCAAGACTTACGATTTAGAAAGTTAAAAAATTCAGAAAATTGAGTCTGTGTTTGTTTTTAAGCTGTTAGCTTTGTTTTGTGCACCACTCATATGTTTTGAGTTGGTTTAGCGTTTTCATTGAGTTGTAATTCATTCTAAGCCTTTAGGTACGAATGAAGTGTTGTCATTGAAATTGTGTTCAAAAACAGGGGATTGTTAAGGGTTGTTCAAGTAGCTGGGTTTAGTTGCTTGAATAGGAAGTTAGAGGATTCTATTACTCAGAGTTGGGTAGAAGTCTGACTAGGAGGAGTTTAATTGCTAAGGCTGGGAACTGGGAGTCAGTGTCTTGAGTCTTTGGGTTAAATCCTATAGTGGATTTCCTTCCTGGATTGGTATCCCCCAGAGTAGGAGGTGTTTACTCCGAACTGGGTTAACAAACCTTGTGTGTTTTTAGCTTTCCTGCACGTTTATTTTCTGCCTATTATTTGCTTATAAAATTGTGCTAAGTTTTCATCAGAACCTGAACCTGGTAACTCTGTTTATTGCCTGGCCAGAATTTCAATTGGCATCAGAGCAGGCACCCTGCCTGTATTTTGGGTGAGATTCAGAGGACTTAATATCTGGCAAGCATGGATAGAGAAGGAGGCTGTGTCAATAGACCACCCCTACTAGATGGCACAAACTATGAATATTGGAAGTCAAGGATGTTTGCCTTTCTAAAGTCTATTGACAGCAGGACTTGGAAAGCTGTGATTAAAGGCTGGGATCATCCTGTGTATACAGACAAAGATGGTAATAAGACTGAGATTTTGAAGCCTGAGGAGGAATGGACCAAAGCTGAAGATGATCTGTCACTGGGAAATTCAAAAGCTTTGAATGCAATCTTTAATGGTGTGGACCAGAATATGTTCAGACTCATCAAACAATGTACTGTTGCAAAGGAGGCCTGGGAAATTTTAAAGACAACTCATGAAGGAACTTCTAAAGTGAAGATGTCCAGATTGCAGCTGCTGACCACCAAATTTGAGAACCTGAAGATGAAGGAAGATGAATACATTCAGGATTTTTACATGAATGTGCTAGATATGGCAAATTCCTTTGATTCTCTTGGGGAGAAGATGTCTGATGAGAAGCTAGTGAGAAAAATCCTCAGGTCCCTGCCCAGAAGGTTTGATATGAAGGTGACAACAATTGAGGAGGCTCATGATATTTCTGCTATGAAGGTTGAAGAGCTCATTGGTTCTTTGTTAAATTTTGAGACTGCATTCTACAAACAGCCTGATAAGAAAGGGAAAAGTATAGCTTTTACTGTGAATGCTGAAGCTGATGATCAACAAGAGTCTGAGGAGGATGACTTATCAGAAGCTCTAGTGTTGCTGGGAAAACAATTCAACAAGATTCTGAAGAATGTTAACAGAAAAGCCAAATCCAAAGGTCAGAATTTCAGATTCAATAACAAAAAGCAACAAACTGATGAGAAGAAGACCAAGTCTGAGGAGAAAAGTAATCAAGCTAAAGGTGTGCAGTGCTATGAGTGTGAGGGTTATGGACAAATCAAATCTGAATGTCCTACTTTCCTTAAGAAACAGAAGAAGAGCCTAGCTGTTGCATGGTCTGATGATGGTTCTGAAGATGATGATGTTAGTGAATCTGATATGTGTGATACTGGTCTGGTAGTGAGGTCAGGAGCTAACTTGAAGAAGGAAGCTGTTTTAGAGTCTGAGACTTTTTCAGAGTCTGACTCAGAGTCTGAAGCCTCATCTGTGTCTGAAGCTGCTAAAACCTCATATGATGAACTAGCTGTCAACTATAGGAAGCTGTATACCAGAAGTGCTGAGGTTTGCAAACAAGTTCTGGATCAGAAGGAGACTATTTTTCAACTGGAGGCTGAAAAAGGAGAACTTCTTGTGCATAATTCAGATTTAAAAGAAGAAGTGAACCAGTTAAATTCCCAACTTGAACATATGAAAAAGCAGGTTAGAATGATGAATACTGCTACTAATGTGTTGGATGAAATTTTGGGTGCTCAGCAACAAGGAAAAACTGGTTTAGGTTTTGTTGATCAGACTCAGAACCCCAAACAGGAGATTCTTGTTAAAAAGTCTGTTCCTGCCACTAAGACTGATGATCCTATGATTGGAACATCTCAGAAGAGACCTCAGATGCAAGGTCAGAAGCATGTTCAGATGCAAGGTCAGAAGCATGTTCAGATGCTGCCTCAGAAGCAACCCCAGAAGTTTTTCAGAAACAGAAGGAGGAGAAATCATCCATAGATCTGTCATTATTGTGGAAAGAAAGGGCACATCAAACCATTCTGCTTCAAACTTTATGGCTATCCTGAACATTTTCAGTATAGAAAAGTGGAACCACCTACTATCAGACACAATGTTCAGAAGGTGTGGAAGCCCAAAGTTCAAAATGTAGGCTTGATTGCTCATACTTCACTGAGAGCCACTTCAAAAGAAGACTGGTATTTTGATAGTGGGTGTTCAAGGCACATGACTGGTGTGAAGAAGCTGCTGAGCAATATCAGATCATACTCCAGAAGTTATGTGACATTTGGAGATGGTGTAAAAGGTCAGATTCTGGGTATTGGAGATTTGATCAGAGAAGGTTTGCCCAGACTTAATGATGTGCTACTGGTGGAAGGATTAACCTCTAATCTGATCAGTATTAGCCAGCTGTGTGATCAGGATTTGAAAGTTAATTTCAACAAGCAGGAGTGTATTGTTACTGATCAGGATGGAAAAACTCAGATGAGGGGCTGCAGATCCAAAGACAATTGTTATTTGTGGGTTTCTGAAGAAGAAAGAAGTCTGACTTCTTGTCTTATGAGCTCAGAAGAGGAAGTCAAACTCTGGCACCAGAAACTAGGACATTTGCATTTGAAAGGCATGAAGAAAATCCTAAGTACTAAAGCTATCAGAGGTGTGCCTAATCTGAAGATCAATGAGGACAATGTTTGTGGTGATTGTCAGATTGGTAAACAAACAAGAAAGTCTCATCCCAGATTAGTTCACCAGGTAACTACCAAAGTACTAGAACTTGTTCATATGGATTTAATGGGGCCTATGCAAGTAGAAAGTATTGGAGGAAAAAGATATGCCTTTGTAATGGTAGATGACTACTCAAGATATACATGGGTCAGCTTTGTTAGAGAAAAGTCTGACACTTTTGAAGTTTTCAAAGAGATGTGCATCCAACTACAAAGAAAGAAGGATAGTGGGATTATCAGAATCAGAAGTGATAATGGCAAAGAATTTGAAAACAAGAGCTTTTCAGAATTCTGTGCTTCTGAAGGTATAAAGCATGAGTTTTCTGCACCTATCACACCTCAGCAAAATGGTGTAGTTGAGAGGAAGAATAGAACATTAGCAGAATATGCAAGGGTTATGCTGCATGCTAAGAAGCTGCCATATATGTTTTGGGCTGAAGCTATGAACACAGCATGTTACATACACAATAGAGTCACTTTGAAAAAGGGAACAACATCTACTCTGTATGAATTGTGGAAAGGGAGGAAGCCAACTGTGAAATATTTCCATGTTTTTGGGAGCAGATGCTATATCTTGGCTGACAGAGAGAATAGAAGAAAACTGGATCCTAAGTCTGATGAGGGCATATTCCTGGGTTATTCAGTGAACACCAGAGCTTACAGGGTGTTTAATTCCAGAACCAAGGTTGTGATGGAGTCCATAAATGTGGTTATTGATGATTTGTCTGCTGAGAATGAAAAGAATGATCCTGAAGTTGTTCCAGAGTCTGAAGTATCAGAAGAACAAACCTCAGAAGCAGAAAAGCATTCAGAGTCTGAAGAAGCAGAAGATCAAACAGATCAAGTTCGAAATGGTAAAGGGCCATCCATTAGAGTTCAGAAGGATCATCCTAAAGAGTTAATCATTGGAAGCTTAGATCAAGGCGTCAGAACCAGGAGATCAGATGCTGCTACTGATTCATGCTTTGTGTCAAAGTTTGAACCTAAAAATGTGAAAGAAGCCCTAACTGATGAATTTTGGATTGAAGCAATGCAAGATGAGTTGAATCAATTCAAGAGGAGTGAAGTGTGGGATCTGGTTCCAAGACCTGAAGGTTTGAATGTGATTGGTACTAAGTGGATATACAAGAATAAAACAGATGAAAATGGTATTGTAGTGAGAAACAAAGCAAGGTTGGTTGCTCAAGGCTATACTCAAGTTGAGGGACTTGATTTTGATGAAACCTTTGCACCTGTGGCCAGACTAGAGTCCATAAGACTACTGTTGGGGGTATCCTGCATTCTCAAGTTCAAGTTATTCCAGATGGATGTAAAGAGTGCATTTCTGAATGGATATCTGCAAGAAGAAGTGTATGTTGAACAACCTAAGGGTTTTGTGGATCCAAAGTTTCCAGAACATGTGTACAAGTTAAAGAAGGCCTTATATGGATTGAAGCAAGCACCAAGAGCATGGTATGACAGGCTGACTCAGTTTCTTGTGGCTCAAGGTTACAGAAAAGGAGGTTCTGATAAGACTTTGTCTGTGAAAGATGAAAATGGGAGTCTGATGATTGCTCAGATTTATGTGGATGATATAGTGTTTGGAGGAATGTCTCAGAAGATGGTCAAACTGTTTGTTCATCAAATGCAATCAGAATTTGAAATGAGTTTGGTTGGTGAGCTGACATATTTTCTTGGATTGCAAGTCAAGCAAATGAAAGATACAATCTTTATCTCTCAGAGTAAATATGCCAAGAACATAGTGAAGAAGTTTGGTATGGAATCTGCTGCTCATAAGAAGACACCAGCTGCTACTCATCTGAAGCTAACCAAAGATGAACAAGGAGTATCAGTTGATCAAAGTCAGTACAGAAGCATGATAGGGAGCTTATTGTATTTAACTGCAAGCAGACCTGATATCACTTATGCTGTTGGAGTATGTGCAAGATACCAAGCTGATCCTAAGATGAGTCATCTGACACAAGTTAAAAGGATCTTGAAGTATGTGAATAGCACAAGTGACTATGGAATCATGTATTCTCATAGTTCAAGTTCTGACTTGATGGGATTTTGTGATGCTGACTGGGCTGGAAGTGCTGATGACAAGAAGAGCACCTCAGGAGGTTGTTTCTTTTTAGGAAATAACTTAATATCTTGGTTCAGCAAGAAACAAAACTGTGTTTCATTGTCAACTGCTGAAGCTGAGTATATTGCTGCTGGGAGTAGTTGTTCACAACTGGTTTGGACTAAACAGATGCTGGAGGAGTACAAGTTGAAACAAGGTGTTATGACATTGTTCTGTGACAATTTGAGTGCAATCAACATCTCTAAGAATAAAATACAGCACAACAGAACTAAACACATTGATATCAGACACCATTTTATCAGAAACCTTGTGGAGGATAAAGTTATTCAGCTGGAACATGTAGCTACTGAAGAACAAGTTGCAGACATTTTCACAAAGGCCTTGGATGCTAAACAGTTTGAAAACTTAAGGAGCAAGTTAGGTGTGTGTTTGTATGAAGAGTTATAGCAATTACTGCAAACTGGATGTGAGGAAGATAGAGTACTTGCCAGTTGTGCCTGTGCTAAGTGTGATCCTGAACCTGAATCTGAGTCTGATATGTTTTCAAGGATCTGTGTTACTTATTTTGATTTTAATCCCTATTTGAAGTCTATTGTTTGTAATAATTTTGTGGCTAAAAAGGGGGAGAAAATCTTATGTTTATGCTCAGACAAGAGTTGTTCAGAATGTGTGTCATTGATTCAGAAGCTAACTAGTTTTGTTCAGATGCTAAGAGTTCAGAACCTTTGCAGCAACAAGATATGTCTAGATATGATCAAGGGGGAATTTGTGTCTCAGGGGGAGATTATGGTTATTAAAATCCTGAGTGTTGAAGAACAATTGTACTCTGATATTGTACTCTGATACCAGATTTTACTCCTGAAGTGTTTTGCTCCTGAAGTATGCTCTGATACCATTTATCACTGCAGTTCAGTAGTAAGGGGGAGTTTATTTGTTTGTGAAGCTTCAGGGGGAGTTGATTAGTAGCTCTGATACCATGTTTGTGATGATCAGGAGTTGATCAGTAGCATATGTGTGCTTCAGTAGCTGTTATGTAGAACTGGAGCTGGTTTGTGTTTAACATAGCTGAATCCGCTGCCTAAACTAATTGCTATGATGTATTATTATGGAGTTCTTCATTGCTGAGCTGATTATAATGAAGATTGAAGGACTTGGATGGTTTTAGCCAAAAATTTGCCAAAGGGGGAGATTGTTGAGTCTTTTGTGTTGGCTGCATGTTTTGGCAAAACCAAAGTATTGAATAGAAGCATCTCCATATTTGAAACATTTCTTCAGTTGCAAGTTTTGTGTTTTGAAGCCATTCAGAAGCAGAAAATGTCATCAGAAGCTAAATGCACTGTAGCAGTTCAGAAGCTGATTTCAGGTTCTGAAGCCAGCGTTGACTTTTGTTGACCACATCAGAAGCTGGGTTTTCAGATTAGTTTTTGCGCGTATCTTGGGAGATTTAGCAAGGAATTATCTTTGTATAATTGCTTCTAGAATGCTGAATTATTTGGAGAAGATTTTATTGAAGATTTGGTTCAAAGATATGAAATTTGTATTTTCCTGTTATGATCTTTCAAAGATTCAATACAGTTTTATTTGTTACATTATTGGACCAATCTTATTTCAGTAACAAATCAATTCAGAAGATTAGTTTGTTATTTATGTTGCAAGACTGAAGACTATATAAGGAGGAGTGATGCTGCTTTCAAGACTTACGATTTAGAAAGTTAAAAAATTCAGAAAATTGAGTCTGTGTTTGTTTTTAAGTTGTTAGCTTTGTTTTGTGCACCACTCATATGTTTTGAGTTGGTTTAGTGTTTTCATTGAGTTGTAATTCATTCTAAGCCTTTAGGTACGAATGAAGTGTTGTCATTGAAATTGTGTTCAAAAACAGGGGATTGTTAAGGGTTGTTCAAGTAGCTGGGTTTAGTTGCTTGAATAGGAAGTTAGAGGATTCTATTACTCAGAGTTGGGTAGAAGTCTGACTAGGAGGAGTTTAATTGCTAAGGCTGGGAACTGGGAGTCAGTGTCTTGAGTCTTTGGGTTAAATCCTATAGTGGATTTCCTTCCTGGATTGGTATCCCCCAGAGTAGGAGGTGTTTACTCCGAACTGGGTTAACAAACCTTGTGTGTTTTTAGCTTTCCTGCACGTTTATTTTCTGCCTATTATTTGCTTATAAAATTGTGCTAAGTTTTCATCAGAACCTGAACCTGGTAACTCTGTTTATTGCCTGACCAGAATTTCACTTCTTTTTCATCAAATGAGGGTAAGGTAATTTGACATAAGATGGTACCTCCTGCTTCTTGTCTCCCTCCTTCAAAATTTGATTCCTTGTCCTCCGAAGAATAGAGTCTACATCAATCAAGTTCTCACTTTTTTCTCCCTCATTTTTTTCTTCACTTTTTTCTCCCTCTTAATTTTTTTCTTCCTTTTCATTTTCAACTCCACCCTTTTTTATTTCAACCGACACCTCCTCCTCCTCAATATTTTCAACTACACCATTTTTAGTACCCTTTGGAGCTACTAGTAACAATATTTTTTTTACTTCTTAACTCGTTTGCTTTGCAGCTTTCATTCGTTGGGTTATCTTCTGTATATCCAGAAAATCCGCCATTTGATTGATTAGCGATTTGTTTTGCAAGCTGACCAATTTGATTCTCAAGACTCTTCATTGAAGCCTCATTGTTTCTTTGTATAGTTTCCTGAGTTGCATTGATCTCTTGAAGGTTTGATTGAGTAAATTTGACAAAACTGGTCATGGCTTCTTCAAAGGCTGATGGCTTTCTTTGTTGTTGAGGTTGGGGATTAGGTAGAAGAGGGTTCAAGGTATTGTTGTTTGAGAATTTGAGGTTGGGGTGTTGTGCCCATCCTGGGTTATAGATATTAGAATAAGGGTTCCCTTTTTGAAAATTTCCCATGTAGTTAACATCCTCACTCACTCCTTCAGGTACGCACTCCCCATTCGCATGTCCTTCACCACAAAAATCACATTTTAGAGCGGCTACTTGTTGAACTTGTTGGAATTGAGCTTTTTGAGCTTGTAATTGACCCATAGTAAGTGCTTGAACTTTTTTTTATTAGAGCCTCCATCTGCTTGGTCATCAAGGTTTAGAGCGCTAGAACGACATTGTTCTCACTCACCTCAAAAACTCCTCTTCTCCCCTTTTCAGTTTTTGCACGGTACTCATTTTGGGCCATGTTTTCTATAAGGGTTTCAACTTCCAGGTCAGTTTTCACTCTCATACTCCCCCCAGCTGAAGCATCTAAAAGCATCCTATGATTAGGTTTCAATCCCTCAGTGAAAACTTGCATCTGAGTTTTTTCACTCAAGTCATGTGCAAGACATCTCTTAAGTAAAAGTTTAAACCTTTCCCAGGCATCATACAACGACTCATTTTCTCCCTGCTTAAAGTTTTTGATCTCATGTCTTTTCTCCCAATATCTGGACATGGGAAAAAATCTCTCAAGAAATTTAAGTTTCAGTTCATCCCAGGTTTGGATATTCCACTAGGAATTGACAAAAGCCAATCTTTAGCTCTCCCATTTAATGTAAAGGCAAACAATCTAAGCTTCTTTTGATCTTCAGTGACATGGGCTGGTGGTACACAAAACTAACAGGTCTAATAGAATCTTCTTAGATGTTCATGAGGGCTTTGGGCATCTCTCCCCTCATATTGGTTTTCTTTCAGACCTTGTTGAACAGAGGTCTTAATATCAAAAGCAACGGGGTTGGCTGGTTAGAAAACATGAGTAAGTTGCCCTCTGTTGGCTGCTAACCCATAATCTCCCATCATAGGTCTCAGAGGTGGTGGTGGTGGATTACCTTCGTGATCTCCCATGGCAACAGTTTCAGTTTCAGTAGGTGCTGGTTCAGTGTATTGTGTTCTGGACTAGGATCAGCTGATCGAGCTAACCGGACAGCTCTCTGATTGGCTCTTGCGGTCTTTTCGATCTCAGGATCGTGCAACAGTTCTCCAGGCTAAACTCAACCTCGCATAAACAACAAATGAATACCTTAGTAGCACTGCATAATACAAAATAATGCAACTGATTCAACTTTTTCGTACAAAAAAAAAATTAAAATACAGAAATTAAATTACAGAAATCCTAATTAATAAAGATATTGCCTTGTTGAAATGATTCAACAGTCCCCGGCAGCGGCGCCAAAAACTTGATACAAAATTAGCAAGTGTACTACTTTATATCGGAGTAATAGATAAATTCGTCTCCACAGGGACTATTGTAACTTCAATTTAGCAACAACGTAAATATTTAGGATGTGTAAATGGGGGGTTGCACAAGGCAAATTCAATTTGTTTGACAACATAAACTGTTGAGAACGGTAACAAGTGATTTGATTTAGAAATTTATGAGAAAGATGGTTAAGCCTTTCGAATCCTCTAATATTATTGTACGATGAATTGCACCCCGCTCCTAACAATGTCTACCCAGTTTTACGATAGATCAACAAAGTGGTTCTACCCAATCTCTTGGCCTAGAACCCTCTCCTAAAGTAATTATCCCTTAATCTCTTAAGTGAAATAGATTCCATTGGAGGATTTACAAAGTCTGTTAATCTTTTGATCATAACCTAACAATTTTCTATCTCTAGTTTAATTAATTAGGTTAAAATATTTCCTAGATCAAATTCAAAAGCCATGGCTAGTGGTCATTCAAGGTCCACAATCAATTTATATATTCAGGAAAGCTAGTGCTAATAGTCAATCAGAAACATACAAAAAGCATTAAGCAGAAGGAAATATGAATAAAACTAGGTTTTCATTGATAATCCAGGGAGTTCATATAAATCATGAAGCCATAAAATTACATCAGATTCATCTAAGGATCAACCACAATAGAATTAGTTACTCACTTATTCATAGCTAAAGTACGAACAACAAATTCAAAAGAAAGATTCATTACATGGAATGGATGACTGACTATGAGTTTTCATGGTCTCCCACCTATTCTCGAGCTCTTTAGATCCCAATTATGCCTTTTCTTCTCTCCAATTTCAAACCCTTGCATCAGAAACACGTTTGCCTTATATAGACATAGCAAAAATCGTGCCCCGATCCAAGAAATCGTGGCCCGAAATCAATGAAAAGTCAAATGAAGCTTGGGCACGCCATCAAAATCGGCGCCCGATGTACACAAATTGGCGCCCGAAAATTTACGAACTGACTGTGCGCTCTTGCTAAAAAACGCAAACCTCCGAGCGTATGTGAACGCTCGAAAAGCTGTGTGAAGTCGCCACCAAAGTTTTTGTTTAAAGGGAACGTTGATAAACCCTTTAAGTTTTTTATTTTGAAAAGGGAAATGATAATAAAACCCTTTGACGATGAGGAAAGGATGGTCATCGCAACCATTATCGGGTTCGGGAGTCGATTACGCAAGGGGAAGGTATTAGCACCCCTCACGTCCGTTGTACTCAACGGTAACCTCCTAGTTAGCTAAGGCTAGAATGTTTTTAAAAGTTTTGCTTGCATGCTTGAATATAAATAAAGATAATAAAGATGAAAGGGGAAAAAAATTTGTTTTTTTATTATTGTGCTTGACAAGATGATGATCTTGCTCCTACGTATCCCCTGGTGCGATGGGGAATTCAAAGCTACGTAGTTCTTTGGTAGAAAACGTATTGGTTTGTTGTTTTTTAAATGAACGATGTTTTAACCGTATTCTTGCGATCAAACGTAGCTTGTATGCTCACGCATGGGAGGCTTAAGCGTTTGTTTAAAATCGCGCTAGAAATGTTAAAAGCATGTTCGTTGGGGAAAAGGGTTCGAATTGGCCGCGAGGGGACTGAAAAGGTTAAAATGACTCAACCGAGTCGAGAAAGGGTTCAATTGATCCGACGGGATCAAGAAAAGGCGCAATGGACTCAAACGAGTCGAACCTTGAGCAAAGTGACTCAACCGAGTCGAGAAATGAATCAAATGGTCACGGGGGACCAAAAGGTTCAAATTGACCACAAAGGGCCAAGAATTGGTTTGGTGTGGTTGGGTGCGTTAAAGATAGAATGACGATTGTCCGAACGACGAGACATACGTCAAGCATTCGTTCAATCGGGGCAATGGAGAGACATACGTCAAACCATCCCTTTTTCATTCAAGTTTTATTGTTGGAACTCAAAAATGTATTTTTGGTGAATGTTTGAAAAGAAATGACGATTGTCTAAGCAACGAGACATACGTCAAGTGTTTATTCAATCGGGGAAATGGAGAGACATACGTCAAACCACTCCTTTTTCATTCAAATTGTTATTTGAAACTTAAAGAAATCCCAAAATTAAGCAAAAAACACTTGGTTTTAAAACTTAAAACCAAAATGGTTACTCAAATTGAATGTTGTAACCCATGAACAAACCTCTTGTTCAAATTTGTTTTGAAAGTTAATGAACAAAGCTTGTTGTTCAAGTTTGTTGGAAAATTATGAACAAATTTGTTCAAGCTTGTGAATGAAAACTCATTGAAAAAAGATAAGTTTATGAGAAAATGCACAAGTTTATGAAATTTAATGAACAAGTTAATGTTCACATGCTTTTGAAATTTGATGAACAAATTAATGTTCAAACTTAAGCAATTTCATAATAAAAGTCAAACATGAGTTTTAACCCTTTTAAAAATGAAGTTCTCAATAAAAGTCAGGTTCTGAGTTTTAAACATAAGTCCAGAAGTGTTTTTGAACCTTAAAAATAGCCCAGAAATGCTTCAGAAGCTGAAATCCTGAGTCTGGGTGAACAGTGCATCAGAAGCTGAAATTTCAGCTTCTGAGGTACTGTTCAGAAGTTGACTTTTGGTTGACCCTTCAGAAGCACTGTTCATGGGTTGACTTTTGTTGACCCTTCAGAAGCACTGTTCATGGGTTGACTTTTGTTGACCCTTCAGAAGCACTGTTCAGACTCTGAACTTCAGAGTCTGAAGTACTGTTCAGACTCAGCTTCTGATCAGTTTTCAGAACCTCAAAGGGGTGCAAAAATTTCGAATTTTGTTATAAAAAGAAGTATACCACTTCTGTTTTTAGGTTTTGAAAAGATTGGGATTTCATTGAAGCCTCAAAAGATGTTTCTAGGTTCAAACTCAGTTAAAAAACACTTAAAATGCAGAAACTGATGTTGAATCACAATGGAGCCAATGGATAAATGCAAACAGCAATGCAAATGTTAGATAAGGAGCTCAGAATAACTTACAAAAAATCCTGCTGATGCTTGGGATGCAAGAAACTGAAGAGAACTTGGAATGATTGTGATTTTGTAAAACTGGAATGTTGCAGAACCAGAACAACACTTGCAAGGAATATTTTGCTGTTTATTTCTTGCTTTAGATATGATGTTTATGGGTGTTTGATAGCTGGTTTTGATTTCTGGGTTGGTTTGTGATTATTTGCAAAAACAAGAACAGAAAACAGAGCTTCTGGTTTTTGTTTGCTATTGGTTCTGATCCTATTCTAAAATCCCCTAAAACAACTGCTTAAATGTTCTAGGAATTGGATTGGATTGGATTAGAACAAGCTGGGTTGAACTGGGGTATTTTGTTCTTGGGATTATGTTAAAAACTGGTCTGAATTCTGTTAAAAAAAAAAACTGGTCTGAAATGTATATCAGAATTGTGTGTTTATGTGAGAATTTCTGAGCGTAAATTCACTGTCTTATTGTCTCTCTCTAATCCCTCAGCATTGCATTCCTTTTATAGGCAAAATGAAATCAATTTGTCATCATTTGAAATCAAAGTAATCATGGCAAATCTCCTTAAAGCAAAGCTGGTTTGTGGGCTAAGATCATGACTAATGGCTATGCATTTAATGCAAAAGGAGGGAAGTGACCCTGCCTTGTGATCATGGTCATGACTTTGGCAATTTCAGAAACCAATGGGGGCTGATTGTGACCTGAATTGCTGGAATTCATGGAAACAGGGTGCAGGCTATGCTTTTTTGGGATTGACCCTTGAGGATTTGAGAAGATAAACAGGGAAAGCCATGTGCTGGTGAGCAGAGCTTGGGGATAAGCAACAAAAACGTGTTGAATTGCAGAAGAAGGAAGAAATGCTGGATTTGGTCAGCTGTTTCTAGAAACAGGGCAAGTGGTTTTGCAATTAGGGCAGGTTGTTTGGCTGCAATGGTTGACTGGTTTTGGGTGAAGAAGAAAGGGGAAATGCCAGGTGGAAAGGAGGGGACAGGAAGCAGAGCAAGTGGGTTTCCTTCAGCTTCTGAAGACAACGTGCCCAGCACGTGCTTCTCCTTTCTTTCTTTCCTTTTCCCAGCTTCTGATGGAAACGTGCCTTGCACGTGGGTCCTTGGCCAGGCTTCTTTTGTTTCTGATGGGCTGGGCTCGTGCTCTTTTCTTTCTTCTTTTCTTTCTTTTTTGTGTTTCTTTTTGTAATAAAACTTAAAAGAAAATAATAATAATAATAATAATAATACAATAATAATAATTGACAATAATAAATAATAATATTAATAACAGATAATAACAAATAATAAATTGGTTATTATTATTACCATTAAAAATAATAATAACTTTATCATTATTTGTTATTTAATAAAATGAGGTCCTCTCTCTCTTCTTTTTTTTTTCTTTTTAAAAAAGGGGTTAGGACAAAATTGGGGTGCAACACTGACAACCCTGAATTGGTCTTCAAATCGTGGCCCGATTTATGAAATTGTGGCTCGATTTACTCTTTCTTGAAATGCCTTGCTTTTCTTCTTTTTTCAGCTTTAGAAACCTATATTGCATTGAACTCATCCTAAAATGTATAGAAAACAACTAACAAAACAATGATGACATGGTGTCATCATTTTGCTTGAGTATTATATGTGTTTATTAATCCTTTTGTTGAATGTATATCTTACCCTCTAGTGGCTTTATTGTCGCCTCATCCGTGAGTTCAACCCTTGTGGATGTAGACATGCAGGTTGATGATTAGTAGCTCGGTGAGTTGTGTTGAGGATGGCATCGCGTCCATTCTCCTTGGTCGCTTTATTTTCTGAGGATGTCTAGACTAGGTGCTCTGATCTAGGAGTCCGGGATTTATTTTTCTTGTCGAATTTTATGAGATGGTATTCTATTGAGATATTTATGTTAAGACCCGAGATGATTTATTTCCATTATGCTGTGATGGATGTTGATGAGATTTTTATTATGAGAAATTGTATGAGTTATTTGGTGATTTGTTAGATTCTGATTAGTCATGTTGCATGATTTATCGCTTAATTAGTAGTCTCGAGGATCGGGGTCTTACAATGTGGTATCAGAGTAGGTCGGTCTAGTCAGGGCCAATACTTGGTTAATGTCTTGTTGTATTTGATAAGTATGTGGATTACTGTCGATGCTTTTGTTCTAACTAAGTGGTGCTTGTTGTGTAGTAGTGAGATGGCTGGACGTAATGATGCGGCGATAACTAATGAGATGGCTCAGGCGTTGGCGCAGGCTAATGCGGCGGCTCATGGGCAGCATCAGCAGCAGGGAGGAGCAGATGAGTTGAGGTTGGATCATTTCATGAGAAACCATCCCAAGACATTCATAGGGAGGTACGATCCGTAGGGTGCGCAGACTTGGCTTCAGGGTATCGAGAGGATTTTCCATGCGATGGTGACGATCGATGATCAGAAGGTTCGGTTGACGACCCACATGCTTGCAGAGGAGGCTGAGTATTGGTGGATGAACACCCGTCAAAGGTTGGAGCTTGGAGGAGCTAATGTGTCTTGGAAAGGTTTTAGGGATGCATTCTTGGTGAAGTACTTTCTTGTGATGTTAGAAGCAAGAAAAAGATTGAGTTTTTGGAACTGAAGCAGGGCAATAAGACGGTGGCGGATTATGCTGCTAAGTTTGACGAGTTGTCACATTTTTGTCCACACTACAATGTGATTGGAGCAGAAGCTTCGAAGTGCATGAATTTTGAGAGCGGCTTGCGACCTGAGATCACGCAGTTTATTAGTTTCCACGAGATTTAGGATTTTTCTGTGTTGGTGAACAAGTGCCGTATGTTCGATGATGATAGTAGGGCGAGGGCAAGCTATTACAAGAGTCTTGGTGATAGAAAAGGAAAGGGCAATGATCGTGGGAAGTCGTATGGGAAGCAAGGTAATAAGGGAAAGAAGGTGTCTGGTGGTAGTTCGAACCTTAGTGGGGGAGAACTTTAGTGCTTTAAGTGTGGAGGATTTGGGCACCGTTTTGCGGATTGCAAGAGTACCGTGGTGAGATGCTTCAAGTGTGGTAAGGATGGGCATCGTTCGTTTGAGTGCAAGGCTAAAAAGTTGGTGTGTTATAACTGTGGTGAAGCGGGGCATATTAGCACGAAGTGTACCAAACCAAAGAAAGAGATGGCTAATGGTAAGGTGTTTGCTTTAAATGCGGAGGAGGTCCAGAAGCAGGATAACTTGATTCGAGGTATTTGCTTTGTTAACAACACTCCTTTGATTGCTATCATTGATACCGGTGCGACTCATTCGTTTATTTCTCTTGATTGTGCTAAGCGTTTGAATCTTGTAATGTCTCCTATGTTGAGGGGAATGGTCATTGATAGACCAGCTAATGGCTCGGTGACCACTTCCTTAGTTTGTGTGATGTGTCCTTTGAACTTTGGTGATGTAGATTTTGAGATGGATTTGGTGTGTTTGCCTTTGGATCACATGGACGTTATCCTTGGGATGGATTGGTTGTTAGCTTTTGGTGTTAACATTAATTGTTTAACCAAGAGTTTAACTTTCTCTAATCTGGTGGAGCGTGTTGAGAATAAGTTCTTGACTGCGAGTCAAGTGGAGGCATCGTTAGGTGGGGAGTCTCAGCTATTTGTGATGTTCGCTTCTTTGAAGGTGGAAAGTGAGAAGGAAGGTAGCTGTGTGCCGGTTGTGAACAAGTTTCTTGATGTCTTTCCGGATGACATTTCTGATGTACTGCTTGAGAGAGAAGTGGAGTTTGACATTAAATTAGTTCCTGGAACTAGTCCCGTGTTGATGGCGCCGTATAGGTTGTCTGTATCCGAGTTGAGTGAGTTGAAGAAGCAGTTAGAAGAGTTGCTAGAGAAGAAGTTCATCAGGCCAAGTGTTTCGTAGTGGGGAGCTCCAGTGTTGTTAGTCAAGAAGAAGGACGGTCATATGAGGCTTTGTGTAGATTATCAGCAGTTGAACAAGGTGACCATTAAGAATAAATATCATCTTCCAAGGATAGATGATCTGATGGATCAGTTGGTTGGTGCTAAGGTGTTTATTAAGATTGACTTGAGGTCTGGATATCATCAGATTCAGGTTAAGGCAGAAGATATATCGAAGACTGCTTTCTGAACGAGGTATGGGCACTATGACTATTCGGTGATGCCATTTGGTGTATCTAATGCGCCAGGTGTATTTATGGAGTACATGAATAGAATCTTCCATCCGTATTTAGATCAGTTTGTGGTGGTGTTCATTGATGATATCTTGGTGTATTCAAAGTCCGAGGAAGAGCATGCAGAGCATCTTAGAGTGGTGTTGCAGACCTTGAAGGATAGGAAGTTGTTTCCTAAGATGTCGAAGTGTGAGTTTTGGTTGCAGGAAGTGAGTTTCCTTGGTCACGTGATTTCTAGAGGTGGAATTGCAGTTGATCCGTCGAAGGTCGAAGTTGTGTTGCATTGGGAGACTCTAAAGTCAGTGTTTAAGATTAGAAGCTTTTTGGGTTTGGCTGGCTACTACATGAGGTTTATTGAAGGTTTCTCTAAGTTGGTGTTGCCGTTGAAACATTTAACTCAGAAGGGTCAAGCTTTTGTTTGGGATGCCAAGTGCGAAGAGAGTTTCCAAGAGCTGAAAAGGAGGTTGACGACAGCACATGTGTTGGTTTTGCCGAGTGCGACTGAAGCTTTTGTTGTGTATTGTGATGCTTCTAAAATGGTTTTGGGCGGTGTGCTTATGCAGAATGGAAAGGTTGTAGCATATGCTTCAAGGCAGTTGAAGATACATGTCATACCCCATTTTTTGACCCATTTTCGCCTCGTTTTACTCATCTTTTAAAGCCGAGAATTTTCGTCGTTTCAGACGAAATTTCGGCAGGGAGGTATTTTAAAATACCTCATTTTTTTGGTTCGTTTTAGGGCCACTTTTTTATCTCTTTTATTTATTTTATTTTTACTTTTTATCTTTACTTTTAGTTTCAGTTTTTATTATTTATTGTCATTAATTTCATTTTTATTATTACTATTATTACTATTTATTTATTTCCTTTTTTTATTATTATTATTATTTATTATTATTATTATTATTATTATTATTATTATTATTTTTTATTTTTTTGTTTTTTTTGTCCAAAGTCAGCATTTACTGCTGCAGGGAGGCGCCCTCTTTTCTGGATTTTTTTCATCATTCATTTTCTGTCCAAATCTTCCAAATCCTCACAAAATCTGCACCAAAAATCACACCAAGTCACTTCTCCATTAATGTTTACCACAATTTTGGCCAAAATCTGCAGAAAATCCAGCTTTTGAATTAAGCTCAGGGTCAACAAAAACAACTCAAAATTGTCTATATAACAGAGACCTAAAAAATCAAAAAAAGAAGAAAAATTTGAATCAGACAAGAGATTTTTTTTAGAACATAATCAAAACACAAACAACCCAGCAAAACACACAACCCAGCAAAACACACACTCAGCCACGCACAAACACAACCCAGCAACCCACACCCACACAACCCACGCAACTCAGCCACGCACAAACACAACACAACACACGCATAAACACGGCCACAGCCAAACCCACACACACACGACCCACACACACGGCCAGCCACACAAACCAGAACTAAATACAACACACACAGCATCCACAAAGCCAGCACAAAACCGGATCAAACAAAGAAGAAAAAAAGGTAGTTTTTTTTCGTTTTTTTTTAAACCTAGATCTAGCCTATTTTGGAAAGATTTTGAAAAAAACAAGTTTGTTTTTGAGACCTAGGGAGGAAAGGATGTGTGAAAATAAGATTTTTTTTTTGAAAAGGGCGGTTTTTTCCTCTCCGGCACGGTGGCGCCGCCGCCTAGGCTGGCGGCCACCGCGCCGGAATTCCTTTCCGGTGGCCGGATTCTAGAGAGAGGGGAGAGAGGAAGGGGACCGGTTTTAGAGAGAGGGAGGGGAGAGAGAAAGAAGAGTGGAAAATGAAAAATTTGTGAAGGGAATGGGTATTTATACCCCTCCCTGATTCAGTGCACGTGGGTGTATGTGTTAGCATGCACCCTCGCCCCTCAGGCTCTCTGATTTAAATCAGACAGCTATGGTTGCTTCCCCTTGTAATCAGATCAGGGTCCTCTGATTAATCAGACGGACCAGATCAAATCACGCTGGCCCAATGCATTTTGGGCCTGTTTATTTTAAATCTGATTATTTTCTCACTTCCTGCACCCCCCATTTTATTTTTTACACCTCCCTGTTTATTTCTTTTATTTTTCTTTGCAATTTTTATTTCCTTTTATTATTATTTCCTTTTTATTGTTCTTTTATTTTTAAAATCTTATTTATCTACTTATCACATCATCTCATGCATTTTATTTTATTTTGTCATTTTATTTTGCATTTTATGTCATTAGAATGTATTTAGGAACAATAAATAAATATGCATTGCATTTATTTTTCATTTTTCATAGTTTACTTCATAATCCAAAGAAAAGGGGATTTTCATTTTGATCCAACACCGTTATTAATTCCCTCGTGTTTAGTTTATTTTATCACACTTAATTTCTTTTTAACTCCAAGTAAAAATCATAAAAATCAAAAACATTTCAAATATTCAAAAACTTCATCAAAAATATTCTTCATTAACAAAGCCTTGGATTTCAAACCAAGCAACTTTCTTTTAATCAAACTTCAATCAATCTTAATCATATTAGACTTTATTCTTACAATTAAAATCAATCAAACTTCACTCACTTGCCACTTTGGCTCATTTTATCTTTCACAAACATTTTCAAACTTTAAAATCAACATAACTAATCACTCGGCTTTTTTACCCCGAACTACATGGTTTTGATCCCATTCGGGTATGTAGGCAAAGGACCTTGTCCTTCCAAATCAATAAAAACAAACTTGAAACAAACCTTGTTCATTAAGTTTCAATATTTCAGTGTTAATGCTTTCAATTTTTTTGGTTTCCTTTATCTTTTGTATCAAATCATCATTATATTTTCAATATACCAAAACAAAAAAAACAATTTTCTTTTTGTGAGTGAAAAAGGAAAACTTGGGTAGACATTCGACGCTTCCCTGAATATTCGGAAACGAGGTAAACACTTCGCTTTCGTTTATTCGTCCTCCGTTTAAAATTAATCTTAACTCATCAAATTAACCTTTCCACACTTACACTTTACCTTCATTAAGCTACCCTCATAACGGTAGTATGTAAAACCTTTTTATCGGTCTTCATTAAGCTATCCATACAACGATAGTAGACCGTGTTTCCTTTTTAATCAACTTTTTCGCCCGAGCGCGATTAAATCTTTTTTCACAATTAAAATCAACCAACAAACAAACTTTTTCTACCAAAGAACTACGTAAGCTTTGAATTCTCCATCGCACAGGGAGATACGTAGGAGCAAGATCGAACTCTTGTCAAGCACATTAATAAAAAACTCATTTTTAGTCTTTTAATCTTTTCTCTTCTTGTTTCTTTTATTTATTTAAAAGTTTATTATCTTTTAATCTCTTCTCATTTATTTTTTCTTTTATTTATTCCTTTTACAAACATTTGGCAAACAAACTAACACAATTAAACGCTAAACCAACTAATGGGTCCCGTTGAGTACAACGGATGTGAGGGGTGCTAATACCTTCCCCACGCATAATCGATTCCCGAACCCAAAATCTTTAACATTGTGGTAATTTAGAACTTTTTACCCTTTTCCCCGAAAAATTAAAAGTTCAGTCGTGATTTAAAATTAGTGATTCAACGCTTATCAATAGCTTGATATCCGAAATTTGACGCGACAATACATGAGAGGAATTACCCGACCCATAATTTGGAATTAGCAGCGGTAGTGTTTGCGCTCAAGATTTGGAGGCATTATCTTTTTGGTTCGAGATTTGAAGTGTTCAGTGATCATAAGAGTTTGAAGTACCTAATCGACTAGAAGGAGTTGAACATGAGGCAGAGGCGTTGGATGGAGTTTTTGAAGGATTATGATTTTGAGTTGAGTTATCATCCAGGAAAGGCGAATGTGGTGGCAGATGCTTTGAGTTGGAAGTCTTTGCACATGTCGGCGCTTATGGTAAAGGAATTGGAGTTGGTTGAGCAATTCAGATATTTGAGCTTGGTGTGTGAGTTGACGCCGAATGGTGTGAAGTTGGGTATGTTGAAGCTGACGAGTAATATTTTGGAAGAGATCAGAGAGGGTCAGAAGGTAGAATTGGAACTTGTAGACCGTTTGGTGTTGGTTAATCAAGGCAAATGACGTGACTTCAGATTGCAAGAAAGAGGTGTGTTGAGGATCCGTGATCGTGTTTGTGTACCGGATGTACCTGAGCTTAAGAGTAAGATTTTGGATGAAGGTCATCAGAGTAGTTTGAGTATTCATCCCGGAGCGACCAAGATGTATCAGGAACTGAAGAAGTTGTTTTGGTGGCCAGGAATGAAGAAGGATATTGCAGAATTCGTGTATGCTTGTTTGGTTTGTCACAAGACTAAGATTGAGCATCAGAAGCCAGGAGCAATGTTGCAGCTGTTGTTTATGCCCGAGTGGAAGTGGGATAGTATCTCGATGGATTTTGTAAGTGGTTTGTCGAAGACGACGAAGGGAAGTGATACAATTTGGGTGATTGTGGATCGGTTAACGAAGTCAGCGCATTTTATTCCTATCAAGTTGAGTATGTCTTTAGCGAGGTTGACAGAGATCTATATTGAGCAGATTGTCAGTTTGCATGGTGTTCCTTCTAGCATTGTGTCGGATCGAGATTTGAGGTTTATGTCGAAGTTTTGGCAGAGTTTGCAAGAAGCGTTGGGGATGAAGTTGAGATTGAGTTCTGCTTATGATCCTCAAACCGATGGTCAGTCGGAGATGACTATTCAGTCTTTGGAAGATTTGTTAAGAGCTTGTGTTTTGGAGCAAGGAGTAAGCTGGAGTGAATGTTTATCGTTGGTTTAGTTTACTTACAACAACAGTTTTCATTCGAGTATTGGCATGACACCTTTTGAAGCGTTGTATGGTCGGAGGTGTAGAACCTCGTTGTGTTGGTTTGAGTCGGGTGAGAGTGCTATGATTGGACCGAAGGGAGTTCAGTAGACTACGAAAAAGGTAATTAAGATGATTCAAGAGAAGATGAAGCCTTCGTAGAGTACGCAGAAGAGTTATCATGATAAGAGGAGGAAGGAGTTAGAGTTCCAAGTTGGAGATCATGTGTTTTTGAGGGTTAATCCAGTTACCGGTGTTGGGAGAGCTTTGAAGTCGAAGAAGTTGACTCCACATTTTGTTGGTCCATATCAAGTTGTAGAAAGAGTTTGAGCAGTATCGTATCATATTGTGTTACCGTTGTCGTTGTCGAATATGCATGATGTGTTTCATGTGTCTCAGTTGCGGAAGTATGTGTATGATCCGTCACATGTGATTTGGGTGGATGATTTGGAAGTAAGGGATAATTTGACCGTGGAGACTGTCCTTTGAGTATTGAAGATCGTGAAGTTAAGCAGTTGCGAGGAAAGGAGATCGTTTTGGTCAAAGTGATTTGGGGAGGTCCTGCGGGAGAGAGCATAACTTGGGAGTTGGAGAGCAAGATGAAGGAATCGTTTCCGGAGTTGTTTCCTTCAAGTAATTTTTTAGGACAAAAATTCTTAAGTGGGGGAGAGTTGTAACAGCCCGATTTTTAGCATTAGATTTATCTGTTAAATGTTAATTGTCGATGTGTGGAAATTATGAAATGATTCATAATTGTGCAATTGGTGATTTATAGTTGAAATGATGATTAACAGTTTATGATGAATTATGATGTGAGAATATGATTTAGATAATGATGATGAACTATGACGCGAAGTTACTATTTAATTACAATGTGGTATAATTAAGTTGGTAATTATAATGATGATGGTATGCTATGAATTGTGAATTATGCATGATTAGTAACCAGGCTTTGTGTAGTGATGAATATTTCAATGTTAAATGATGTTTTGCCTGAGTCTTATATGTGTTTATTGATCCTTTTGTTGAATGTGTATCTTACCCTCTAGTGGCTTTATTGTCGCCTCATCCGTGGGTTTAACCCTTGTGGATGTAGACTTGCAGGTTGATGATTAGTAGCCTGATTTAAGATCATGATTGGTACCACATGCATGTAGAGTCGTATTAGGCCCATTACATTCGTGTTTGGTAATGTTTTGGTGTGAACTTGTGCATTTATGTGGTAAATGCAAGGTAATTAAAACCGGACCGGACCGTCCGGTTCAACCGTGAACCGGACCTATGTTCGGTCTGGAATGACCTCAAAACCGCGCTGCCATTAATCCGGATAGCAAACCGGAAAACCGGTAAAACCGGACAAAACCGGCGGTTCGGGATGATTGATGGGTTGGACCGGTTGATTGCTTACTGCACAAAAAAAAAATTAAAAACGGTGTCCTAGGTCTCTTCACATACACAACACAAAGGGAGAAATCTTCATTCACAGTAATCAACCAAGATTGCTAGAAGAAGAAATAATTGGACAGTGTGATTCGATTCAAGAAGAAAAAGCACATATCCAAATTCAGAAGAAGAATATGAAAAACCGTAAACAAAAAATAAAAGAAAAATGAAGGATGCAATAGTAGAGAGAGGCTTGCAAAGTTGCAAGTGAGAGGCAGCTGTTTCATCTCATTTAGCAATAGCAGTTAGCAACAATATTAGGGTTAAATTAAAAGTGATATTAGGCCACCCGTCTCAGAAGCAAACGTGGGTTTGGGCCACCATGCAACGTATTTTACACATACTCTGCATAGTACAACGTCAAATGTTGATTATGGAGGAGCAAAATCGGCGCTTGATGGACATTGAAAAAGAGCATCGGGGAAGCAGCAATCACCGCCCAAAAGACCCCCCCTCCTCGCCACGTAAAAAAAAGGGGAGGGAGTCTTCGTCCTTCCAGGTCCAGATCGCCCAGACATTTTGTGAGCAGAAGGTCTCCAAGTAGGAGATCGCCCAACATGAGATCTTCCAGACGATCTCCTGAGAGAAGGACCCCGCTAAGGCGTTACAGACGCTTGCTATCCTCTTCACCATTTGATGATGATCGCCCGGCATACAGTCCTTTCACAAGGCGTATCAGAGTGGCGCGCATCCCCTAGGGGCTGGAGAAGCCCCTGCAGATGGACTTGTACGATGGGACAACTGATTATAATGAGCTTATCGAGAATATTGAAGTTGTCCTCACCTACAGAGAGGTGCGAGGTGCAGTAAAGTGCAAGCTCTTCATCACTACCCTGCGGCGAGGAGCTATGAATTCACTGCACATTTCACGGCATCGAGGACCCAACCCAAAACTATGGGAGTAGTAAAGTACACGAACCTCAGGAGGAACTCCATAGACTCCTGAGACGACCTGTGCCATGAATTCACTGCACATTTCACGGCATCAAGGACCCAACCTAAAACTGTGGCGTCCCTCGAAACCATTGTGCAGGGGAGAAACGAGCCTCTTCGAGACTACATCAGGGTGCGGATGAGACCATGAAGAAGTATCTCATCTCGAAAGGACTTCATCCCGACACTAACATGAAGAAGGCCGTACAACTTGATCACCCAAGGACTCTCAACGAATTCCTAGCGATCGCAAAGACTTATATTAGGTACGAAGAGCAGTTGTACGCCGACAACCTGAACAAGTCCAGGAAGGAGGACCCTGTAGCTCAATCCTCCAAAAAGCCCTTTCAGAAGAAAAAGAAGGAAGACAAACAACACGCTTGAGAAGGCATCGGACCCATCAGTCACTTCGCCAAATACACACCCCTGGAGGTGTAAAGAGAGAAGATCCTTGCTGAGATCGCATCTGCAGATCTGAAGGAGGACGGGATCAAGTATCTGAAACCTCCAACCTACGAGAAGAAGGGAACCGACAAAACCAAGTATTGCATGTTCCATAAGTGCCACAGGCACCAGACTGATGAATGCATCCACATCAAGGATGAAGCTGAAATCCTCACATAACGAGGTCGGTTGAAGCAATTCACCAAGAATGCTTCACCCGAAAGAAAAATTGTCGACCAGATTACTGATGGCAGCAACCAAGACATTGTTGTTGCCATGTATGTCGAGAAACTGGATGACTTCCCAGAGCACGTCGAAGTAACTCCTTACTCGTGCACCTGGGAACAATTCCCTTCTGTCAACGTAATCATTGGCTGAACAATGAATCTTGCCATGGGAAGCATGAAGAGGAAATTTGAAGAGCTGATGAACGTCAACCAGCTGGTCCTCCCTAACATACAGCTTGGGGGGCGACCAGCCTTGGCTTTCTATGATCATGAGCTGCCCGACGGAGCTCCAAATTCAGCCATACCCCTGCTTGTTCAGGCGTACATGGCCAACTTTGATGTCTGAAGAGTCCTAATTGACACAGGGGCCGCTTGCAATATCATGTACATCGGGCTCTTCAAGACTCTCTAGCTAACAGAGAAAAACCACTCCCTATATGTTGGGTCTGAACTCTACGGATTCAACAACTCATCAACAAAACCATGGGGTTACATTGAGATGCTCGTAACTTTGAGACAAGGAGAGGCCAAGATGACAGTCAAGATCCCATTTCTGGTGATCGACTGCCCTTCTCTCTATAACTGCATAATAGAGAGAACAGGAATGGCGGAGCTAAGAGCAGCATGTTCTACTGCCTATCTGAAGCTCAAATACCACGCAAAAAATGATATCGTTGCCACGCTGCATAGAGACATCGAGGCTGCAAGAAGATGTTTCCTCCAGGCTAAAAAAAGCTAGAGCTCAGCTTCCCCGGCAAAACAGTCCTCTAAGGATAATGGGAAAGCTTATGCGAGCACTCTGGACACCAACATGATCGAGCTCAACTCAAGGTTCAGAAAGTCCGATGTCATACCCCATTTTTTGACTTATATTTTTTATATGTTTTATCTTTTATTATCTCATTACTTATTTTTTCCTTTTATTATTTCATTCTTGTTATAGTATTTTATTTGCATTTTATCATTATCATTATTAACATTTCCATTATCCTTAATATTATTAATGTTATTGTTATCCTATTTTTCTTTAATAATATCATTATTATCTTTTACTACTATTAGGGTTTTTATTAGTATTATTAAGTTTTTATCCTTTTTTATTTATTATCATCATTTTCATTATTATTGTCATTTACTATTTTCTTTATTTTCATTATCATTTGCATTTTGCATTTTTCATTATCATTATTATTATTATGTATTATTATTATTTCTCCATTTTACCTTTTTATTTTTAAATACAAAAAATTCCAAAAAAAGGGGAGTTCGCAGTGCGAAATCACCTTCGCACTGCGACCTCTGCGAAATTTTATGCAGAATTTTATGTATTGGTTTATCCTTTTTGCTTTCAACTACAATTGTTATTATTAGCATTATTACTATTATTATTGTTGTTTTGTGACTGATTTGGTGCAGCAAGGCAAGAATTAATGTGTGACATTAAAGGTAAAAGGAAAGAAGGATTTTCTTCCAACCTATCATGTGATCAAACAAATTGGCTGCCCTTGGTCAGCTATTGTCCCTCCAAATTGACCCCTCACCCAACCTAAGCTTGCCAGCCAGCTGCTTGATCCTTTTCCTTCCCTTTTTCTCTGCCAAAACCAGTCAATCACAAGTGGTTTTTGTTGCAAAAAAGCTGTTTGGTGTGCCCTGTTTTGAGCTGGATTTCTCCTCCCACACATAAGCCCACATGCTCATTTTGCTTCCCCCAATCTCCCTGTACATGGCAGTACACGTTTTCATTGTTTGACCTTCCAAGATTGCAAGGATTGATCCCAAGAATCACCCCTTTTGCAGCTACCCTGTTTTACAGTTTTTATCATCATTACCTTCTAGAATTAATGGCATTTGTGGCTGAGATCAGTCAAGACCTTGCCCCTTGGCACAAGACAAAGCAAGTTCTATCCATTAGCATTAAATGCAAAGTGTTCTAGCCTGGATTTAGCCCACAAACTAGCTAGAATCTAGAGATTTACCATCATTACATAGATTTGCATTTTGGCCTATAAAAGGAATGCCAAGTCCCAATGATTAAAGACAATCAATAGACCAATTCAGAGAGCACATACACACGAAATCCACACAAAAAACCACCACATTGCAGCACCAAGTCAGTTCATACACAAAGCCAACACCAATTAGAACATTGTTCTTAACCATCAATCAAGCAAACAAGCCACTTCCAAACTTTTGCTAAAGCATTGCTAGGAGTTCTGTAAGTCTCCTTTAATCTTTATTTTGCATTGTGTTTGCTGTTTTCATCTTTTGTCTTGTTCAATTTTGCTTTGTGCACAAAAACCTCTTTTGAAACTCAAAAGGGACCTCAAAGGGGCCAAGCTTTAAAACTGTGTTTTTCCACCCCATTTTCTTCCATTTTGTCAAGCTTTTTAACCCCCTTTAGGTTCTGAAGCTTGCTTAGAAGCAGTTTCTGAACTTCTGTTCAGAAACAGCTTCTGAGTTTGAAAATTCGCATACTTCGCAGAGCAAAGTATTGCTCGCACTGCGAACACACCAGAACCTGACTTCGCAGAGCCAAGTTCTGGCCGCTATGCGAAGTATGTGAAACTCAGAACATGAATCAGGCATTCAAATGTCAAATTTTTAGGGTTCCAGCCCTTGATTCAGAACCTAAAGAGGGTTAAAACCATTTTTGTCCAAACCCAATTCATAATCATGCACAACTTTGAAGATTTCACAAGTTCGTGCGACAAATTTTGAGTAACTTGTGAAACAAGTTATGTTCTTTAATATTTTCAAAACCAAGTTTGAGCAATAAGCTCAGTTCGTCTATTTCAAAACAAACTTGAACAACCATTGTTGTTCATGATTTTCAATCCAAACGCGAACTTAAGCCAAGCTTGTTCACTCTTTTAAAACCAAGCTCGAATTGAGCCGAACTTGTGGACTTTCCAATTTTGTGCATGTCTTATGAATTTGTTTATCATTCAAACTTGAACTATACTCGTTCTTGAGTTTCAATAACTTAAGCAACAAGTAATGTTCATGATTTTTAATAAACTCGAACAACAAATTTGTTCGTGTTTCTTTTCTTTACTTTAAGTTTTCTTTTAAAAAGCTTTGGTTCCCTTTGAGATTCCTTAGAGTCCCGACAAAACCAAACTTGAATGAAACGGGAATGGCTTGACGTATGTCTCCCCAAACCTCGATTGCACGAATGCGTGACGTATGTCTCGTCGCTTGGGCAACCGTCATTCCACCCTTGACGCGTCTCGCACGCTCAACCTTCCCTTGGCCCCCTTGTGGCCATTTTTACCCTTTTCTTGGCCCTCGTGGTCAATCCGAACCTCTCGCGCCGTTGCGCGTTTTCATTTTTTAACCATTTACGCCTTGCGCGAATTTTACGCCTCTGTGCGTTCGTCTTTTTTTATTTTTTAAAACATTCACGCCTTGCGCGAGTTTATCGCCTAGCGTCCATCTTTCATCATGTTAAAACTTTGTACGTCTTCGTACGTTTTTTTTAAAAAAACCCTTTGTTCAAGTCCGAGTGCAAAATCCTTTTATCAAATCATTTATCTTTTATGCATTGTCGTCAATGGCCAGTTCGGCAGCAACCCGAACAGTTGACATTTACTTTCATTACTTTTTCTTTTTTTTCAAACTTTTTCGCTCGGACGCGATCAAATCTTTTTCAACTAAAACGAACCAACATACAAACTTTTTCTACCAAAGAACTACGTACGCTTTGAATTCTCCGACTACCGGGAGATACGTAGGAGCAAGATCGACATCTTGTCAAGCCCATTAATAAAAAACCTGTTTTTCCCTTTCGTTCGTTTTTATCTCTTTCTTCGTCTCGCATTATGTTTTTTTTATATATTTCCTTTTATACATGTTTAAACACGCAAGTAAAACATCGAAGCATTTTAAGCCTAAGCCGACTAAGAGGTTCCCGTTGAGTACAACGGATGTGAGGGGTGCTAATACCTTCCCCTCGCATAATCGACTTTCGAACCTAAAATCTTTTCTCAAGGTAATTTAGAACTTTTTTCCTTTTTCCCCGAAAAAATAAAAGTTCAGTCGTAATTTAGAATTAGTGATTCAATGCTAGTCAATAGCTTGACATCCGAAATTCGACGCGACAGAAATGGCGACTTCACTGGGGATGATGCATTAAACACTTTGTTTGTGCATAAACGAGTCAAGCCTATCTCAGTCGGCTTTTAGGCTAATTTGCTTCATTTTACTTGCGTGTTTATATTTTCTTGTCATTTACTTGTTTATTCTTTATGCTTTACCTTTATATATCATTTTTGCTTCATATTCATATATATATCAATTGTGGGGGTTACTTGAGCGATGTTACTCCACATTGTTCGGGTTAATGCCGGACGTGTGAGGCTCTCTACCCGAGCTCGAGAGAAAACTAAGTTAGAATGGTGGTTGTGAGCGGAAGCCCGCGTTGACGTATGTCCGTGAGGTAGGATGCCCAACACCGCTTAGAGGAGATTTTCACATGGAATTAATTGAAGTCATGTCGACGTATGTCCATAGACAACCCTAATTCCACGTGAGATCGATGACTCTAGGGACCTCTTCTTAGGAAATATCACCTTTAGAGCCTACACGTGAGGATGGGGGAAATTTTGAACATACATATTATACCATATGCATGCCATACATTTACATTCATAAAAATGATTTTTGAATATGCATTTTCAAAAAAAAAAGGGGCATATTTTGTCATATACACACATACATTAGCATCATACATGACATGCATACATTTGTCTTCGAGTCCAAGACTCGTTCCCCTTCTTACCTCAAGGATTTCTTACAATCCGCATTGAGTCTTCGGTGTTCGCATTTTGTTCGCAACACTACGCGTCAAACGTCAAGAAAAGTGGCTCGTCGTCCCAAAGCAACCCACACATATAACAATAGGCCCCGGTTGTACATGGGGCATGCCGTTCAACTTTGGTGAGGAATTCATCCCTATCCCCACTACTCTTCAAGAGATTCCGGTACCTCAAACCGAGGTTACCTTCCCCCACGCTACTGCGGCCTTTTCCCCATTTAACAAAAGTCCAATCATCATTGGCGCAAACAACAAAAGCCCGACCTTGCTCGGCATCCAATACAGTTCGCATTGACAAGAATTAATACAAAAGTCATATCATACAATTTTCGTTTTTAATGTGTTTATTCTGTGAATCATTTAGGACCAGCCAAAAATGTGAGGAATCCTCAAAATCATTTACATATGCAGGAGACCGGCATTTTTTGTTTAACTCGATTTTGTTATGTTAAATCTGAACGTTGTTTTAGATTGTATGAAAGCATTGATAGGATCAAGGCATTTTTTTTTTATATGAGTAAAAACACTTGACCACAAATAGCCCACCCGGTGAGAAGTGAGCATTTGTTAACCCCTTTGAGCCTAATAAATCAGAATCATTAACTATGAACTGCCAACTTTCATAAGCTCAATTGCTTATTGAAATTGCCGAAGTTTGTAAAAAATTCAGTTCATAGTTAAATCATTTGGAATTCTGATATTTTTCTTCCATTTTGAACCCTTAGCCTTCATGATTATTGTCCTTTGCCGAAGGAGGAAGGAACATTCAAATAGGGTATCATCTTGAATTAAGTTGGAAAAGGGAGGTTGTGTGTATCAAGCAATTGGTGAATTTCTTATTTGATCTTGACAAAAAAAAAAGGGAGAAAAAAGAAAGAAAAGCAAATCAAGAAATCTCAAAAGAGAAAGAAAAAAGAGAAAAATCAGTAAATCAAAAGGTTGTCAAGATCAAACAAAAGTATTTGCAAATCGCCAAAAGTTATGTGTGAAATAAGGAGGAGGTGTGTAATTAGAAAGAATGTTCCTTTCTTGGCCTTTTGAATTCAATTTCCCCACATATGACATTTCTTTTGTAACCCAGCCAAATTACAACCCTCAAAGACCTTGTGATCAATGCTTTCATGCTTTTAGAAACGATGATTAGATGGACATATAACTCGATCGGAATGTTAGCAAACTTGCCGGGTGAGTGTTCAATTCCCCCCACATTAATATTTCAATTTATTCATCTACTTAAATGAGTGATAGGTTGGTTCATCGATAAACATGTTTTTAACTTAAGTTGTATGATATAAATTTTGTATTTAGTGCAACCTTGGAACATCAAAATTGCCAACCCAAAATAAAGCCCGACCTCGCTCGGCAACCAATCAAAAAGCCCAATATTCATTGGCAAACCCAAGCCCAATATCCATTGGCAAACCCAAGCCCAATATCCATTGGCAAACCCAAGCCCAATATTCATTGGCAAACCCAAGCCCAATATTCATTGGCAAACCCAAGCCCAATAATCATTGGCAAACCAAGGCCCAATATTCATTGGCATTTCCCCAGTGGAATCTCACCCAAAAGCCCAATTTTCATTGGCACACACAAATATAATTTCTAACCAAAGTCCGACCTCGCTCGGCAACCAATCAAAAAGCCCAATTTTCATTGGCATTCCCACATCCCAAAACCCAACCATGCTTGGTAACATACTCACACCCGAAGCCCAATTCTCATTGGCACCCACAATTTCAAACAAGGCCCAACCATGCTTGGCATTCCCCCCACAATTCACAAAAAGCCCAGTCGTCATTGGCATTCCTCACAATTTCCAACAAAAAACCCAATTGTCATTGGCACTCCCAAAAGCAATTCACAAAGCCCAACCATGCTTGGCACCCGATCATAACAAAAGCCCAATTTTCATTGGCCCTTACAAACACAATCACATCAAAAGCCCGACCTCGCTCGGCATCCCATCAAAAGCCCGACCTCGCTCGGCAACCAATCAAAAGCCCGACCTCGCTCGGCAACCAATCAAAAGCCCGACCTCGCTCGGCAACCAATCAAAAAGCCCGACCTCGCTCGGCAACCAATTACAACCAAAGCCCGACCTCACTCGGCAGCCAATCAAAAAGCCCGACCTCGCTCGGCAACCAATTACAACCAAAGCCCGACCTCGCTCGGCAACCAATCAAAAGCCCAACCTCACTCGGCAACCAATCAAAAAGCCCGACCTCGCTCGGCAACCAATTACAACCAAAGCCCGACCTCGCTTGGCAACTAATCACAATCAAAACCCGACCTTGCTCGGTATCCAATCATTATCCCTAGTGTTAAACATGACATATGTTTATCCCACATTGGGCTTCTTTCAAGGGATTCCCCGGCAAAATCCTCAGTAAATCAAAAGGGAATATCCCCAGTGAATCGAAAGTCCGAAAGGACAATTCAGGCGAAGACCAGCCAACCAAAGCATAAGCACCCCCGGTGAAATCATTTGTTCTTCTCCCCGGCGGGTTAGCGCAATCCCCCAGTGGATTAACAAACCCCCCCCCCCCATGAGGTATGTGTTCCTCATCAATAGTTGCGGCTTTACCCCGTCAACATTTGGATGTATCCTCAGTCACATCACCCATTTAAGATTACCGAGTGTTTGCAATGCGACGTCGGTCCACTTTTCATTTTACCGGTCTAATCTTGTCTCACCAAGTTTGTCGGTTGTACCCTGGCAAAGACCCGAACTACATCGGTTTTGATCCCATTCGGGTATGTAGGCAAAGGACCTTGTCCTTCCAAACCAAACAAAAAAGAAAACAAACAAAACATTTTCTTTTTTTCAATAATTTGAACAACCTTTGTTCATAGGTCCCAACAAGCTTTTATCAACCAAATCAGTCAGGTGTCATTCCCAGTCTGTATAGTCTAGTGATGTCACCTCTTTCTTTATGTCAAGTGGCAGTTCTTTAACGAACAGCTTGTGCATTTTTCATCATATGCTTGTACCAAGGGGCAGTTCTTTGACGAACAATTTGTGTATCCCCAGGAAGTCAATCTTTGTCCTATTCTCAAAAGCCCAATTATCATTGGCATCGAAGGCTGGATATCGATCATGCTTCCAAAATGATCCTTATATCCCCACCGAATTCGCAAGCGAAGCCCAATCTTATTGGCATACCCCCCCAGTGGAGTCTTACATCATCCAAGCCCGACTTTACTCGGCATTCAAATCATTATCCCCAGCGTCCCACGTGACGTCTGTCATCCCCCAGGTCAGCATAATTCATGCATCATATCATAGTCATTCATTAGCATGCATCTCATATTCATATCATGCATTTCCCACTACAAATAGTCGAATGGCATCCCCAGTTTATCTGGTCTAGGGATATCATCCTCCTTTTCGCCAAGCGGTAGTTCTTTAACGAACAGCTTGTGCAGGTTTTTCATCGTATCAAGGGGCAATTCCTTAACAAACATGTTGGGTATCCCCAGTACAAGTCCATCTCACACGACGTCCTCAGTGACAGTCATGCATCCATACATTCATACATATGCATACAACATACTACATATCATACATGGTTGTTCTAACTATCATGAGTCTCAACAATCAATCACGAGCAATTCGTGAATTCTTTTTTCCCAAGTGTCATCCCCAGTCTGTCTGGTCCAGAGATGTCACCCTTTTACGCCAAGTGGCAGTTCTTTGATGAACAGCTTGTGCATATTCCCCAGTATTGTGCCAAGTGGCAAGTTCTTTAATGGACAACTTGTGCATTCTTTCTCCCCGATTGAAGGGGCATTTCTGTAAGGAACGGCTTGTCAGCCGCATCCCCAATGTCGTCAGTGGCAAGTTCGGTAACCACCCGAACAGCTGACATCTTTCATTTTATTTTCCTGTCGTCAATGGCAAGTTCGGCAACAACCCGAACAGTTGACATTCTTTTTTATTTTTCCTGTCGTCAATGGCAAGTTCGGCAACATCCGAACAGTTGACATTTTTTATTTCCTGTCGTCAATGGCAAGTTCGGCAACAACCCGAACAGTTGACATTTCATTTTCCTGTCGTCAATGGCAAGTTCGGCAACAACCCGAACATTTGACATTTTATTTCCTGTCGTCAATGGCAAGTTCGGCAACAACCCGAACAGTTGACATTCTTTTTTATTTTTTCTGTCGTCAATGGCAAGTTCGGCAACAACCCGAACAGTTGACATTCTTTTCATTCTTTGTCGTCAGTGGCCAGTTCGGCAACAACCCGAACAGCTGACCTTCTTTTCCTTTTTTTGTTGTCAGTGGCAGTTCGCCAACAACCCGAACAGCTGACACTTATCCCCAGTGTGGTCATTTTTATCATCTTTGCATTCATGTTTACATTACAAGCATCCATAACATTTGCATACATGCATTCATAGCATTTACAATTCGAAGAATATTTAGTCAAAAAATGGCGTACTCTATATTTAAGTCTCTTCGACCCGTCCATTTCAAATTTCTTTTTCAATCTCCGGGACGAAGAAACTTAAATAGGGGCATCTGTCATACCCCATTTTTTGACTTATATTTTTTATATGTTTTATCTTTTATTATCTCATTACTTATTTTTTCCTTTTATTATTTCATTCTTGTTATAGTATTTTATTTGCATTTTATCATTATCATTATTAACATTTCCATTATCCTTAATATTATTAATGTTATTGTTATCCTATTTTTCTTTAATAATATCATTATTATCTTTTACTACTATTAGGGTTTTTATTAGTATTATTAAGTTTTTATCCTTTTTTATTTATTATCATCATTTTCATTATTATTGTCATTTACTATTTTCTTTATTTTCATTATCATTTGCATTTTGCATTTTTCATTATCATTATTATTATTATGTATTATTATTATTTCTCCATTTTACCTTTTTATTTTTAAATACAAAAAATTCCAAAAAAAGGGGAGTTCGCAGTGCGAAATCACCTTCGCACTGCGACCTCTGCGAAATTTTATGCAGAATTTTATGTATTGGTTTATCCTTTTTGCTTTCAACTACAATTGTTATTATTAGCATTATTACTATTATTATTGTTGTTTTGTGACTGATTTGGTGCAGCAAGGCAAGAATTAATGTGTGACATTAAAGGTAAAAGGAAAGAAGGATTTTCTTCCAACCTATCATGTGATCAAACAAATTGGCTGCCCTTGGTCAGCTATTGTCCCTCCAAATTGACCCCTCACCCAACCTAAGCTTGCCAGCCAGCTGCTTGATCCCTTTCCTTCCCTTTTTCTCTGCCAAAACCAGTCAATCACAAGTGGTTTTTGTTGCAAAAAAGCTGTTTGGTGTGCCCTGTTTTGAGCTGGATTTCTCCTCCCACACATAAGCCCACATGCTCATTTTGCTTCCCCCAATCTCCCTGTACATGGCAGTACACGTTTTCATTGTTTGACCTTCCAAGATTGCAAGGATTGATCCCAAGAATCACCCCTTTTGCAGCTGCCCTGTTTTACAGTTTTTATCATCATTACCTTCTAGAATTAATGGCATTTGTGGCTGAGATCAGTCAAGACCTTGCCCCTTGGCACAAGGCAAAGCAAGTTCTATCCATTAGCATTAAATGCAAAGTGTTCTAGCCTGGATTTAGCCCACAAACCAGCTAGAATCTAGAGATTTACCATCATTACATAGATTTGCATTTTGGCCTATAAAAGGAATGCCAAGTCCCAATGATTAAAGACAATCAATAGACCAATTCAGAGAGCCAATACACATGAAATCCACACAAAAAACCACCACATTGCAGCACCAAGTCAGTTCATACACAAAGCCAACACCAATTAGAACATTGTTCTTAACCATCAATCAAGCAAACAAGCCACTTCCAAACTTTTGCTAAAGCATTGCTAGGAGTTCTGTAAGTCTCCTTTAATCTTTATTTTGCATTGTGTTTGCTGTTTTCATCTTTTGTCTTGTTCAATTTTGCTTTGTGCACAAAAACCTCTTTTGAAACTCAAAAGGGACCTCAAAGGGGCCAAGCTTTAAAACTGTGTTTTTCCACCCCATTTTCTTCCATTTTGTCAAGCTTTTTAACCCCCTTTAGGTTCTGAAGCTTGCTTAGAAGCAGTTTCTGAACTTCTGTTCAGAAACAGCTTCTGAGTTTGAAAATTCGCATACTTCGCAGAGCAAAGTATTGCTCGCACTGCGAACACACCAGAACCTGACTTCGCAGAGCCAAGTTCTGGCCGCTATGCGAAGTATGTGAAACTCAGAACATGAATCAGGCATTCAAATGTCAAATTTTTAGGGTTCCAGCCCTTGATTCAGAACCTAAAGAGGGTTAAAACCATTTTTGTCCAAACCCAATTCATAATCATGCACAACTTTGAAGATTTCACAAGTTCGTGCGACAAATTTTGAGTAACTTGTGAAACAAGTTATGTTCTTTAATATTTTCAAAACCAAGTTTGAGCAATAAGCTCAGTTCGTCTATTTCAAAACAAACTTGAACAACCATTGTTGTTCATGATTTTCAATCCAAACGCGAACTTAAGCCAAGCTTGTTCACTCTTTTAAAACCAAGCTCGAATTGAGCCGAACTTGTGGACTTTCCAATTTTGTGCATGTCTTATGAATTTGTTTATCATTCAAACTTGAACTATACTCGTTCTTGAGTTTCAATAACTTAAGCAACAAGTAATGTTCATGATTTTTAATAAACTCGAACAACAAATTTGTTCGTGTTTCTTTTCTTTACTTTAAGTTTTCTTTTAAAAAGCTTTGGTTCCCTTTGAGATTCCTTAGAGTCCCGACAAAACCAAACTTGAATGAAACGGGAATGGCTTGACGTATGTCTCCCCAAACCTCGATTGCACGAATGCGTGACGTATGTCTCGTCGCTTGGGCAACCGTCATTCCACCCTTGACGCGTCTCGCACGCTCAACCTTCCCTTGGCCCCCTTGTGGCCATTTTTACCCTTTTCTTGGCCCTCGTGGTCAATCCGAACCTCTCGCGCCGTTGCGCGTTTTCATTTTTTAACCATTTACGCCTTGCGCGAATTTTACGCCTCTGTGCGTTCGTCTTTTTTTATTTTTTAAAACATTCACGCCTTGCGCGAGTTTATCGCCTAGCGTCCATCTTTCATCATGTTAAAACTTTGTACGTCTTCGTACGTTTTTTTTAAAAAAACCCTTTGTTCAAGTCCGAGTGCAAAATCCTTTTATCAAATCATTTATCTTTTATGCATTGTCGTCAATGGCCAGTTCGGCAGCAACCCGAACAGTTGACATTTACTTTCATTACTTTTTCTTTTTTTTCAAACTTTTTCGCTCGGACGCGATCAAATCTTTTTCAACTAAAACGAACCAACATACAAACTTTTTCTACCAAAGAACTACGTACGCTTTGAATTCTCCGACTACCGGGAGATACGTAGGAGCAAGATCGACATCTTGTCAAGCCCATTAATAAAAAACCTGTTTTTCCCTTTCGTTCGTTTTTATCTCTTTCTTCGTCTCGCATTATGTTTTTTTTATATATTTCCTTTTATACATGTTTAAACACGCAAGTAAAACATCGAAGCATTTTAAGCCTAAGCCGACTAAGAGGTTCCCGTTGAGTACAACGGATGTGAGGGGTGCTAATACCTTCCCCTCGCATAATCGACTTTCGAACCTAAAATCTTTTCTCAAGGTAATTTAGAACTTTTTTCCTTTTTCCCCGAAAAATTAAAAGTTCAGTCGTAATTTAGAATTAGTGATTCAATGCTAGTCAATAGCTTGACATCCAAAATTCGACGCGACATCCAAGCTCAAGGAGCAGAAAAAAGACCTGCTAAACGTTGATATCTTGAGGCCTATTCTAGATGGAGATTTCGAGCTGATTCTCTTTGGAGATGATCCTTCAAAGAGCTTCAAAATTGGAAAGGAGCTTCCAGACCTCGTGTGAGCTCAGCTGATCGCTTGTTTGAGGGAAAATGCTGACCTGTTTGCCTGGAGTGCAGCTGACATGCCTGGAATTGACCCTAGCGTTGCTTGTCATCAACTGACAGTTAGTCCTAGTGCTAGTGATGTAGCTCACTGACATAGGAAGCAGTCTCCTGAAAGAATAGAGGCTGCAGAAAAAGCTGTAAAAGACCTCCTAGAGGCAAATTTCATTTATGAGGCCAAGTAAAAAATGAGTCCTCTTCCTAACATAGATAAACTAGTTGATAATTCGTCTGGCTATAAACTACTACCATTTATGGACACCTATTTTGGGTACAACCAGATACCAATGGCTGAAATAGAAAAAACTAAAATTGCGTTCATGACTGAATTCGGAAACTATTACTACAACGTAATGCCTTTCAATCTTAGAAACGCAAGTGCCACTTATCAACGAATGATGAAAAAAGTGTACGACAAGAACTCTGTGGGCGACATTCTTGAGGTTTACATGGACGATATGATCGTAAAATCCGAGCAAGAGGTTGATCATACCACCCATCTCAAGAGAGTGTTTGAAGAAACCAGGAAATACAACATGAGACTTGTTGGATATTTGATTGTTGGCCTCATGTTTGCTAAAATCAAATATACAAGAAGTTGTGCGTCTTCAGAAGCTGGAAGCAAGCATTTCAGAAGCTGATCCTCATTTGTGAACAGTACTTCAGAAGCTGGGTACTTTAGAAGCTGAACAGTACTTCAGAAGCTGACCTTCAGAAGCTGAAATGTTCAGACGCAGACTTCAGAAGTACCTTCAGAAGCTGGTTTTCTGCATTCTATTTCCTGCGCCTTGGAGTGTTTATTTTCTAATGTGATTTGTTGAAGATTTAATTGAAGAATTATCCAAGCTGCGTTTCTAGAAGAAAGAAGAATTTCGCAAGATATTGTCTGAAGATTGGATTCAATTATTTGTGAATATATTTTCAAAGAAATCTTTGGAAAATATATTTCTGGAAAATAAGTTGCTTCTATGTGCTTCTAAAGAATTTTGGAACAACATCTTTTGAAGATTATTTGGTTCAGAATTGTGTTGTTGCTGAAGCTATAAATAGAGGACGCTGCTATTGAAGAAATTTATTCAAAAATAGAAGTCATTATAGAGAGAGTCTTAGGTTTCGAGTCTGTAAGCTTTGTGTTGTTTTTCTGCACACCACTCAATTGTTAGAGTTGGTTTAGTTTATTGAGTTGTATTCACTTGAAGCTTTTAAGCAAGAGTGACTGGTTATGTTTTGAAGAGTGTCTTCATCTTTGTTTGTTTAGAGTCTGATAATCACTGGGGCAGTGATTGACTGAGGGAAGTGAGATGGGATCTCAGGTCTAGGAGTTCCTAGGTTGAAGTCAATGCGGGTGGTGATTAAGTGAGAAGGCTGTGAAACTGGGGCTGTTGTCATAGGACTTCGAATTGATACTATCATAGTGGATTTCCTTCCTGGCTTGGTAGCCTCTAGATGTATGTGTGTTTGTCACCGAACTGGGTTAACAAATCACTTGTGCATCTTTACTTTCTGTCTGTTTTCTTCTGCTTCTGAACTATTGTTTTGCATACTCTGTTTTACTGCACCAGTACTCTGTTTTACGTTCAGAACCAGGACCTACCAGGAATTTCAATTGGCATCAGAGCAGGCACCATGCCTGTTTTAGGGTGAGCTCCAGGGAAGTTATTTTCTGGCATAATGGAGAAAGAAGGAGGATTTGTGAACATACCACCTCTGTTGGATGGTTCCAACTATGATTATTGGAAATCTCGCATGCTTTCCTTAAATATATGGATAGTAAAACTTGGAAAGCAGTTCTGAAAGGTTGGGAACATCCTGTTGTGCTTGACAAAGATGGTAAGAAGACAACTGAATTAAAACCAGAGGAAGTGTGGACCAAGGAAGAAGATGAATTAGCTCTTGGAAACTCCAAAGCCTTGAATACTTTATTCAATGGAGTGGACAAGAACATGTTTAGACTGATCAAGCAGTGCACTGTAGCTAAGGATGCCTGGGAAATTCTCAAGTCTACTCATGAAGGCACATCCAAGGTAAAACTGTCCAGACTTCAACTTCTCACCACCAAGTTTGAAAATCTCAAAATGTTGGAGGATGAGAACATACAAGAATTTTATATGAATGTTCTGGACATGGCTAACTCATTTGATTCACTTAGAGAAAAAGTGTCTGATGAGAAACTTGTTAGAAAAATTCTCAGATCTCTACCTAAGAGATTTGATATGAAGGTGACTGCCATTGAGGAAACACATGACATCTCCAGTATGAAGGTTAAGGAATTGATAGGATCTCTTCAGAATTTTTAAATAGCCAGAACTGATAAGAAGGTAAAAGGTGTTGCTTTTGTAGCAGATGCTGATACTGTGGACGATGAAAGCACATCAGAAGCTCTTGTGATGCTTAGTAAACAGTTTAACAAGATTTTTAAGCAGGCTAACAGGAGACCCAAGCAAAATGTTCAGTGTCATGAGTGTGAAGGATATAGACACATCAGGACAGAATGTGCCACATACCTCAAGAAACAGAAGAAAAGTTTGTCTGTGTCTTGGTCTGATGAAGATGACTCAGAAGGAGAAGTGGAGAATAAGTCTGCTAAGTATGTCAATGCTTTAACTAGTAGATGCTTGTCTGATGATAAAGTTATGGGGTCAGAAGTACTATCAGGTTCTGAAACACCATCAGGTTCTAAAGCACCATTTGATTCTGAATCCAGTGATGAAGAATTGTCTTTTGAAGAACCAGCTGCCTCTTATAAAGAACTATTCATCAGAAGTGAAGAAATGTGCAAGGAACTAGAAAATCAGAAGAAGACCATCAGTCAACTTCAGGCTGAAAGAAGTGAACACCTGGGACAAATTTCTGATCTCAAAGATGAGGTAACCCATTTGAACTCTCAACTTGAACATTTGAAGAAGCAGGTCAGAATGTTGAACACTGGTACTGATATGTTAGATGAAATATTGGAGAGTAACCAAGGGAAACCAAGTGGAATAGGGTTTGATTATAGGTCCTTGAACAAACAGCAAAATCCAACTAAAAAGGTCAGTGCAGTTGTTAAAACATGTGATCCTATGATGTATAAACCTAAGTTGGAACACCAGAACCAACCTCAGGGATCTAAGAGCAAGAAGACATCTCATCATTGGGTATGTCATCATTGTGGTAAAAAGGGGCACATAAAGCCATTCTGTTACAAGCTGCATAGATACCCCAAGCTGCATGGATACTGCGTTCGAGTGGAGTGACGAATGTGAGACCGCTCTGGCTCACTTGAAGGTTGCACTCTCCCAACCTCCCGTCTTGTCACGACCAGACCAAGGCGAAACTATCTCCCTTTACCTCTCAGTTTCTTCCGATGCCGTCAGCACAATATTAATCAGAGAAACTTCAGAGGGACAAAGACCCACCTACTTCACTAGCAAATAGCAAAGCCCTACAAGGGCCGGAAACAAGGTACCAAAGGATAGAGAAAGTCGCTCTCGCACTGGTCATGGCTTCCAGGAGACTCAGACAATATTTCCTAGCACACATCATCGTCGTCCGGACCGACCGACCCATTCGACAAATACTAGGATGTCCTGATGTCTCTAAAAGGAGTATGAAATGGTCGCTCAAACTATCTGAGTTTGACATCCATTACGAGTCCTGAAAGGCCTTCAAGGCTTAGGTATTTGCCGATTTCATGGCCGAAATGACTTTTCCCTCCTAGGAAAACAAAGAGGGCGTCTGGACCATCTACATCAATGGGTCCTCCAATTCAAAGGGCAGCAGAGCAGGAGTTATAATTGAAAACGAAGAAAGGATCGTAATTGAGGTATCATTAGGAATATTCTTCGCGATGACTAACAACACCGCAAAATACGAAGCTTTCTTGGCCGGCTTACGAATAGCCATGGACATGGGAGCTAGAATGATAAAAATATGCACTGACTCCCAACTGGTGGCCTCCCAAGTTACGGGCGAATACCAAGTAAGAGAAGAACATCTGCAAGAATACGTCTAGTTGGTTCAAACCAAAATAAAAGAGTTTGAATATGTTGAAATGGTACATGTTCCAAGTGAAAATAACGTCTGAGCAGACATTCTCTCTAAGCTCACAAGCACGCGAACCGCTAACGAAAACAAAACAGTAATACAAGAAGTCATTTTAGAACCAAGCGTTCAAAGGCAAAAAAAAAAAAAAAAACTCGACTACTCGAGGACAACAAAATTTCCGAGATCCAGGATTGGCAAAGACCCTTGATCCGCTATATCGCTAGTGGGGAACTCCCCCAGGATCCTTCAGAAAGAACCAAACTGAAATGAAGAGCATGCTTGTTCTCACTAGTGGAGGGAACTTTATACAAACGAGGTTTCATCACTCCACTGATCAAGTGCCTCAGTCCTACCGAAGCCCAAGAGGCCCTCATTGAGACACATAAAGGCATCTGCGGGCAGCATCTTAGAGCCAAAGCAATCGCCAAGAAAGTCTTGCGAGCAGGATTCTTATGGCCTAAAATGCTTAAAGACGCTAAGGACTATGTTGCTAGATGTGACAAGTGCCAGCGGCATGAAGACATGCACATCGCCCCTCCTGTCGAACTAACTTCACCCTAGCCTGTTGCATGGTCGGGAATTGACCTTTTGGGACCTTTTGCCAAAGCTGCAGGTCAACTGAAATACTTAGTAGTAGCAGTAGACTACTCAACAAAATGGATTGAAGCTGGACCACTCCCAAAGATCACTGCGAGAAACGTGCTTCGTTTCTTCAAAAGGAACATCGTAACAAGATTGGAAGTACCGACCCTCGTGATCTCTAATAATAGAACTCAGCTTATAGATCGAAGGTTTCAAGATTACCCAGGGAACCTGAATATCAAACATAATTTCACCTCCGTTGAGCACCCCCAAGCAAACGGGCAAGCGGAATCAGAGAACAGAGTTATTCTTCGCGGAATACGTCGAAGGTTAGACGAAGCCAAAGGAAACTGGGTAGAGGAACTTCATACAGTTCTATGGGCCTATCGAACGACCCCTCACTCATCAACATGCGAGTCACCATTCCGCCTCACCTACGGAACGGAAGAAGTCATTCCCATTGAGCAAAACGAGCTCAATTGGCGAACAGGCGCTAATAGCGACTTTTGAGCCAACGCTGAAAACCTGCGAGAGGAACTCGAGTTCGTTGACGAAATCAGAAGTGAAGCAGCTCTGAAAGAGACGGTGCTAAAACAAAAAATAGTCGCCCGCCACAACAAAAAAATGATAAAACTAGAATTCGAAGTTGGCGACCTCGTCCTCCGAAGAAACCAAAAAGATTCCGACGAAGGGAAACTCGCTGCCAACTGGGATGGCCCCCTACATAATTCATATGAAAACAAGGACGGAGGCGTACGCCCTCGAAGACCTCGTGAAGGGTCCAATTCCTCGAACTTGGAACACAAAAACTAAAAAGGTATTATAGTTAAGTAGCGAACATACAAACTGCTCTACTGTACATACTAAACTACAACAAAGTTCAAACTAACGAACTGCACACTCTCACAAATGAGCATCTACAACAGAAGAAGAAATTTGTGCCACCATTTTGTTAATCCTTGGTATGTTCGCTCACAACTGCAGCATCACCGCTCGGCATGATAGGCAGAACCCCAGCTTGCGATGGTTGATTCACACCTCGGGGCATTGAACTTAAATTAAATTTTTCTTTCATCCACCGTTTTCCGTTCGAACCACAACTTCGAAAACATGTTCAAATAAACCTCTCTTGGACGTGAATGCTTCTAACGTATAACCCGCGTAACAGTTAGAGCGGTCACGCTCGGATCCCCTTGTATAAAACACACAAGTATTCACTCTCCAAATGAACGAAGCAAATACTCGAGGGAGGAAGGGCAACATCTTTAAGTTAAACAACGATTTAAAGACTAGTCGTATGCTCGATATTAACCGTCCTCAACGCTCGTAACAATCCTAGTCGCCTCTTCGCAATGAAGCCACAACTACGAGGGGGCGAGCCTTATCCTCGGTCTGTCTAATCTGCTTTGATTTAAAAATACTTGGTTATCTGAAGTTAACCCTACAAGCATACATCTAAGTCAAACACCTCTTATGGGCATACATGTCGACTTATCCTTAACTACGAGGATACAAGTCGTAGGTAATACTTAGGAGTTTGAAACAATTTTCAAAATAAAAGCCTCACGCAACGAGCACTCCAATCACACATTATACTCATAAAATTAAACATACATTTTTGCAAAGTATAAAATAAAGATACAAGAAGGAATTAAGGCAGGAAATATTGTACAAATTAGGTGCTAACCACGAAGGGTGCACATTGTCATGGCACGAGGTTGTTTTCTTCTTCTTCTTCTTCTTCTTCTTCCGGAGGAGACACCAAGACTCCATTCTCCACAAACTTAAGGAAATGAATCCCTTCGGTCGAAAGCTCAACCCCATGGTTCACAACCTTCACTTGCCCCACCGCGTTCTCAAACCTGTGACTAGCGGCACCGACCAAGCTCCTCTCCAGCTCATCAATCCTGTTCAGCAAACCAAGACGGTCCAAGTAGGCTGTGTCCTCAGACTCCTCTTCGCCGGGAAGGTTGGCCACAATAAGGCTTTTCTTCTCATCAACCTATTTGTGTTGCGCCTTCTACAGTTGATCCAGGACCAGGAGATCATCCTTCACCTTCTTTTTTAGAGAAGCGATCTTACAATCCTTCTCCTCAGGCAAGGTCAGCCTCCAGCTTGGCCACCTTGGCCACCAGCGCATCTTTCTCCTTCGCCAGCACATCCACCCAGACCATGTCCTCAGTGAAATAATTGTTCAAAGCCATCGCAATCTTTAGGGCCTTCATTGCAGCTATGAATCCTCCAGTCACAGCCTTGCTTCGGCCATCAACACCCAAGTCCTGGATAACTTTCAGCTCAAGGTCACTCAGGCATAGAGATGAGTGGGAGCCGTAGCGATCCGGGTCAGACCACACGTTGGGCAACTGCAGCAGGTCCCCTCTTTCGGGCTGAGTGGACGCATGAGTGGTAGGCACACTTTTCCCCTTGTCTGCATACTCTGTCCTCTTCCTTTTGAAGGATTCACCGACCTCCTCCATCTGGTCATCTTCGATTACCTGCACCGAAACTTGAGAGGAGGAGCCGCCCGCAATTACAACGATCATTGCGTTTACGCTATGAACATCCCTCCTTCAGCCCCCTCCACGATCGGCCACTTTCTTGCTGGAGTGTTTGATGATCTCGTGCATACTGGACATTCTTCCTACGAACAAAAGGGTCGAATGCAAGTTAGTATCAAGACTTAAGGAAAATCAACAATACAAATTGTGAAAAATAAAATGTCTATCGAGCAATTCCATCGGATTATCAGAGAGCACTAAATCATGAGTATTAACGAAGCGGGGTTCAGTCAGCCGTTTCCCCTAAGAATCGAAAACAAGATTTCCATCCTCCATCACCACCTATGCAGGCACAAAGGAGCTAGCATAAGCCCATAACTTATCGTAGTCCTCCTTCTCCTTTGTGTGCGCACCTCGTTTTTTTCCTGAGAAAAAGACGCGCAAATCCTCCGAGGTCGTTCGTAAACGCTCGGAGGGCCTTTGTGAAGCCGCCACCAAAGTTTTTGTGTAAAGGGAACGTTGATAAACCCTTAAGTTTTTTTGTTTAAAGGGAAACGATAATAAAACCCTTTGACGATGAGGAAAGGATGGTCATCGCAACCATTGTCGGGTTCGGGAGTCGATTACGCAAGGGGAAGGTATTAGCACCCCTCACGTCCGTTGTACTCAACGGGAACCTTCTATTTGGCTAAAGCTTAAATTGTTTTTAAATGTTTTGCGCGCATGCTTATTTATGTCAAAATATAATAAAGGGGGGAAAAAAGAGATAAAAACAAACGAAAGAAAAGAAAAAAGTTTTTTTATTATTGCGCTTGACAAGATGTCGATCTTGCTCCTACGTATCTCCCGGTAGTCGGAGAATTCAAAGCGTACGTAGTTCTTTGGTAGAAAAACGTACATATGTTGGTTAATTTTAAATGGACGATGTTTTAACCGAATTCTTGCGATTAAAACGTAGCTTGTATGCTCGCGCTTGGGAGACTTATTAAGCGTTTGTTCACGAATCGCACTAGAATTGTTAAAAGGTACGTCCGTTAGGGTAAAAGGGTTCGAATTGGTCGCTATGGGACCAAGAGAGGTGCAATGGACTCATACAAGTCAATCATTGACCGAGTGGACTCCAATGAGTCGGGCGATTGTTCGATTGATCCACTGAGATCAAGAACGGGTACAATGGACTCGGACGAGTCGAACATTGACCGAGTGACTCAAACGAGTCGAGGGATCGAATCTAATGGCCACGGGGGACCAAAAGGTTCGGATTGACCACAAGGGGCCAAGATTTGGTTTGGTTATGGTTGGATACATTTGAAAAGGGAATGACGATTGTCCGAACAACGAGACATACGTCACGCATTCGTACAATCGGGGCAATGGAGAGACATACGTCACACCATCCCTTTTTCATTCGAGTTTTTGGGTAGAATTCTTTTAGAAATCCCAAGGTATATCAAAACGTTTGGTTTGAAAACCCAAATTGGAAAGATTTAGCAATTTTGCTAGAAAGACGCACAAGTTCGGCTCGTTTTGCGAAAAGCGAACGTATTTGGCGTATGTTCATGTTTGAGTTTTGAACATCATGAACAATATTTATTGTTCAAGTTTTGATTGGAATGATGAACATAGCTGATTTGTTCATGTTGTTTTGAAAGTTTGAGAACATAACTTGTTTTGCAAGTTATCCACAAAATGTCGTACGAACTTGCGAATTTGTCAAAATTGTGCAAAATCCTTGTTATGGTTTGAAAAACATGGGTTTAAAAACTCTTAGGTTCTGAGCTCTTGGGCTAGAACCTCAAAAAATGGTCATTTTGACACTTAAACTCAGATTCTGAGTTCTGTCATGGTCGCACTGCGACCATGACTTCGCACTGCGAAGCATGCGAATTTTTTAGTTCAGAAGCTGTTTCTGAACTTTTGTTCAGAAACAACTTTTGAACACACTCAGGACCTTTTAGGTGAGTGAAAAGCTTTGAGTTTTTAGGATGAAAAAGGCTGGACAAACCAGTTTTGGTGTTTTGAAAACCTTGGGATTTCTTTGAAATTCAAAAGGGGGGTTTTTTAGAACCAAAAGTTTTGAACCAAAATTGCTATGCAAACACAAATGAAAATGCAATACAAAGGCTTAGAAACTTACAGAACTCCTTAGCAAAGCTCCAGCTGCAATGGATTTGAATTGGTTGAAGGTTCTTGCAAGGTTTTTGATATTGGTGATGAACTTTGAGCTTGGTAAAGCTTTGTGTTTGATTGGTTTTTCTCTGGTTGTTTGGCTGAAATGAGTAGTGTTTCTTTGCTCTCTTAATGCTCTATTTTCTGCTCTATCTTATGCTATGCAATGCTGCATTTCCCTTTGCCTTGGGTCTCTATTTATAGGCCAAAATGCAATCTCAAGTAATGATGAAAAAATCCTAGAACCTAGCTGATTTGTGGGCTAAACTCAGGCTATTTGGCTTTGCATTTAATGCTAATGGATAGAGGCAACCCTGCCTTGTGCCAAGGGTTAAGTCTTTGACCGATTTCAGCCACAAAATCAACTAATTCTAGAAGGTAATGATGAGAAACATGGCTGAATTGCAAATGGCCAAGCTTGGGGATCAATCCTTGCAATCTCAATGGTTGATCAATAAAAACGTGCACTGTAATGTGCAGAGATTGAGGGATGAAAAAGGCTATCTATGGCTGGTGTGAGGGGTGAAAAGCTGCTGCAAAAACAGGGTAGGCACTCATGGCTTTTCAAGTGAGAAAATCCAGCTAGTTTGACATGTTTTGGGGGAGCAAGCAGGAGGAAAGTCATCAAGCAGGTGGCTGGCAACCTTGGGGTGGTTAACAGGTCACATGGGAGGGACAAGAGCTGCCCAAGGGCAAGCCCACTTGCTTGTCACATGCTAGGTTGGAAGAAAAAGCTTCCAACCTTGGCATTAATGGCAAGTCCTTCAATTCTGGTTTTGCTTGGCCCAAATAGCCATGAATGCTGCTTAAAATAAATATGGAAATGATATGCAACAAAAACTGGAATTAAATCAAAAACATCAAAAATCTGCAGAAAAATCGCAGACTTCGCAGTGCGAAGTGAGCTTCGCAGTGCGAAGTCAGCATTTTTGAAATGTTGACTTTTCTGTTGACTTTTGTTGACTTTGACTTTTTCTCCCTCTTTGATTTTTTTTGATTTTTTGTTTTAAAAGGCTTAGGACAAAATTAGGGTACTACAACTGCCCCTACTTAATTGTGTCTTCGCATAGAGTGCGTGAGTGCCGAGGGCATCTCATGAACTCTTTGCGAAGATCAATTAAGTAAAAAGAAGGACCCGAATTTTGTCCTTCGCGGAATGCAAATGCAATGGTTTGAAAAGGTTGATCGTATCCAGCCGCTAACACTGGAGGTAGATCCACTGGGGGATGAAGGTAATCGTATCCAGCCGCTAACACTGAAGGTAGATTCCTAAAGGGGAAGTGATCTTATTCAGCTGCCAACATTGAAGGTCGAACACTGAGGGAGGTGATCTTATCTAGGCGCTTTCACTAGAGGTCGATACCTAAGCTAGGTAATCTTATTCAGCCGCTTTCACTGAAGGTCGATTCGTAACGAGCTGTGATCTTATTCAGCCGCTAACACTGAAGGTCGATACACTGGGGGAGGTGATCTTATCTAGGCACTTTCACTAGAGGTCGATACCTAAGCTAGGTAATCTTATTCAGCCGCTTTCACTGAAGGTCGATTCCTAACGAGCTGTGATCTTATTCAGCCGCTAACACTGAAGGTCGATACACTGGGGGAGGTGATCTTATCTAGGCACTTTCACTAGAGGTCGATACCTAAGCTAGGTAATCTTATTCAGCCGCTTTCACTGAAGGTCGATTCCTAACGAGCTGTGATCTTATTCAGCCGCTAACACTGAAGGTCGATACACTGGGGGAGGTGATCTTATCTAGGCACTTTCACTAGAGGTCGATACCTAAGCTAGGTAATCTTATTCAGCCGCTTTCACTGAAGGTCGATTCCTAACGAGCTGTGATCTTATCCAGCCGCTAACACTGAAGGTCGATACACTGGGGGAGGTGATCTTATCTAGGCACTTTCACTAGAGGTCGATACCTAAGCTAGGTAATCTTATTCAGCCGCTTACACTGAAGGTCGATTCCTAACGAGTATGGTCTTACCCTAAATAGGTGCCCCTGGTTGAACCGGAAAACATGATTGTATGATGCATGTTATGCAGTATGATATGCAGTGATATGCAATGCAATATGATATGAGATGGACTCAAACAAAGATTCCTTCTGGGGAATTGGGGACAGTTAGTGAAGGAGGTTCACTGGGGAACGCTTACTTGACTGTTGATGGATGTTGGTGAATATGTGATACTCACTGGAGAATCCTTGTTGAGGATGCATGATTTATGAAATGAAATGCATGTGTATGAATGATTTGTATATGCATGCATGAATGAAAATGACATGATGCATGAATTATGCTATGCATGATATGAGGGATGCTGGTTGGGTGCCGAGCAAAGTCGGTCTTGGTTGTGGTTGTGCCAATGACGATTGGACTCTCTCTTTTTTTGTTTTGTTGGTTGGTTGGTTTGGAAGGACAAGGTCCTTTGCCTACATACCCGAATGGGATCAAAACCGGTGTAGTTCGGGCTTGTCCTGGGGATTTGTGTGGGTTTTCCAATAATGATTGGACCTTTTGTTTGGGGTTGAGACTCCCTGGGGGTGTCAATGAGGTTTGGCTCATGGGGATATAGGGATCATTTTGGAAGCATGATCGATATCCAGCCTTGTTTGGTGTTTGGATGTTTAGGGTGTTTACTGGGGAATTTGTTCCTCTTAACCCTTAGGGGTTTTTGCGCTCCGCGTGCCGTGAGTTACGCACTTGCCTTTGCTGAAGAGCATAAGTCCTTTGGGTGCAATATTTGGTGGGAATTACCGCAATTCCTTCGAAATTTACGAAAATTCAAATAAAACAACGTTTGTTTGTTTTCTCTCCTTTTTTTTGGAAGAAATTTCTTTTGTTTATTTCCCATGTTTTAAAGCATTTTCATCATGAATAAAACAAAATTTTATGCGCTACTGAGAACATAAAATAACAAAAGGAAATTTATTCAATGCAGATTTGACTTCTTAAATGGGTAAAAAATACACAAAGTGAGAAGTGAGATAGAGAAAGACAAGAAAAAGCAAAAAGAAAATTGTTGGTTTTGGCACAACACATGCTATTTCCTTATGACTTCGAGATTTTTGTTTTTTTCGGAAGATGCTGATGAGACCGATTCTTCTCCTCTTGAATCTTGTCCGGCGCTTGGATGCTGCAGTCATTGCCTTTCTTCTTTTGTTAACCCCTAACTTTTGCCTGGACCGCTCTTTCGAGTTTTCAATCCACCGGGGTATATTTCCCTTCTTTTTTTTTTTTTTGATGTCCTTAATTTTTGCCTAGACCGCCTTTTCAGGTTTTCGATCTAGCAGGACGCTCTCTATTGCCTAAACCGCCCTTTCAGGTTTTCGATTTAGCGAGCTCTCTTTTTTTCTCTTTTTTTTTTCTTCTTAGGCATAATACCTCTTGACTGCATCGGAGTTTATTGAGAGTGGGAACTCTTCTCCGTCCATAGTGGTGATGATCAGGGCTCCGCCTGAGAAAGCTTTCTTTACCACGTACGGCCCATCATAGCTGGGAGTCCACTTCCCTCGGGGATCTTTATGGATAGGTAATATCTTCTTGAGCACTAGGTCTCCTTCTTTGAACTCTCGAGGACGGACCTTCTTGTCGAATGCCCTCTTGAGTCTCCTTTGATAGAGTTGTCCGTGACATATTGTCGTCAAGCGCTTTTCTTCTATGAGATTCAGTTGGTCGAACCTTGTTTGGACCCATTCAGCTTCCTCTAGCTTGGTTTCCATCAAGACCCTTAACGAAGGAATTTCCACCTCTACGGGGAGAACAGCTTCCATACCGTATACTAAGGAGAAAGGGGTTGCCCCAGTTGAAGTGCGAATGGCTGTTCTGTAGCCATGTAGCGCAAAGGGAAGCATCTCATGCCAATCCTTATATGTTGTTACCATCTTTTGGATGATCTTCTTTATGTTCTTATTGGCTGCTTCTACCGCACCGTTCATCTTTGGTCGGTAAGGGGAGGAATTATGGTGCTCAATCTTGAAATCTTTGCACAACTCCTTCATTGTCTTGTTGTTCAGGTTTGCCCCATTATCGGTGATGATTTTGTGGGGAGTGCCGTAACGGCAAATGATTTCCTTCTTGATGAATCGGGCTACCACTTGTTTGGTTACGTTTGCATACGAAGCTGTTTCTACCCATTTGGTGAAGTAGTCGATGGCAACGAGGATGAAGCGATGTCCATTTGACGCTTTGGGTTCGATCATTCCAATCATGTCTATGCCCCACATAGAGAATGGCCAAGGTGAAGTCATGACGTTCAGTGGAGTTGGTGGCACATGCACCTTGTCGGCGTAAATCTGGCACTTGTGACAAGTCTTGGCGTAGTGGAAACAATCAGCTTCCATGGTTAGCCAATAATAGCCCGCCCTTAAGATTTTCTTTGCCATTGCATGCCCATTAGCATGGGTTCCAAAAGATCCCTCGTGGATTTCTTTGATGAGCATGTCCGCTTCATGTTTATCCACACATCTGAGCAGGACCATGTCATAGTTTCTTTTGTAGAGGGTATTTCCACTGAGGAAGAACTGGGATGCCAATCTCCTGAGGGTTCTCTTGTCGGTGTGTGAGACATTTTCTGGATACTCTTGCTCTTCGAGGTATCGCTTGATGTCGTAGAACCAAGGTTTGTCGTCAAGTCCCTCTTCGGCTGATGCACATACAACTGGTTTGTCTCTACGATCCATCCTTATGATTGGTGCTTCGTTGTAGAAATTTACTTGGTACATTGATGATAATGTAGCCAAAGCATCTGCCACCTGGTTTTCTTCTCGAGGTATGTGATGGAAGCTGATTTCATCAAAATGCTTAATCAACTCTACAACCCGGGCTCGGTAGGGAATTAAATTGGGATGTTTTGTTTCCCATTCTCCTTTGACTTGATAGATGACTAAGGTTGAGTCACCGTATACTTCAAGGTTTTTGATCCTTAGATCAATTGTTGCTTCGAGGCCTAGGATACATGCTTCATATTCTGCCATGTTATTGGTGCAGTCAAAGCATAACCTTGCTGTGAATGGCTGATATCCATTTCTTGGGGAGATTAAAACTGCTCCAATCCCGTGCCCCATGGCATTTGAGGCGCCGTCGAAAGCGAGCTTCCATTGAGCTTTCGGTTCTGGCCCTTCATCGTTGCTTGTGACCTTTTCGCCATTCAAAGCTACGACATCTTCGTCTGGGAAGTCGAATTGTATGGGCTGATAATCCTCCAATGGTTGGTGAGCAAGGTGCTCGGATAAAACACTCCCTTTGATGGCTTTTTGAGCAACATATTGGATGTCGTACTCAGACAGCAGCATTTGCCAACGGGCTATCTTCCCTGTGAGGGCAGGTTTTTCGAAGATGTACTTGATGGGATCCATTTTTGATATCAACCAAGTTGTATGGGTCAACATGTATTGCCTTAGGCGTCGAGCAGCCCATGCTAAAGCGCAGCAAGTCTTTTCAAGTGAAGTACACCTTGTTTCACAATCGGTAAACTTCTTGCTTAGGTAGTAGATTGCGTGCTCTTTTCTTCCCGTTTCATCCTGTTGTCCTAACACACAACCCATTGATCCTTCAAGTACGGTTAGGTATAAGATGAGGGGTTTACCCAGAACCGGAGGTATTAAAATTGGTGGTTCTTGCAGGTATTGTTTGATCTTGTCAAACGCCTCTTGGCAATCCTTATTCCAATGAACGGCTTGGTTTTTCCTTAGCAGCTTGAAGATTGGTTCGCAGGTAGCTGTCATGTGTGAAATGAACCTGGCGATGTAGTTCAATCTTCCTAAGAAACCCCGGACTTCTTTCTCGGTATTTGGCGCTGGCATTTCTTGGATGGCCTTTACCTTATCGGGATCCACTTCAATACCTCTTTGGCTGACGATGAAGCCCAATAACTTCCCGGATCTAACGCCAAATGTGCACTTGTTAGGATTTAAGCGCAGCTTGAATTTTCTTAGGCGTTCGAAAAGCTTTTGTAGATGGACTAGATGATCCTCCTCCGTTTGGGATTTGGCAATCATGTCGTCGACGTAGACCTCAATTTCCTTATGGATCATGTCATGGAAAAGAGTCACCATTGCTCTTTGGTATGTTGCCCCGGCATTTGTTAATCCGAAAGGCATTACCTTATAGCAGAATGTCCCCCATGGGGTGATGAATGTAGTTTTCTCCATGTCCTCTGGAGCCATCTTGATTTGGTTATATCCCGAGAAACCATCCATAAAGGAAAAGACTGAGAATTGGGCTGTGTTGTCCACCAATATGTCGATGTGTAGTAGCGGGAAATCATCCTTTGGGCTTGCTCTATTCAAGTCCCGATAATCCACACACATTCTCACCTTGCCATCCTTCTTCGGAACTGGCACAATGTTGGCAACCCATGTTGGATACTTGGTTACGGCTAAGAAGCCGGCATCGAATTGCTTTTTGACCTCTTCTCTGATCTTGAGAGCCATATCGGGTCGAGTTCTTCTCAATTTCTGCTTCACTGGCAGGCATTCCGGCTTGAGTGGCAGCTTGTGTACAACGATGCTAGGGTCTAAACCCGACATATCTTGGTACGACCAAGCGAATACGTCCACGTACTCTTGCAGAAGCTTAATCAACTTTCCTTTCACATCCTCGTGCAGGGAGGCTCCTATCTTGACCTCTTTCTTATCCTCTTCGGTCCCCAAGTTGACCTTTTCAACTGATTCTTGGTGAGGTTGTATTACCCTATCCCCTTGATTTGCAAGTCTAGACAATTCTTCAGGCGGTTCATAATCGTCCTCTTCATCATCTTCCGTTTGATTAATCGGGAAATCGAAGTCATAAGGGATTAAGGCAGTGTTGTTTTTGGAGGGTGGATGTGTGAATCTGCATGAGTATGATTTTTTTTTTAGGCTTTTTGTAAAAAAAAAATTTTAAAACAAATGCAAAAAAGAAAAAAGACTCAAATGAACATAAAAGAGTGTTTTTATTCATGATTGTAAATAACTTTTAAAACATGGGGGCCCCACACGACTAATCATTTGCCTTGGGCAGAGCTAAATGATTTTTTTTTTTTTAAAAAAAACAAACAAACATGGTTTATTACTTGATCTTGGTAACGATCTCGGGAATTGCGATAGCCCTCCAATTGTTCAAAGCTTCATCCGAAGCACAACGGTACACCAAATCAGGCACATCTTCATCTACGTCTTCAAGTAGAGCCACTTGCTCTCCATTTATAAGCCCCGCACTGATGAATGTTTCCGAAATGCGGAGGATCCCTTGCTTTGGAGGCTTTGAGAAAGTTTCGGCTGATGGATGATACCCCAACCCGAAGCGATTCTTCTTCTTCGGTATGTCCACTAACTTGCCCCATCCAGTAGGTCGGCTTTCTTCTAGGGCCTCTCTTATTGCCCTCCATGATGACATGGCTGTCCTAGCCTCTTTCTTGGGCTTCGAGCTCAACGTCACGACATTCGCCACTTCCAAAGACTGGAATGGGACATCCACAGCTTCTTCATCCGTTTCTATATAACGGAATGATGAGAGATGGCTTACCATCATGTCCTCTTGCCCGGAAACGACAATCATTTGGTTATCAATGATGAACTTCAGTTTCTGGTGCAGAGTAGTGGTAATGGCTCCGGCCGCATGAATCCATGGTCGTCCGAGAAGACAACTGTATGTTGGATTAATATCCATGACTTGGAAGGTTATGGTGAAAACCTTAGGCCCGATTTGGACTGGTAAATCGATCTCCCCTATGACGGCTCTTCTTGACCCATCGAAAGCTTTTACGACCAAGGCGCTGGGCTTCATTACTGTCCCTTCACATGATAGCTTGAGGAGGGTAGTCTTGGGCATGACATTCAATGATGACCCCGTGTCCACTAGCACTCGTGAGAGGATGTGGTCCATGCATTTTACGGAGATATGTAAGGCGCGGTTATGAATGTGCCCATCGTCGGGTAGCTCATCGCCATTGAAACCCAAGTACCTACTTGAGGTAATATTTCCGACTATCTCGTCGAATTGGTCCACAGGAATGTCCTTGGTGACATATGCCTCACTGAGGATCCGCAGCAGTGCTTCTCGGTGTGCTTCCGAGCTTAGTAGTAAGGATAGCATGGAGATCTTGGAGGGCGTTTGACCTAGCTGGTCAATGATTTTATACTCGCTCTTTTGGATTATCCTTAGGAACTCTTCGGCCTCTTTTTGCGGGATTGTCTTTTGAGAAGGCCCCGCTTGGTTCTCTTCTTCCTCCACGCTCTTTTCTTTGAGCGGTTCTCTTGGTAGTACGGCTGGCGTCTTCCCGAGTTCTTTCGGAGCGAAGACTCTACCACTTCTGGTTATTCCTCCAACACCGGTAATGTTAGTGATGCTGGGCTCAATTTTGGCTAGTGGTTTTCCTTCCACATAGGCCACAGGTTGGTAATTCCATGGTACCCTCTTCGTGCTTTCAAAAGAGAAGGGTGCAGGTACGTGGAATATTATGGGTTGTATTGGCCTTGGTACCTCTCTCCTTTGGTATGGGATTTCGAGAGGTTTTGGGTCGTTAGACTCTAAGGTAGCAACGTCCGTGCCATCCTTTATATAGCCAATTTGGATCCAACCTTGGTCCATTAGCTCTTGAAGACAGCTCTTCAACTCTTCGCACTCGTTCGGGTTGACCTTGCAGGCTTCACAGTTGGCGTGCATTTCCTCGAACAAACCAAAGCCGGTTAAACGCTCCCTTATGGTTGACAGGGGGGTCTTAACATTGGCTACCCTTTTGACTGGACCAAAGTCCTCTTGTTCCTCCACCGCATTTACAGAGGGACCCGCATGCCCCGGCAATGGGTTATTTTTTACATTGGGGTTTTCCTCTTTGAAGGATAACAGCTTCTTGTCAATAAGATCCTGCACCTTGTGTTTGAAAACTCTACAGTTCTCGACATTGTGCCCCACGGTTCCTGCGTGGTAGTCGCATTTGGCATTTGCGTCGTACCAATGTGGATATGGTGGCGACATTGGTGGTAGTAGTCTTGGCTCGACCATACCCTTTTGGATTAGGTATGGCAAGATTTGACCATAAGACATAGGTACAGGATCAAACTGCCTATTATAATAACTGTTCCTCGAGCCCGCTTGATTCCTTGATGGGTACCCGCCTTGTTGTTGTTGCTGTTGATTTTGCTGAGGCAACACTACTGGTTGTCGAGGTGGAGTTGCGGGAATTACTTGAGGTGAGTAACGCCCTTGAGCAGTTGCTGCTGCCACATAAGGATAGTGGTAGTGAGGCATTTGACTTGGTGGTGGGCAAGATGGTCCCACTAGAACGGCATTTGTCTCCCCCTCTTTCTTTTTGTGAAAGTTGCTGGCACTTTGAGCTTCTAGAGAGCCTTGGATTTTTCCTCTCTTTACTCCGTCCTCTATTCTTTCACCAACCATGACTAGATCGGAGAAACCGGCAGACGTGCTTCCAATCATCTTGTCGTAATATGGGCCTTGAAGTGTGCCCATAAAGGTGTCGACAAGCTCTCTTTCCAATAGTGGTGGTTGTACACGAGAAGCTAGTTCTCTCCACCGCTGAGCGTACTCCTTGAAGGACTCGTTGCTTCTTTGTAGGAGGTTTTGTAGTTGCATCCTATTTGGAGCCATGTCCAAATTATATTTGTATTGTTTTAGGAAGGCATCGGCTAGATCCTTCCAAGTTTGGACATGGGTACGCTCGAGCTGCATGTACCAATCCAAGGACGCCCCGCTTAAACTATCTTGAAACACATGCACCATGAGTTTCTCGTTCATTGCGTAAGCTGCCATCTTCCTACAGAACATCCTTAGATGGTTCCGAGGGCATTGAATTCCGTTGTATTTCTCGAAGTCCGATGCTTTGAACTTCGGAGGAATTACCACGTCGGGCACTAGGCACATGTCCAAGGCGTTGTGGGCACCGTATGAGCTGAACCCTTCGACAGCTTTCAACCTTTCTTCCAAAACTCGATACATTTGGGTGGTATCATTGTCTTGGTGGGTGGTGTCGGGAGCAGATTGCCTTAGCTGGCTATTTTCCACATCATGGGGAATCGCCTCATGCTGAGTAGTGGAAGTTCCTTGAGGACGACGCTCTTCATTCCTTACGGGGATTGTGAGCGGTGGTGGAGGTGGTCCATGACCCTCATTTTCGAATGGTGGGGTATAATTCAGAGGTAAACCATAAGGAGGCCATTGCACATTGGATGCATTCGTTGTTGGGCGAGGGTTACTTTCTCGTGCCGATAGAGCTTGCATTAACTCTAGCATCTGATCCATCTTCCCCTTCATTCCATCAACCTCTTCTCTCAAAGCCGCTTGAGTTTGTTCCAAATTGTCCATGATCCTTTGTTTGTTAGCTCGTGTTCCATACGAGTGTTGAAGATCTGGTTCTTGGACCGAGGGCCTTCGGGGTTTTCGGGCTATGATTGCTTTGAACTGTTTTTAGAGAAATGAATGAGTTTTTTTTTTTTTTTGAAAAAGATGCATGAAGATGCATGTGGATGTATGTATGCGATGAGTATGCAAAATATGCGTTTTTTTTTTTTTTTAATTTTGCTTTATGGAGGAGTTTAAAGGTGCACAATTAATATTAGCAATTCGAAATATTAAAGACCGGGAAATTGATTATGCTTCAAAATATATTTGATTAAATAACATTTGTTTACAAAGTGTAACTAATGCTATTACAAATCAAATAGTCGCTCGCTTCTCGGCTTTGCTCATCTCCTCCCTATAGAAATCTATGGTGTCCTTGCAGAACTTCATAAACTTCTGGATCTCCATAGGGATGACAAAGTAGGGCATGACCATCTCGGCCTCCGCTAGCTTCTTTGGAAGTTGGGTGATTACCAAATTTGAGAATGCAACCAATTTAGTGAAATCCTCACTTAATCGGGTGGCGTCTTGCAATACATACTCAATCACTTCCTTGCGCTGGTCTAGCTTGACTCTTGCACTTCTAATTTCATCATGTAGTTGTGCAATGTGGTCCCCGTGAGCTCTTGCAATCTTGTCGAAGTACTCTTCGAACTTCTTGATGTCTTCTTCGAGATGATTGCACTTTAGCCTCCCTTGATGAGAAAGGTTCTCATGTCTTTGCCGCTGGACGCGTTCGGCTTGAAGCTGCTCTTTGTAGTCTTTAGCTACTTCTTGGAGCTGTTGATTTTTCTCTTGAAATTTCAACCTCCATTTCCGTTGAGCTTCGATGGCTAGTTCGCCAAACTTCTTGAGCTCTTGGTTGGAATGTAAGATTCTTTCCAACTCTCCGTCCTTGGCCACAAGGTTGGCATCCGCACTAACCAAGCCGCCTCCTATCCAATTTCTCTTCCCTTCGGAGATTCTTAGCCATTTTTGGCACACTAGGAGAGAGTTTGTTACTTCATCACGATCTCTCTTCGTCCTAGTAATTTCTCCTAAAGCTTCGAGGTGCTTCAATTCTAAGTCTCCGTTTTTGTTTTGGAGTTCTTGAATTTTAGCCTTGAGGTCCTCCACTTCTTTGTTGGGAATGGTTGCAATAGGTTTAGGTGTAGGAGATTTTGGAGGGTTTATGACCACGAAGGGTAACTTGATTGCTTTGACCCTCTCCTTCACCCATTGAGTATAAAGGGGTTTGGCGACACAGTTTCTCTTGCCGACCCTTCCTTTGCGCACTTGGCTCCATGCTCCCCGGATTCTCTCTAGCAATGCCGGGTCTTGATCGCCTTCCCTTAAGTAGAAAGCTTCCAACAAAAGGTCATTAGGTTTATCCTCCATTGAGAAACCTAGTTGTCGGAGAGAGAGGACCGGATTGTAATTAATACATCCTTTAGTACCAATGAGGGGTACGTTAGGGAAGTCCCCGCAACTGAGGATAATTTCCGGGTCCTCTAAGTTTGGTGAAAACCAATGGATGTCCTTCTCGGCGAGGGTTGTCATCCGTTGCGACCATTTGAGCTTGGCCCGGTTTTCCGCAAAGTCTCGGTTTCTTGGCATGTGGGACATCATCCAAATTTGCACTACGGGAGTGCAACAAGTAATTTTGCGTCCCCTTGCTTGTTCATGCCTAGAGTAGAGGGTATGATAAAAATCCGCCAAGATTGTGGGAACCGGATTTTTAGTCATAAATACCTCTAGAGCCGGAAAGTCTACGAAATCATCCATGTTGGGGAATAAAACAATTCCGTAGACTAAGAGGGCTAAGATGGCGTTGAATGCCCTTCCCTCTTTGTTGGCTAACATTTCCCGAGCTTTGGCTTCCAAAAACTTCCTTGAAAATCCCTTAAGGTTCCCTCTAACTTCCAAGTTAGATGCCACTTCTTGGGTGTCGAGGTATAAGGATTCGGCGATGGCTTCAAATGTGGGATCCTTTCCCGGACCGAGATAGAGTTCATGACCCTTCATGCTACAACCCAAAATCTTCTCAAACTCTTCCAAAGTTGGCGCTAGTTGGAAGTCTTGAAATGTGAAGCACCGTAGAGGTGAGTCGAAGAATTGCGCCAAAGTGGTTAAGGTCGTTGAATCTATTCTCACGGGTAGGAGATCAAGGATTAGCCCATAGCTTGCCTCGAAAATGTTCTTGTTGACCGAAGAGAGCCTCTTGCTTAGAGCTAATAAACTTTCCATCCTAGGAGCTTTAATTTTGAAGGCGAGCGTATTTTTGTTCCCGGAATCCATATTTCTTTTTGCTAATATTTGTTTGTTCTTTTTAAACTCCTATAAAGCAAAATGATGCGAAAATTACTTTCATGAATGCAAATGATATGCAAGGGTATGGTTTATGAAGGTTCGGAACTTCCCCCCATCCTCACATGTAGGCTCTAAATGGTGAAATCTCCTAAGAAGAGGTCCTTAGAATCATAGACCTCACATGGAATTAGGGTTGTCTATGGACATACGTCGACATGACTTCAATTAATTCCACGTGAAAATCTCATCTAAGCGGGGTTGGGCATCCTACCTCACGGACATACGTCAACGCGGGCTTCCGCACACAACCTCCTTCTAACTTAGTTTTTTTCTCAAGCTCGGGTAGAGAGCCTCACACGTCCGGCATTAACCCGAACAATGTGGAGTAACATCACTCAAGTAACCCCCGCATTTGATATATATGGTATGAATATAAAGCAAAATAAAGCAAATATAAACATAAAGCATAAATATGACATGTATGAATAAAATAATAAACATGGTACGCAAAGAAAATAAAAACAATTGGCTTAAAAGCCAAATAGGTTAGGCTTGACTCGCTAGTGGGAACAGGGTCCCCAGTGAAGTCGCCAGCTGTGCGCACCTCGTTTTTTTCCTGAGAAAAAGACGCGCAAATCCTCCGAGGTCGTTCGCAAACGCTCGGAGGGCCTTTGTGAAGCCGCCACCAAAGTTTTTATGTAAAGGGAACGTTGATAAACCCTTAAGTTTTTTTCGTTTAAAGGGAAACGATAATAAAACCCTTTGACGATGAGGAAAGGATGGTCATCGCAACCATTGTCGGGTTCGGGAGTCGATTACGCAAGGGGAAGGTATTAGCACCCCTCACGTCCGTTGTACTCAACGGGAACCTTCTATCTGGCTAAAGCTTAAATTGTTTTTAAATGTTTTGCGCGCATGCTTACTTATGTCAAAATATAATAAAGGGGGGAAAAAAGAGATAAAAACAAACGAAAGAAAAGAAAAAAAGTTTTTTTATTATTGCGCTTGACAAGATGTCGATCTTGCTCCTACGTATCTCCCGGTAGTCGGAGAATTCAAAGCGTACGTAGTTCTTTGGTAGAAAAACGTACATATGTTGGTTAATTTTAAATGGACGATGTTTTAACCGAATTCTTGCGATTAAAACGTAGCTTGTATGCTCGCGCTTGGGAGACTTATTAAGCGTTTGTTCACGAATCGCACTAGAATTGTTAAAAGGTACGTCCGTTAGGGTAAAAGGGTTCGAATTGGTCGCTATGGGACCAAGAGAGGTGCAATGGACTCATACAAGTCAATCATTGACCGAGTGGACTCCAATGAGTCGGGCGATTGTTCGATTGATCCACTGAGATCAAGAACGGGTACAATGGACTCGGACGAGTCGAACATTGACCGAGTGACTCAAACGAGTCGAGGGATCGAATCTAATGGCCACGGGGGACCAAAAGGTTCGGATTGACCACAAGGGGCCAAGATTTGGTTTGGTTATGGTTGGATACATTTGAAAAGGGAATGACGATTGTCCGAACGACGAGACATACGTCACGCATTCGTACAATCGGGGCAATGGAGAGACATACGTCACACCATCCCTTTTTCATTCGAGTTTTTGGGTAGAATTCGTTTAGAAATCCCAAGGTATATCAAAACGTTTGGTTTGAAAACCCAAATTGGAAAGATTTAGCAATTTTGCTAGAAAGACGCACAAGTTCGGCTCGTTTTGCGAAAAGCGAACGTATTTGGCGTATGTTCATGTTTGAGTTTTGAACATCATGAACAATATTTATTGTTCAAGTTTTGATTGGAATGATGAACATAGCTGATTTGTTCATGTTGTTTTGAAAGTTTGAGAACATAACTTGTTTTGCAAGTTATCCACAAAATGTCGTACGAACTTGCGAATTTGTCAAAATTGTGCAAAATCTTTGTTATGGTTTGAAAAACATGGGTTTAAAAACTCTTAGGTTCTGAGCTCTTGGGCTAGAACCTCCAAAAATGGTCATTTTGACACTTAAACTCAGATTCTGAGTTCTGTCATGGTCGCACTGCGACCATGACTTCGCACTGCGAAGCATGCGAATTTTTGAGTTCAGAAGCTGTTTCTGAACTTTTGTTCAGAAACAACTTCTGAACACACTCAGGACCTTTTAGGTGAGTGAAAAGCTTTGAGTTTTTAGGATGAAAAAGGCTGGACAAACCAGTTTTGGTGTTTTGAAAACCTTGGGATTTCTTTGAAATTCAAAAGGGGGTTTTTTAGAACCAAAAGTTTTGAACCAAAATTGCTATGCAAACACAAATGAAAATGCAATACAAAGGCTTAGAAACTTACAGAACTCCTTAGCAAAGCTCCAGCTGCAATGGATTTGAATTGGTTGAAGGTTCTTGCAAGGTTTTTGATATTGGTGATGAACTTTGAGCTTGGTAAAGCTTTGTGTTTGATTGGTTTTTCTCTGGTTGTTTGGCTGAAATGAGTAGTGTTTCTTTGCTCTCTTAATGCTCTATCTTATGCTATGCAATGCTGCATTTCCCTTTGCCTTGGGTCTCTATTTATAGGCCAAAATGCAATCTCAAGTAATGATGAAAAAATCCTAGAACCTAGCTGATTTGTGGGCTAAACTCAGGCTATTTGGCTTTGCATTTAATGCTAATGGATAGAGGCAACCCTGCCTTGTGCCAAGGGTTAAGTCTTTGACCGATTTCAGCCACAAAATCAACTAATTCTAGAAGGTAATGATGAGAAACATGGCTGAATTGCAAATGGCCAAGCTTGGGGATCAATCCTTGCAATCTCAATGGTTGATCAATAAAAACGTGCACTGTAATGTGCAGAGATTGAGGGATGAAAAAGGCTATCTATGGCTGGTGTGAGGGGTGAAAAGCTGCTGCAAAAACAGGGTAGGCACTCATGGCTTTTCAAGTGAGAAAATCCAGCTAGTTTGACTGGTTTTGGGGGAGCAAGCAGGAGGAAAGTCATCAAGCAGGTGGCTGGCAACCTTGGGGTGGTTAACAGGTCACATGGGAGGGACAAGAGCTGCCCAAGGGCAAGCCCACTTGCTTGTCACATGCTAGGTTGGAAGAAAAAGCTTCCAACCTTGGCATTAATGGCAAGTCCTTCAATTCTGGTTTTGCTTGGCCCAAATAGCCATGAATGCTGCTTAAAATAAATATGGAAATGATATGCAACAAAAACTGGAATTAAATCAAAAACATCAAAAATCTGCAGAAAAATCGCAGACTTCGCAGTGCGAAGTGAGCTTCGCAGTGCGAAGTCAGCATTTTTGAAATGTTGACTTTGACTTTTTCTCCCTCTTTGATTTTTTTTGATTTTTTTGTTTTAAAAGGCTTAGGACAAAATTAGGGTACTACACTTTGTAGTCAGACGGGCGTAGCCATGGCCGAAGTCCACCGACTTATAATTATAATGGTCCTCACACCAAAAAAATTGGAACCGAGGGACCCTGACTCGCTCTGCGCCACCATCCGCTCGGGGCCTATTTATAGTCTTCAAAACATTTCTCAAAGCAGCCTCGCTCTTCGGCCGCACCAAGAAAAAATGATCTATGAAGCTTTTTACTTTGCCAAAAAAGATACTAAAGACTTTTTTGTTTTGCCGGAAAGAAACCCAGCATTTCCCCCCGCCTTTCTATGTCCCTTGCTGAACGGTGAAGAAGGTAAAAAATAAGTTTAAAGATTAAGCGATACCTAGGTGTTGGCACACCAGCTCGAACACTTTCATGAATGGGTAGGAATTTGGATGAAGCTGCAAGGGAGACAACCTAGTCCATTGAAAGACCTCCCTCTGGAAGTCAGAAAAAGGAAGCCTGAAGCCCATGTCTTTGAAGACGACCTCATACATCGGGAATATGTTCCCCATATATCGCGAGCATAACCGATCAGACACGCTCGGTAAGTTAACCTCCCAATCTTCGCTCCTTCCAACGGAGTCAAACGGGATTTCCATCGTACCCTCCGGCGCAAATACTGACACCGCACCCAGCGGTTCATCCCCCATTCAGGACGGATCGTACGCTTCGGCCTCGTTTCGATTAGGGTTTCCTACCAAGTCTGACCTGAAAGAGGAGGAAGGAAAAATGTGAATTTCACATTCAAAATCCACCCTTCCTCCACCTCCAGTCTTACCGTGGCGAGGAAGGGATCTAATGGCCTCGTGAACGAAACAGCTTGGAGGGAAAACTAAAAGGAAAGGAGGAAACTATCGTCTATGGAGGCGCTACACCACCCACGGTGGCAGCAAGCTAAACCTCTAACAGGTTAAAAGCCTGCCACCGGTGGTTCATATACAAAAAGATAGGGATTCTAAATCCTAAAAACACTACTCTACAATGGAAATCACCACCATTTACGGCGGAGTCCACCAGTTTTCTACTTAGAAACATCCGTTTTACAGATTTACCAAACCATAACAAGTAAAAACATAAAGAAAGAAAATGATAATGGTGAAGGTGACAAACCTGTTTAGACGATGAAGATGATGCAAACTTGAACTTGAGGGTGTGAGGGACTAAAATGCACTAGGAACTTTGAAAACTTGAAAGGAATTCTGGAAAAATCAGAGCTTGCAGGACGAAAATGGCAAAAGTGTTTCCAAATAACACTTGAAGCTATTTATACTTCCTTCGCAACCTTTCAGAAAACAACGAGTTTGATCCGGTGCAGCCCTTCACCTGCAACCCTGTCCAAACAAAACAAAGCAGCGGTTCAGATCACATCTCTTCGTACATCTAACGACCCTGATCAAACCTGTTGTGTTCCCAAACGTCAGGATCAAATCAACAATGATGATGAAACCTCGAGAGCAAATATCAAAGCACGCTCTAAGGCCTATGTAATCAAGTGCATTACTAGCCTTTACACGTGGCATCCAAAACCCAAAGTTTATGTCCCCTCAGTCCCGTCCTCGAGACATGGGCATTAAAGGCAAAAGGGCAGGCGAACAACACTCTGACGAGGAAATCTCTTAATCACATCACCATGCTGGTCGGTAGACAGACACACAACCAAACTTGTCTCCCATGTACTATCAAGCTCGCCTCACTTACGGCCAGTCGAACACCCCGACACTCTTAGCGAGCAAGAGTCACTTACGACGAGGGGATCAACTGACTATGGCTTGATAGCACGTTTGGTGAGATTCCAGATCGACCAGTACGATCGTCAATAACACGTTTAGTGACATTCCAGACACGACCAATATGATCGTCAATAGCACGTTTGGTGATATTCTAGGCACGACTAGTGCGATCACCAATAGCACGTTTGGTGACATTCCAGGCACGATCAGTGTGATCACCAATAGCACGTTTGGTTACATTCCAGACATGGCCGGTTCGATCATGGGGAATACGATTGATACAACCATGGTAGAACTTGTGAGGCATACCCTTATGAACAACATCGTTCCTAAACATTCCCATCCGCCACATTACGAGCGTAAACTCACTATGTGAACAAGTTCCTCGTGAACATATATACTTCAAACATTAAGGGATACCACCCCTAAAGCTTTCCACGAACAAGGTCTTCGCACCATCAAAGTTATTACTCTTTATCAAGAGCAACGACATGGGGGGCTTCTGTTCTGGATCGAGCAAATGCTCTAAGGTCCATTTACATAGGCCCAATACAAACTAACCCAAATCCAGCATTTGGTTAAATTACTCGCAACACACCTCCTCCCTGCGAGGGGGGTGCTCAGGGCAAACAGATACTGATTCAAACAATCAGTAACATCTCTTTCCACTTTCCCGCGAATCTCTCCTCGGCGGTTACGATTCTTACGAATCCGTAACCGCCGAGCCACACATGTGTCATACAACGGCACCTGCAACACCCACCTCTATATAAAGGGGACTCTTTGTTGTCCCCAATGTTATAATTTCTTCAATCTCTAAACCCCTCATTCTGATCTCATACTGACTTGAGCGTCGGAGTGTCTGCATGTCCCCCCCCCCCCCCGTTCCAGACAACACAAAGGCATTCAACCATCATCCCAAAAACTGCACCGGTAATAACCTTCAGATCAGTATAATAATACATCTATAACTTCATTAAGAAACCACTGCTATTAGGTCGTGTTACATTAATCAAATGTTATTGTCGTCTATACTACAGGGTTTTGGGTTGTTTCATTACTCTTAATGCATCAAATATTTACCATTTTTTACAAGAAATCTACCATATTTTATATGAATTTAATTAATTAATTTAGTTACCAACCATTCTGTTGTAATTGATCGGTGTAGAATTAATCAAATCTGAAGTTGTATAAAGACAAATTTCCATCTCCTCTATTTAAATCTAATGAACCAATTAGGTTTATTAGCCTCCCAAACCAAATTTCTGTTTGGATCAAGTAGAGAAACCAATTAGAAAATGTCCAAGAAGGTATTGATTAAAATAGCATGTTCTCATCTTATCCTTATCAACTAAGTATTAACAAAATAATTATCATGAAAAATAAAAGTGAACTATACATGATATCTAACGTACATTCCCTAAAAAAAATGATGTCTAATGTACATATCCCTAGTATTTTTTTTCTCCCTATTTTATGTCCCTAGTATATACAATGTTAAACACCATATATTAATGTTTTTTTACACAAAATATGACATCAACATCGTATAGTTTCACGGTTTCTTTCTCTCTCACTTTGATCGGACATTTCCACTCATTTGTATGCGGTGTCGGTTTTTGTGTGTCTAAATAACATAGTTGATTAAATAATTGGCCACACCTTTCTATCACGAGGTACTTCCACAATGGTTACAGTTTCTTGCTTTGTTTTGATGATACCAGAATCTAGACTCAAATCATGATAACCAACCCCTGACCTCTTTTGTTGTTGAACCACCAAAACAGAACCATCAAAAGTAGAATCTGAAGCCACTAACATGTCTCCTATAGGACCAAGTTCTGGATACTCATTCCATTCAGACAATCCACTAAACAAATTTGACTCACTTGCATGTCTTCTACCAACCAAAATCAAATCAAAACAGCCTTCAAGTGACCTTATAACATTTATCATTTCAACACTATCTCTTGCTATTTCCTCTTTATAATCATGACGTTTAATTTGGATACAATCCACTTTAAACCTGTGAATCAAGTCGCCGTCCGGATCCCTGTTGATAAAGTTCCTATTTTTCTTTCGAGGCTCCATTATTCGAACCAACGTGATCCTTACTTTCGGGTGATGCGCCATTCGCATTGCATATGCTAACGCTTCGCGATCGTCCTCACCTTCTATAAAAACAATTCCAACACTAAAAAATGAAACACTTGTCAGAGGATTATTCCTACTCAAAGTGCCGCGTTCGATTAAAATCCCAACAGAACAAGGTGCTTTTCTGAGCAGATGACGATTTAATGCGCGAATCGGGGCTGCTGACTCTGAAATCCCATTTGGAATCCACTGTCTATGAAAAGGAACAATCAACAAACACACTCTCTTCTCAGCAACTTGCATACATATCTCATCATGCATCGTCTCATAAGGAGAAATCGATGTGAAGAGTTTCACAGCCACATTGTTTGAATTTTGTTGCTCATACAATCTAAACGCATTTATTATGTGTTGTGAATAAGTCGCAAAGTGTGGTGGATTCTCCTTGTTGCATGTTGGTTGATGATCTATGAAAACTGGTGTTACTCTTCCTCTAAGTTGAATAAGATGTAGGACATAGAAACAAATAGGATTTTTCAATGAAGGGTTTGACATTTCAAGAAGATTGATAATAGATGGTGTGTTTTCTTGACTGTGTATACATGCCATGAGATGAAGTTCAATATCTGAAATTGATTGTTCAATGGTTCTTCTCCTATTTATGGACAAGTACCTCTTAGATGGATCATATAGGAATTTCACAATGGGTGTTGTGGCTGCTGTTAACCATATTAAAGCTATCAACCCAATACCATATGATTCTTCATCTATAAGCTGCAACAAATCACATATATATTCTCATTCAAATATGTAGCTATTATTTATTAACATCATTGCACTCATTAAAGTATCATTATTTTCGAATAAACGGTCAATTTTGTCACTCTAGTATCATTCTCACTCTAATTTTTTCATTAATGATGTAGGATTACGTTTGATGGTGCGACATTGTTGATTTGAACTAGATATTGTGAATTTCATAAAAATAGATTTACATATGATCAATCAGACTGGAAGAAAAATTGTAACAAAGTTAATGGTCCAAATTAGCAATGTCACATCACCAAATATAATTTCACGTCATTAATGAATATGACCCTTCATGAAAAATAATGATACTTTAGACTTCATATGCTTTAGGGATTACTTACGATATTTATATATTTCTCAGACTAAATTAGAGAAATTGTTTATTCCCCATTTTTCTCTTTATGCAACATAACCAGATACATGATTGAAATTGAGAAGAAAGTTATAATGATTCTTACATGAAGATATAGAGCAGTCTGCAAGTAAATCAATTGTGTGATGCCTTGAGCACTCATAAGTAGTCCTAAAGATAGAACATCAGTAACTGGCATCTTCCAATAAATTGAAGGTAACATAGTTCCACCAACCTTCCCCAAAGATGCAAATATAGCAACAACTTGCACTATTACAAAGCTACGAGTATCAATTAGAAAAATATTGAATTGAGCACCACTATAAAGAAAATACAATGGCAAGAAAACCGCTGAAACCATTGCCTCCAACCTTTCAGTCAATGCTGATCCTAATGGAGGCCCATCAGGTACAGCCATACCTAAAATTACAGGACCAATCATATAATGTTCTCCAATAACCTCACTAAATAATGAGCAGCCCAATATCATTAAAAACACCGAAAATATGTATGATTCTTTGATTGGTTTTCCTTCAGGTGTTTTTCTTATCATCCAAAACATTATAGGCCTAAGAACACATAATATGATAATAACCATAACAAGCAAAGAAATTCCCATCCAAGTAAAAGAACGGTCTTTCTTTAAAGCTAAACTTGATTGTTTACGTGAGAGTTCAGCAGTAACCCACAGTAACGAAATGGTTCCACCCACCATGGATGCAGATATCGCCATTCGACCCATTTCTGAGTTTAATAGCTTTAAATCGGCTAAGTGGATTGCGGTGGTGTGGAATGAACCGGTTGAAAAGATAAATGTGAGGGAAAATATGGACTTGTAGAGAGTTTGGTCGGGGGTTATTAGTAGTTTTCTTAGAAGAAGTGCGATTAAATTGCTCATTATTAGTGGTACAAAAAATGAAAATATTCCAATTGCCCAAGCTTTTTTCCCTGATCTTGTAACAAGACTTAGATCGATTTTTACTCCAATTAAGAACAAGAACATCATGATCCCAAAATATGAGATTGTCTGGCTTATGTAGAATGTTCTTTGTGGAAATATCCATTTTTGTATGAGCTCACTTTGCCCGAAAACTGATGGTCCTAGTACCAAGCCAGCCTGAATACATTTCAAAAACAAAACAATTAATTAGCATGTTTTATATCTTAATCTTAATAATATACAAATATGTTGTTATCAAATCATATCATGTTTAGGTGAAATATATTTGGAAGTACAATTTTCTTAACCATTTTTAGCATGTATACAATTCAAAAACAAAAGAGTTAATTAGCATGTTTAGGTGTCAACTTTTAAACATTTTGTTACCAAACCATCATTTGGAAATATAATTATCTTAAACCATTTTTAACCTTTCAAGGATTACAATTCATCATCGGTCTTCTCGTTATATATTTAAAGGATTGATCTTTGTGACACAATATTTGAAAATTAAAATTTTCCCTCCCTTGATGTTTGAATTCGGGCCTTAAATACAAAAAGAAAAAAATATTCTAGAGATAATTTTGTTTATATTTTAAAATCATTTGCTTCGTGTTCATTGATTATTGTGGTTTATATTGATTATTATGTGGCTTGGCAATATGTTTTTATGAAATCATTTTCAATGTATAATAGTTAGCTTGTGCAACTTGGCTAATAGTTAAGTTGTGTTGTTTCCTTCTCTCTTCATTTTTTTTTTTGTGCAACTTGACAAATAGTTATTTCATGATCATAATTAGGGAATTATTAAAAAGAGGCATTGCAAAGACTTGCATTGAGTCCAATAATTTATAATAAGGATTGTGTTTTAAACTGAAGCTTTAAAATATTGGTAAGATTGTTTTTGACATATTACGAATTTGTCATTTTTTATAATTTAATAAAATAATCTTTTAAAATAAGGATAAAAACTGAATAAAATATATAACACATTGCATTTCATTCACTATTCAAATAGTGGAATGAGAAATTTGTTCCATACCGTCATAAAACTCGTATTAACAGTTTCATAAGAATTAATATATTATAATGTTGTATAGATTCTTGTCATGTTTCTATTTATATGATTTAAGGATAATATTTATGTAAAATATTAAATAACATTTAATGTTTTTTTTTTACAAATATCATTTAATGTTGTGAATAAGTTTTTTTTTACTATTTGTAAAAAAAAAGTTTTTTTTTACTAATATAAACATGAATAATTTATTACATATTAAGTATGTTTAATATAAAAGTAAAAAATTGTTATCCATTCCATTCTGTTCATTATTCAAACAATGGAATAGGAAATGTAATATGCTTCTTCATAAAATATCTAATCTAAACAGTGAAATGAGATATTTATTTCATTCCGCTCTACTTTAGAGACTAATTGAATGATGTTAAAGAATTAATGGACCTGGGTATTTGTTTTTCAATTTCAATGATCATTTGGAAATGTTTGTTATTCTCATTTGATCAACAGCTAATTTCAATTATTCACTTAATAACTTGATACATCGATGATCAATGAAGTTTCAATACTTTTCTTTAAAGCTATAATCAGAATAGCAAATGTATCAATCTTAACATTTGCCCGCATGGTTTTAAATTGCAGTCCAGAGCTGCAAAGCATAAACAAATACGAAAACTTTGCAACGACATCATAACCAAAGTTATAACCACACCGACCATGTTTTTTGGTATTTTGTCGCAAATATAAAGATTCCTAGCATATTTCCATTTATAGAATGAGAGAAGAAGCTAGTATTTCATTTTTAACAGACATATTTTAGAAAATATTAAATATATTACCAGCGTTTGTGGAACGAAGCTGCTCTCCCCAAGTGGTTCAAGTAGGATTTGTAAAATTGTGGTCAAGAAAGAAACTAAAGAAGTTTGTAAAAATAGCACTGGCAATGTGTAACTAAATGGGTTATCATGAAAGAAAATTCCTCTTGATCTTTGATACTTGATCATGTGTTCACATACCCATATTGTTCCGTTTGGTGCAACGCCGGTAACGTTCGCATTTTCGCTTGTTGCAGCCATGTCACATTAATTACTGCAAATCAAGCATGATATATTTGAAGAAGAGATTATGTAATTAGTTAGTTGATCTCCATGGAATTGACGAAGAGAAAGGAAAAGAAAAAAAGAGTGAAAGACAATTTTTAGATTTATTTGGAGGATGTAACTTTGTGAGAAGTATATTGATTATTAATTTTAATAGCGGTAACGCTGAATTAAGGGTTTAATGTTTTAAAATTAGTCATGTTTTGTGATTAGTCTATGATGATGATGATATTTTTAGCAGTGAATCAATGGTATCAGGTAGGAACTGTTAATGGGTTTAAGTGCTTACCTTATTTATTTTTTTTACAAAAGAGGGAAAATCCATATATTTATTAGCTAATTAATAGTTTAGTAATAGTATGTTTAATTTAGACAGACATAGAGGGATAAACCTTTTGAGATTTACATAATAGAATACGTGCTAGATTTTTTTTTTTTTTTTGGTACAAAAATACGTGCCAGATTTATAAGTGGGAAAATGGTGTAGGGAAATACCCATTGAGGTTGACGTAATTGAATATATTTGCCAAGAGTTTCGAAATAATATTACACACGCAACCACAACAAAAAAAACGCGTTAATTGCGACGGCTAAATTTTGTCCGCAACAAAAATAATTATAGAATAAGAAATTCAAAATCAATAAGGAAAACATATCTAAGTTTATGAAACGGATTACATCTTTAAGATCTTTATTAGTTGAGATCCTAACTTCAGCATAGTTGCTGGCATACACTGCTAAATGAACCTTATTTGCAACCATGAAATTCAAGGAAACTATAGTTAGCCATCAATCTCTACGTGTACACTATGCGATTTCAACACTAAGAATTAGCAACAAAAAAAAAAATGCAATTCAATCACATCTATTATGTGTATCTTTGTTGTTGAGCAACACAAGCCACCAAAAGCAACATAAGTATATAGTTCGATGATTTGATAAATGGGGCAAGTTCAAATAGAACCAACAGCCTCACGAATAATGCATTTTTCATGAACAGGTAGTGTAATAATATCTAGTAGAATTATTTAATAAATCAGGGAATTATTACATGCTTGCATGTGTATAAATATAATTTCAATATTTTCATTTAAGTGGTGTAATAATGTGCTTATAACATTTGCAAAAAATAAAATAAAAAATTTCAATACGTTGTCGACACACTGTGATACGCCATCGACACGCCCCTAAACCCTAAACACACCTTAGATATGTCTAATGACGGTTCAGTTTTCAGTTTTTCTCTCCTTAATTACTAATCTCTAACTTTAATTACCTCCTCTCTCTCTCTACTTAAATTTGATACATATAAATTTCGATGCACTCATTTAATTTATTAGCATTTTTCAAGATTTATTTATTTTTTCTCATAATTTTTTTACTGTGCAAATTGAATTCATGGTTGTGCATATAATATGCCACAATTATATGGGTGAACCAAATTTTGATGAACCAATTTCAGAAGCTATTCTATTTACTGATCATGGTGAAGGAGGAGATGACATTGATACAATTCCAATATCTTAGTTTAGTTTTAATATTTAGTAATGTGCTAACGATTGTGCTCTGACTTCTAAGTGTGATTTATGTAAGACAATGATTCTCAATTTCAATTTTATTTTAATAACCCAAAGTTTTGAGTTTAGTTTGAAATTCACCACTTATATATCTTGAGTTTGTGTTTCGGTTTTAGTTTAAATTTTTCAACTAATGTTTACAACTTTATTTTAATTTTTATATACATATCTTAAACATATCGTATCTTATATTTTCAAATGATTGACGTATCGTCGTATCAGATGTGTCTCGTATCAGATACCTCGTATCGTGTTCGTACTTCATAGGTGCAAGACAAAGGGGAGTAGTAACTTCATAGGGACAATGCATTATATTATAATATAATATGCAGGGGTTAGGGTTCAAACCCCGTACACCCCACTTATTCATCTTAAAAAGTGAATTCTGGCCATTAGACTACTTGACCGAAAAAAGAGGAGAAATGAAATTATCGATGGAGAAGGAAATTTGAGGAAAAATTCAAAAACTCAAGAGCAAGTATTGTGGTTAAGTGATTTTGGGTAAGGAAGCACATATTTGTGATTGGAAGAATTAGAACGTATTGGGTGCAGTCGATCGAGTTGGAGAATGTATTTGGTTGTTCCTTTACTCTTCATATTGTAGCAGGGTCTTACCATTTTTTATATAAATCTTATTAATTTATTTAATTCTTAGACATATGAGATGCATAAGTATATTTAAATAAAGGGAAAAGATAACGAGTGTCGCCGGGCACTTTTTAAGACCTTTAAATGGTAATTTTTTATGAAAATATGTGTAATCAATGCATTGAAAATCGAAATATTTGACTTTTATATAAAATAATTTCTCTTTTTAGAATCCTTAAAGAGTACCTCGAGGGCACTCGTTAACAAGACCCTTAAATAAAACGATGGAGTACAAATGATTGGGGACATAAAGTCTTATCCAATGAAAGCAAAGAACAACAACCTAGATGGGAGATACAAGACAGCCCTAAGTAGTAAAGTAGCGACAAATCTCAATCCGGAGCAAACAATCACGCACCACGTGCACAATCAACAAAACTTGAAAACAGTAAGCATCCAATCCATGACTATTTAAAGCAAAACAGACTTGATGCAAATGGCATAAAGTACCAAATGTAAAATTATAGAAGAAACTTGCATCTCTTCTATTTAAATCCAACCAACAAATTAGATTGATTAGCCTCCCAATCCTAAATACAAATTTCCATATCGAGTAAGTACAAAACTCTAGTAGAATATGTCCAAGTTATGGATGAAAATAGCATGTTCTCATTCTATGTTAATCAACAAAGTATTAACAAAATAAATATCATGACTAATGAAAGTGAACTATACATGTTTCTCAAAAAAAAAAAAGTGAACTATACATGGAACCTAAAACTATGTATGTCCCTAATATATACAATGGATATTAAACAACATAAATGTTAATATATTTTTTTTACAAAATATGACACCAACATTGTATATTCGTACAATTTCTGACTATTATATTACTTTTTCTATCTCTTCAAGTTCTTTTTCTCGCACCTTTGGTCCGACATCCACACTTCTTTGTATATGCGTGTTGGCTTTCGTGTGTTTAAATAGCACAACTGATTAAACAATTGGCGAAACCTTTCTATCACGAGGTACTTCCACAATGGTCAAGGTTTCTTGCCTTGTCATGATACTAGAATCTAGATGCAAATCATGATAACCAATCCCTGACCTCTTTTGCTGCTGAACCACCAAAACAGAACCATCAAAAGTAGAATCTGAAGCCACTAACATGTCTCCCATAGGACCAAGTTCGGGATACTCATTCCATTCAGACAATCCACTAAACAAATTTGACTCACTTGAATGTCTTCTACCAACCAAAACCAAATCAAAACAACCTTCAAGTGACCTTATAACATTTATCATTTCAACACTATCTCTTGCTATTTCCTCTTTATAGTCATGACGTTTAATTTGAATACAATCCACTTTAAACCTATGAATCAAATCGCCATCCGGATCCCTATTCACCAGGTTCTTATTTTTCTTTCTAGGCTCCATTATTCGAACCAACGTGGCCCTTACGTTTGGGTGATTCGCCATTCGCATGGCGTATGCTAACGCTTCGCGATCGTCCTCACCTTCGATGAAAACTACTCCAACACTATAGAATGAGACACTAGTTAAAGGGTTGTTCCTATTCAAAGCACCGCGTTCGATTAGAATCCCAACAGAACAAGGAGCTGTTCTGAGCAAGTGGCGATTTAAAGCTCGAACCGGGTGTGCTGATTCTGTAATTCCGTTAGGTCTCCATTGTCTATGAAAAGGCACAATCAACAAACACACCCTCTTTTGAGCAACTTGCATACATATTTCATCATGCATTGTCTCATAAGGCGAGATCGACGTGAAGAGTTTCACAACCACACTATTCGCTTTTTGTTGCTCATATGATCTAAAGGCGTTTATTATGCGTCTTGAATAAGAAGAGTGCGACGATTTAGTCTTGTTGCATGTTGGTTGATGATCTATGAAAAGTGGTGTCGATCTTCCTGTAAGTTGAATAAGATGTAGGACATAGAAACAAATAGGATTTTCCAATGAAGGGTTTGACATTTCAAGAAGATTAATAATGGATGGTGTGTTTTCTTGACTATGTATACATGCCATGAGACGTAGCTCAATATCTGAAGTTGATTGTTCAATGGTTCTTCTCTTATTTAAGGACAGATATCTCTTAGATGGGTCATATAGGAATTTCACAATGGGTGTGATTACTCCTGTTAACCATAGCATAGCTATCAACCCACTACTATATGATTCTTCATCCATAAACTGCAACAAATAATTATACATATAATATATTCATATTCAAGTATGCAGCTACTATATTGATCAACATTATTGCACTCATTTTTCAAACAAACCATCGATTTAGTCCTTAAAGTATCATTCTCTCTCCAATTTTATCTCTAAAGTATATAAATTTAATAAGTAATCATGAAGTATATAAAATATGTCACTTTTGTCACTGGTATCAAGTTATTATGGACTAAATTGACAGCTTTTTTTATACTTTAGGTTTAAATTTACAGATTTTATATACTGATTAGTGATTACTCTTATATTTATATACTCTAGGGATTAAATTGGAGAGATAATTGTTAAGAGTCTCACGTTAGTTAGATAAAGGCTTGAAAAAAGTATTTATGTGTAGGCAGTTATCACTTTATAAATCAGTATAGTATGGTTGAATTAAGTGCAACTAAAATTCCAAGAGGGTATTAGAGCATATAAAATAGTTATTGGACTACATGTTCTCAGGTCACTCGGTTCACGTTCCAAATGTTATTCCTAAATGTGAGGGGTATGTGTTAAAAGTCTCACATTATATGAGATATGACATGGACATGTGTTTATAAGTGGGACAACCTTCGGTTTACAAGTCAATTTAGTATTGTTGGGTTTTGTCTGGCCCAAATTCTAAAAATAGTTAAACTATAAAAGCTAAATTCATGGTTTATTCCTCATTTTTCTTTCTATGCAAAAAATAAAACCACATACATAATGGAAAACTAAACGAAGGGTATATTGAATCTTACACCAAGCTGTAGAGAAGTCTGCAAGTAAAGTAATTGTGTGATTCCTTGAGCACTCATGAGTAGTCCTAAAGATAGAACATCAGTAACTGGCATCTTCAAATAAATTGAAGGCAGCATAGTACCACCAACCTTCCCCAAAACTGCAACTACCGCAACAACTTGCACAATTGCAAAGCAACGAGGATCAATTAAAAACAATTTGAAACTTGCACCACAAAAAAGAAAGTACAGTGGCAAAAATATTTTTGACACCATTGTTTCCATTCTTTCAGTCAATGCTGATCCTAATGGAGGTCCATCAGGTACAGCCACGCCAAGAATTACAGGCCCAAGCGTAAAATGTTGTCCAATAACCTCCATAAATAATGAGCACCCCAATAACATTAAAAATACCGAAAGTATGTACGATTCTTTAATTGGTTTCCCTTGTGGTGTTTGTCTTATCATCCACAACATTATGGGACGTAGAACACATATTGTGAAAGCAATCATAGCTAGCATACAAATTGTCATCCAATTTATAGAAGAACTTTCTTTCATTAAACTTGCTTTTTTCTGCGTGACGATAGTCGTAATCAACAATAATGAAGTGGTTCCACTCACCATGGATGCAGATATCGCTATTCGACCCATTTCAGAGTTTAATAGCTTTAAATCGGCCAAGTGAATTGCGGTGACGTGAAATGAACCAGTTGATAAGATAACTACAATGGGAAATATGGATTGGTATAGAGCTTGGTTGGGGGTTAATAATAGTTTTTGTAAAAGAACGGCAATGAATGTGCACATTATTAGTGGTGCTAAAAATGAAAATATTCCAATTGCCCAAGCTTTTTTCCCTGATCTTATAACAATACTTAGATCGATTTTTACTCCAATTAAGAACAAGAACATCATGCACCCAAAAAATGAGATTGTCTCACTTATGTAGAATGTTCTTGGTGGGAATAGCCATTTTTTTATGAACTCACTTTGTCCGACAACCGACGGTCCTAATATCAAGCCAGCCTGAATACATTTCAAAAACAAAACAATTTTTCAACATGTTTTACATAAGGACACATTCCCAAATAAAATACTAGAGATAAGAAATATAGAATGAGAGAAAAAGCTGGTATTTCAAATTTAACAAATACTCCCTCCGTTCCTTTTTAATTGTCACTTTTGAAGAAATTTTTTGTTCCTTTTTAACTGTCACTTTCAAAGTTCAATGCAACTTTAAATATTGTTTTACCAATATTATCCTTAGTTATTTATTACGGAGAGAGAAATATATGAGATGATATATTAAATGAATAAGGTTATTATAGTAAAAATATAAATTATTGTATCAAAAGTAGTGACATTTATAGTTTGTCTTGGTTTGTGTAAAATGTCAAAATGTGACAATTAAAAAGGAACGGAGGTAGTATATAGCTGAAAACATTAAATATATTACCAGCATTTGTGGAACGAAGCTGCTTTGCCCAAGTGGTGCAAGTATGAATTGTAAAATTGTGGTCAAGAGAGAAACTAAAGAAGTTTGTAAAAATAGCACTGGCAATGTGTAACTAAATGGGTTATCATGAAAGAAAATTCCTTTTGATCTTTGATACTTGTTCATGTGTTCACATACCCACGTTGTTCCGTATGGCGTAACGCCGGTAACGTTCGCGTTTACGCTTGTTGCAGCCATGTCACATTAATTACTGCAAATCAAGAATGATTTGGAGAAGAGAATGCATAATTAGTTAATTGATCTTCATGGAATTGACGAAGAGGAAGGGAAAGGAAAATAGGGTGAAAGACAATTTTTAGATTTATTTGGAGGATGTAACTTTGTGAGAAGTATATTGATTATTAATTTTAAGAGCGGTAGCGCTGAATTATGGTTTTGATGTTATAAGATTAGTTTTGTTTTGTGATTTTTCTATGTTGATATTTTTAGTAGTGAATTGATGGTTTTGAATTGGGACCGTTATTGTGTTTAACTCTATAATTTTATTAGGGTTGAATCTTAACTCATCCAATTTGGGAGGTAGGGAATGGAATGAACTTTCATAATTAAATAATTATAATTTTATTCTCTTTTTTACTTCATCACTTTCTATATTTTTCCTTATCCTTTTTCATGCCGTTTATTTACACATACATACATACATACGTGTTTGCTCTTTTGTGACTTTTAACTTCTTTTTCGTTATTCTTCTGTGTGAACAAGATTCCAACTATAAAATCAAATCACATCGTTAGTTTTTGTCTTATTTACTAGAAAATAATTAAGGGATAAAGGGTAAAAATAATTATATATATTTAGTAAGACTCAAATTTTTGTTATTATAATTATATATATATATATATATATATATATATATATATATTAATAGAAATAATATACTTTAATTTTAAATAATAATATTTTTAAAGAAGGGTAACATTGGAATAAAAAAATATACCTTTTTTCATTCCGTCGACTTTTCAAAGAATGGAATTGTTAGTTTGTTCTATTCCATCATAAAATACCCAAACAATTAATGGAATGTACTCTTTACTCCATTTCATTTCATTCCGCTCCATTCCATTATTTTTCGTTCTTCTCCGCTCTGTTATGTTCCATCAATCCAAACAGAGCTTAAAAGTTTAGTATGTTTAGAGATACATAGAGATAAACCCATTGAGGTTTAATTAATAGAATCGAGCTAGATTTATAAGTGTGAAAAGTGTGTATTAAAGATACACTTTGAATCAAGAATTAGTAAAAGACATGTGCATTCACAAGGGTCCGTTTATTTGTAGTTAATATATAAGATTGATATTATATAATGAAGAAAACTCGTTAGTGTTTTTAAAATATTAACATTAATGTCGTATTTCTATAAAATATGTGTTCATTTTATTGCGAAAATTTGTTAAATATTTTGACCGCGCCCGCTACAAATTTTATGTATTTATATATACGAAAACAATTTTTTATGTCTCGTCGATATGATGTAATTTTGAAAACTCATGAGTATTTTAGAAATCCCAACATTAATGTATTATTTTTTATAAAATATTTTTTATTTTATATTCTAAAATTCGTTAAAATATCTACAGCACGCCAGTTGTGGTTTTTACGTGCTTATATTTACATAAACAAATTTTTTATGTCATGTTGATTTGTAATTGATATATAAAATAACTTTTATTTGAAACTTTTTCATATATTAAATAACTTTTTCATATTTTCTCAAAAAAAAAAAAAAAACCCCTATCACTCACTCTTTCTTGTCCTCCATTCAGTAGGGTAGATGAGGTGTCAGGACCATGGAGTAGTGAATGGTTACATTCTCATCAGACCAGAGGAGCATGTATTGCTTTTTCACAATAGACACTTAACTTTTGTGATGCACAAAATAAAAATAAAAAAACAGGGGAAATACAAGCAACCTTTGTTAGTGGCTTTGAGGAAAATGGTGAGGTTGTAAATTAAAGACAAGAAAGTTTTGCTTAAAACTCTTGGGGGAAACGCAAAAGGAAGAGGTGGTCAAGTGATATTAGTGTTAATTACAAGGGTGAAAATACAGTAGTGTCGAGTGCATCAGGTAAAACATCATTATCTATAATGATGAATGCAAGAATTGGGTCATTTTACATTTGAAATCTGATATTCCGGTGGAGGATGTGCGGGGTATAGGGAAAACGATAGGGGTGATATATAAAGTGGACAAAGTTAATATGATGTAGGAGTTAGCGAAGGTGGAGAGGAGGGGAAGGTGTAATGGGGTAGGGGAAAAGTAGTTAGAGAGAATAAGTGGGTGAGGGAGGTAGTGAGAAGGAGGGGGAGGCTGGAGATAAGGTTTTGAGTGGGGGGTCTTAGTGAAGCTCATCTCTTACAATATCAAAGGGTTGGGGAGAATGGCTAAGAGAAGGGAGGGTAAAAAATGATGAAGAAAAAAAATCATTTTGTGTTGCGTATCCGGGAGACTAAGGGTGTGTTTGGTAAAAATAAGACATAAGCTAGCTGAAAAACTAGTTTATAGTTGATGTTTCATAGGTGATAGCATATAGCTTAAAAACTTGTTTATTAAAATTGAAGTGTTTGGTAAAATTAGTTGTTTAAATAGTTGATAAATATAAAATGTCAGGGCATGTTTCTCTAAAAAAAAATTGTGAATTATATATATAAAAACATTTTTTATACTAATGTATTTCTTTATTAATATTTAATTTATCATTAAATATATTTTTGATCCCTATAAATATTTCAACTTTTGAATTTAATACCCATAAAAAATTTCTTCGACTTTTAATCCTCCAAAAAAATTTCCACCCACAGTTTTGATCTCTGCTTTTATGAATCCCAAAAAAAGGATAATGGTTAATATACAAATTAAGAGCAAGGTATCAAACAAAAATGTGAGCAAGAATATATCAACTCAAAATTCTATTAAATTCTATTGGCTCAATGAAGGGGATGCTAACTCAAAATTCTTCCATGGTATTATGTCGACAAGAAAGAGGTTAAATTCTATTATTTTCCTAAATGTTAATGGTGAGAAGGTGGAGTCTGTGAATATTTGGGTCGCAGTGTATGATCATTTTGTGAACCACTTTAAGTTGGGTAACATGGTGAAACCTGGGGTTGAAGATCTTAATTTTAAGATGCTCGGGGAAACTGACAAGGGTGAGTTAATTAAACCCTTTTACTAAAGAATATGTTAAGAATGCAATGTAGGATTATGATAGCTTTAAAAGTTTAGGTCCTAACGACATTAATTAGGGTATTAATAAGGACTTTTGGGTGGAGATCAAGAGTGATGTGAAGTGGTTCTTGTTAGAATGTCATAGAAACGGAAAACTTGTTATAGGGTTGAATTGTATGTTTATTGTGTTTATCCCAAAGGTGGAGAACCAACAAAAACATAATGATTTCCGACCTATTTCTTTGGTGTGGTCTTTTTATAATATTATGGCTAAGGTATTGGCTAATCGGCTCCGTAGTGTCATAGGAAGTGTGATTTTAGATACCTGTTCAGCGTTCATTAAAGGTAAACAAATTTTGGACAGTATCCTCATTGCAAATGAGGTGATTGATGAACCGCGTAAATTAAATAAGGAATTGCCTCTCCTTAAAGTATATTTTAAAAAAAAAAAGGCATATGACTCTAGTGATTGTTCATATCTAGAAGTTGTTATGGTAAAAATGAATTTCCTAGTGTTGCGAATAAAGTGGAATATGGAGTGTGTATCTACTGCAACGACTTCAATGCTTGTAAACAGAAGTATAACTGACAAGTTTCCTCTTGAAAAGGGGTTGAGGCAAGGTGATTGTAATATCCCGCTTAGATGTAACTGTTATCAGTAATAGAGGATTAATATGAAGCAATGACAAACTCGTAATTATGGAAGAGAGGATTTTTAAATAAGGAAAAACAAGATATTTTCCTCATATTTTCTTCTTCCATTCTCTGTAACACCCATACTAAATTATCTAGAATATTTAGCATGTGTATTATTCTGATACCGGATACATTAAAATTTTCAATAATAATAATAAATAAAATACAACTGAAAGGGTACAAGTAGCTCGTTTATACAGTTATCCATATACCAAAATGAATACTTATACATAATAAAAAAAACTCCTGAGCTTGCACTTGACGAGCGACTGCACACCAATCCAGTATCTCCCTGATGATTTTCTTCACGAATCCTTTGCTTACCTGAAAACCTGCACCAGAAGGATTGGGGTGAGACATTACGTCTCAGTGAGCTCCAGCCCAACCTATTGTTGGCAACCTCGGGGGAAACCTAGGGTCGCCGTGCCTACTCTTAGCGATCTTGGGGATACCTACGATCGCCATCATTCTCTACATATTTCGCGATCAAGGGGAAACCTAGGATCGCTACTTGTCTTTATCTATCTTATACTTATCATATAGATAACCTTATGCTTAGTGATCGAGGGGAAACCTATGATCACTTGCTGATGTCTAATGACTACTTTGTCTTAACTCTTAGTACATAATACGTATATATATTCATATTCATCTTTCTTATAACATTAAGTTAGAAGTTAGCGTTGAACAAACAATCATTATCTTGGTTCATTTTACGGAGTGCATCCGGGTGGAGTAACCCCGAAGTACATCTCCCATCATACCGGTGAAATTCCTATCATATCAGGCTAACACCGGACTCCTCTTATTTTTGTGTAGGCAACCCTCTCGGTGAAGCCCCATCCGGCATAATCCGGAGCCTGCTGGACACAACTTAACTTTGCATGTAGACAACCCTCTCGGAGAAGTCCCATCCGGCGTATCCCGGAGTCTGCTGAACATGCTTAATCTTTTAACATACGTGTGGACAATCCTCTCGGAAAAGTCCCATCCGGCGAATCCCGAAGCCTGCTGGACACGTTTAATATAATCTTATAACTTACGTGTGGATAGCCCTTTCGGAGAAATCCCATCCGGCGTACCCCGGAGTCTGATGAACACGTTATCATATTCTTTATCCTTAAATTCTTAACTTAGGTTCATAAACATATCTATTACGTTTCATATCTCTTGTGCATATCTAATGCATTCTTTGAATATTCATTCTTAAAACTTAACCTATAAATAGGCTCTTAAGTTTGATCAGTGGATCATTCTTATTCTCATCAATTCTTAACCTTTGTACTTGAAAGTACGTCTAATACTTGCTATAGGCTTTTGCATACTTAATGCGTTTCTTAAGGGAACTAATCCCCCTATACGTAACCTATAAGAGGTTCTTAACTTAGATTATGGAATCATTCTCATCGATTCTCGTCTTATGTACTTGTAAGTGTTTCTATTCTCTACTATAATTGACACATAAAATGCATCACTTAGGGAATACATTCTCCCAATACTTAACATATGAACTTATCCTCATTATTCTAGTCAATCCTAACTAGCTCTTTAATCACTTAATGCTAACTTATAGATTTGAGTATTTCTTCTCTCAATATTGTACCTATACTCATCTTATATTGGTCTATACATACTCTAAAATTTCTAAAATTCGGTGGCCGAATGGGTGGGTTCGGTGGCCGATTTCTGCCGAATCAAAAATGAAGTTTGTGCTGTCAAATTCGGTGGCCGAATTTGAGCATTCGGTGGCCGAATTGCAACTGTTCAAAACGTGATTTCACCATTTTTGGCTTATCTAATCATTCCCAGGCATAACAAGATTGATTAAGGAATTACTAGTAAAAGGGGATTAGGGCTATAGAATTTCAATCTTGCTCCAAATACTATAATCACTTAAACTTACTCAAAACGGGTTCTAAAACCCTGTGGAGCTCACCTTGATTGCTAGCTCTGATCCTTGCCAAGCTTTCAATCGCCAACCCTAGCTTGATTCCTCATCATTCCTTGGTTTCCTTTCTTTCTTGTTTTTCCTTTGCTCCCCAACTACTCAAGGATCACCCAATTGTTCTTGCATAAAGATTGAGAGGTGAAAGATTGAGTTTTGATGATTTAATGGAGAAAAGGGAGAGGGTGGCGTGAGAGAAGAGTGGAGAGAAGGAAGAGGAACTGATTTTGGAGGAGTGAGTGAAGAGAGAAATGAAAAATGAAGGAAATATCTTGTTTCCATTTTTAAATAATCCTCCTTTGCCAATTAATTACTAAAATGCCATTGCTTGCTCTATAATTTTTAAACATCGATAACAGTTACTTATAAGCGGGATATTACACTTACCATATAAATAAACCCATTAACTGACAATTTACCAAATTGTCCTTTGCTCAAAACATTTCTGATACATCGTCTCAATATTAATAAATATTCGAGTCTTAGGCAGGATATTACAATCTACCCCCCTTAAAGAAATTTCGTCCTCGAAATTTAGCATCCTCTCATACTACTTCCTCTACTTGTTAAACTTCAGTTCGTCTTACTTATCGGAATTCCTTAGTTTTCCCAATTCTATATAAGTCGATTGTATTCGACAATCTCTTCTTTAACGGGAATGCTTGACGTGCATTACACAACTCTTGCGTAGTAGGGTATGAGGTTATCTGAACCATCGTATCTTACTCGCTGACTATGTTCCTTGTTCATAGACTTCTTGCAATCCTGATCTGGAGTTATCCAGTCCTGACGCTTATACTGAACCTTATAAATCCCTTCATAGTCCATGCAAACTTACTTTGACGACATTAGGTCGTTCTTATTATCCTCAAATAATTCCATCGAATTCTTATATTCGACTTTTACCTCGTATGACGGCATCTTACATATAGGCCTATGTCATTCATTTCCATATAGAATCATCTTTACACCATAAACATCTGATATTGTGCACGCACAAGCAAATGCAAGAATTATTCCAACTTCATTTAGTATCCTAAGTACAAGCAGGAGTTTCATCTCTAGCATCTGCTCCTTCCTTCTTGACATCATGATGTGCTTCTTATCATAATCATAATCATTATCCTCACTATGAAATTCTCAAGGATTTTGCGGAATTCTTACAGATTACTCGTACTCCGCTACAGCTAGTCTGCGGCGTCAACACGTATCTTAATAACTTAGGCATTCATTCTTCATACCGGGAGTTTGCTAATCTCCCATCATTCTTATCATTACTTATCTCGAGTTCTAGCCGTAGCGTAAATATTTTTACACCGATCATCCAAAACTCATAGGAGTTTAGTCCAAGTAATGAGTGGTATAGACCGTCTCACATATTTTTCATATGGTATATTTCATAGCATATAATTCACATACATAAACAAGCATGTGTACACTACTAATGGGTACACTGCACGTCACATCATTCTTGTCCGACTAACGGGACATCATTCTTGATCTTAACACATTTGAGACGTTACCACATCATTTGGGAATCTTTCTTACTCTTAACTCATTTGGTAACATCCGGGATTTGCCTTTCAACTGGCTTGCCAGGTTTGCCCCGCCAATGTTACTCAACAACACACTTAATCTCATCAATCCCTTAATTCTTTATTTGTATTCTGGACTTGCGTAGAAATATCCTTCTTCATTTATTTACGAACACTAAGTTCAAGAATTTCTGAACTCCTTAACTAAGATATGTGTGTTACCAACAAACCTGTTCTGTTCAAAACCTTCCTACTTAAGCATTCATGACTGCGTACCACTATCGCCAAATCATGTCACAGAACTGAATATCTGCTACACTACTATTTGAGTAGTTTAAGCACTGCCTGATAAGTATATATAATACTATACATAACCTGATACATATGACATGTTGACAGATCGTGGTTACAACGTGAAATTAAACTCATTCGCTACTGCATTGTCGCTTCTGACCAATGCTTCAATTTCCAAAAACATTACTTTGCAATCACAACCTTTACTATTGTTGCCTCATGAATAATTCTTTCTTGACTGAACTTACCCTTCAAGTCCACTTAAAGTTACTGAGCTAAAATAGCTAAATTACTGTATTAGCGGTGACTTACCCTGCTTTAAACTTATTGTGCTAGAAACATATCCTTTTATTCCATACCATATATGCTTAAACTATTCAGTTCTCTTGGGTTCGTGATTTGAAGTATCCATCAACTTAACTTCCAAAAATTTCCATTAGAACTTGTGTTAGGTTCAAGTTGTCTATACTTACTGCTATTTCATATAATAAGAATTGAGCTCTTAACAACTTCTCATTCTCTAAGCTTCAACTTAGCATTGTTCATTATTCCATTCTTGGATGACTACTCCGCTGCGCCACTCTGATTCTTGACAACTCGAGTTAGAATTGGAGCAATACACCACTATTGATAATTAAAATTTCCTTGATGAATCCTTTTACTTAATAACTTATAGCTATCATAACAAAATCATCTGCTTAACTTACGGATGGTCATCACCTGACTTTGTGTTTCCTTCCGGGCATGAGCCATATACTTACTTTCCCTATTCTGAATTCTATAACTTTCTCAGGGTCAGCTCATCATATATAATCATTAAACATTGTGGAAACCTGATTAAAAGCATGCTTGAGTCAACTTAAATTCACACACAACCACTTGTGGCAAATTCCAAAACATTCTATGACTTCTGAAAATTCACATCTTTCGTACACTGAATTTACTGAGGGTTTGAGTCCCGTTACTAAACATTTTATCTTTATCTGTAAGGATTTCATTCTATAATCTTTCCGAGACAACTACGGTCTCCATAACTCTATCATGCCCCTTAAGTTGCTCTTCAAGTTCCTTCGGAAACAACCCGTCTAAAACAAATTCAATATCTTACCGGCTCTCTTGAACGCCCAGACATAAGTTACGTTTCTTCGAGTGTCCGCTCAATCGATCTTAAACTTTTGTACATTACCATAATCTATTTGATTCCTCCAGTCACTTGTTACTGGATTCACAATCCAAAGCTCGATCCTTAACATCTGAGTAATTCTGCATATAGTTGAACAGCCAGAAGTCTATACTTTATTACCGCCCTCAAAACTTACCCACACGGGGTGACCTCTTTCAGCTTCTTGAATATTCGTGGAAGAAAACTCTTCGGTTAAAACATATAACGCCTTTACTCTAATCACAATCTTAACATTTCATATAAAGGACGATCTTCCATATAATAAATATCATATAATTTTCTCGGCTAAGATTCCGATTATCCTTCAACACTGGTCTACTATATTCTTGTGTTGGCGTAAACTTGTCTTCTTTATCCAATCAAGGAAGTTCAACTTTGTCCGTCCATCAGTTCACTAATTCCCAACGACTATCATTCAATACCCACCTTTCGTCGAATAAAATTTCCAGTTAAACGTAACTTATTTCCAATCTTCTTACTAATAAGCAATATCTGAAAATCTATTTCACGCTTCGATATGCTACAGGTCTTATTATCACCACTTATTCATCCATCTTAGTCCTTAGGTTGCATACCATCTTCTCTTCTTAATTCCCAAATCTAGCACTTATGGTTCGGGAGGTGCGGCTGATCTGATGGGGTTAAACTTACTTGCGATTCATGCTCAACGACCATACTTGAGTAGTTAGCTTCATCTGTCCAAATAACTCACTTAATCCATAATTAATTCTCTTAACTGTCTGGGCATTAAAATCTCTTCCGCACTCTATCTTTGCTGGGAGTCTAGAGGTTTCAAAACCGACCGATAATTCCTCACTTCGAGTCTCTAGGTTTGGTACTGCAAATCCTTAACTCTGTGCTCAGAATCGTTACTTAGTCCACACTTCACTTTAACTTCTCAAACTGTGGTTCCAAGTCATTCCTTAGAGTTTCCCATGATTCCTTACTCTACACATCTCTTCGGAGAAGGCATCGCTCAATGATGCGTCCAACTAGTTAAGGCACGTGACCTTACTCTTAGATACTCTTAAATACCTCTTACCTTTCATACACTTCTTTCCTCCTTGGTCACATTCAGCTCTCGGACATTTATCCTAACTGTCATATACTAGATTGAGTTAATCAGGCTCAACTAGATGTGACATCTAGAATAACATCCGGAACCCAATGGTTCCACTACTTTATTGAAACTTTAATGACCCAAGGCACGGTCTGAATCGACCTGCTCTGATACCAATTGTAACACCCATACTAAATTATATAGAATATTTAGCATGTGTATTATTCTGATACCGGATACATTAAAATTTTCAATAATAATAATAATAAATAAAATACAACTGAAAGGGTACAAGTAGCTCGTTTATACAGTTATCCATATACCAAAATGAATACTTATACATAATAAAAAAAAACTCCTGAGCTTGCACTTGACGAGCGACTGCACACCAATCCAGTATCTCCCTGATGATTTTCTTCACGAATCCTTTGCTTACCTGAAAACCTACACCAGAAGGATTGGGGTGAGACATTACGTCTCAGTGAGCTCCAGCCCAACCTACTGTTGGCAACCTCGCGGGAAACCTAGGGTCGTCGTGCCTACTCTTAGCGATCTTGGGGATACCTACGATCGCCATCATTCTCTACATATTTCGCGATCAAGGGGAAACCTAGGATCGCTACTTGTCTTTATCTATCTTATACTTATCATATAGATAACCTTATGCTTAGTGATCGAGGGGAAACCTATGATCACTTGCTGATGTCTAATGACTACTTTGTCTTAACTCTTAGTACATAATACGTATATATATTCATATTCATCTTTCTTATAACATTAAGTTAGAAGTTAGCGTTGAACAAACAATCATTATATTGGTTCATTTTACGGAGTGCATCCGGGTGGAGTAACCCCGAAGTACATCTCCCATCATACCGGTGAAATTCCTATCATATCAGGCTAACACCGCACTCCTCTTATTTTTGTGTAGGCAACCCTCTCGGTGAAGCCCCATCCGGCATAATCCGGAGCCTGCTGGACATAACTTAACTTTGCATGTAGACAACCCTCTCGGAGAAGTCCCATCCGGCGTATCCCAGAGTCTGCTGAACATGCTTAATCTTTTAACATACGTGTGGACAATCCTCTCGGAAAAGTCCCATCCGGCGAATCCCAAAGCCTGCTGGACACGTTTAATATAATCTTATAACTTACGTGTGGATAGCCCTTTCGGAGAAATCCCATCCGGCGTACCCCGGAGTCTGATGAACACGTTATCATATTCTTTATCCTTAAATTCTTAACTTAGGTTCATAAACATATCTATTACGTTTCATATCTCTTGTGCATATCTAATGCATTCTTTGAATATTCATTCTTAAAACTTAACCTATAAATAGGCTCTTAACTTTGATCAGTGGATCATTCTTATTCTCATCAATTCTTAACCTTTGTACTTGAAAGTACGTCTAATACTTGCTATAGGCTTTTGCATACTTAATGCGTTTCTTAAGGGAACTAATCCCCCTATACGTAACCTATAAGAGGTTCTTAACTTAGATTATGGAATCATTCTCATCGATTCTCGTCTTATGTACTTGTAAGTGTTTCTATTCTCTACTATAATTGACACATAAAATGCATCACTTAGGGAATACATTCTCCCAATACTTAACATATGAACTTATCCTCATTATTCTAATCAATCCTAACTAGCTCTTTAATCACTTAATGCTAACTTATAGATTTGAGTATTTCTTCTCTCAATATTGTACCTATACTCATCTTATATTGGTCTATACATACTCTAAAATTTCTAAAATTCGGTGGCCGAATGGGTGGGTTCGGTGGCCGATTTCTGCCGAATCAAAAATGAAGTTTGTGCTGTCAAATTCGGTGGCCGAATTTGAGCATCGGTGGCCGAATTGCAACTGTTCAAAACGTGATTTCACCATTTTTGGCTTATCCAATCATTCCCAGGCATCATAACAGCTTATAGGATGAATTTCTAATGCATATTGATAGTCATAACAAGATTGATTAAGGAATTACTAGTAAAAGGGGATAAGGGCTATAGAATTTCAATCTTGCTCCAAATACTATAATCACTTAAACTTACTCAAAACGGGTTCTAAAACCCTGTGGAGCTCACCTTGATTGCTAGCTCTGATCCTTGCCAAGCTTTCAATCGCCAACCCTAGCTTGATTCCTCATCATTCCTTGGTTTCCTTTCTTTCTTGTTTTTCCTTTGCTCCCCAACTACTCAAGGATCACCCAATTGTTCTTGCATAAAGATTGAGAGGTGAAAGATTGAGTTTTGATGATTTAATGGAGAAAAGGGAGAGGGTGGCGTGAGAGAAGAGTGGAGAGAAGGAAGAGGAACTGATTTTGGAGGAGTGAGTGAAGAGAGAAATGAAAAATGAAGGAAATATCTTGTTTCCATTTTTAAATAATCCTCCTTTGCCAATTAATTACTAAAATGCCATTGCTTGCTCTATAATTTTTAAACATCGATAACAGTTACTTATAAGCGGGATATTACACTTACCATATAAATAAACCCATTAACTGACAATTTACCAAATTGTCCTTTGCTCAAAACATTTCTCATACATCGTCTCAATATTAATAAATATTCGAGTCTTAGGCGGGATATTACATTCTCTCTCTACTACAACAGATTTTCTCCTCCCTCTCTCTAAGAATTTTCGGCCACCATCATTCCTCATCACCATCCATCTAAACTTCATCAAATCTTGTGGAATCTTGGCTAGCAAGCCTAATTTTGGGGAGTTTAGAACAAGAGGAAGTTAAGAAAAAACAAGGAAGGATCAAGAACCAAGCTAGGGTTTTGGAACAAGCTTGGCAAAGCACCAATCAATTCTTAAGGTGAGCTCCACAGGGTTTTAGAACCCACCATGAGTGAGTTGAGTGTGTAATTTTATCATATGCTAAGTTAGTGATTTAGTGCCCTAGACTCTAATACTTGTCAATTCCTTGTTATATTATGTTAAAACTGTTTAATTGCAAAAGAAAATCCTTTTTAACATCTTTGGGAAGCTTGGGTAAGCTGAGTTGAGATAAAATGGTGAAAAATGCAATTTCTGAATATTTTCTGAACTGTCATGGTCGCTACAGCGAGCTGGAGCTCGCTGCAGCGAGCAGGCGTGATTTTGATTCTGCCTACGGTCGCTATAGCAACCAGCCCGTCGCTATAGCGAACTCACCAGGACAGTTTTTGACAGCTGAGCTGTTTAGGGTGTTCTGGTGCGCGTAAGCAAGGTTTTTCGCAACTGTTTTCTTCAAAAACATTTAAGAATCAATGAACACCATTTTACTCCATCCTTGAGGTTCCCAAAGGATAAAATCAATTAAGAAAACAAGGTTTAGACAATGTGTTAGAGAAACGGGGGAAGAAGGTTATTTAAGTTATGGAAGCTTTTGTTCAAAGTTTCATCCTCGAGAATGATGTATGCTAGGGTTAAGATTAGAACCCCTTAAAGAGTTAATGAGAATGAGAATGTACCTAGGATAGCAAGTTAAGATGCACTCAATTAGGTGTGCGTAAGCACAAGAAATGATTTAATTTTCAAAGTTCAGAACCTTATGTATAGGTTGAGAATCATGTGACTAAGTACTTGAAGGATGCATTAGAAATGCACATCGTTAGATTGATGTATTAGACATACACACGAACGATAAGACAAGAATTTTATGTTAAAGATTAAACGTGTCCATCAGGCTCCGGATTATGCCGGATGGGATTTCTCCGAAAGGGCTATCCACACGAAAGTTTATAAGATTATGTTTAACGTGTCCAGCAGGCTCCGGATTATGCTGGATGGAACTTCTCCGAGAGGATTGTCCACACGTATGTTATAAGATTAAGCATGTTCATCAGACTCCGGATTATGCCGGATGGGACTTCACCGAGAGGGTTGTCTACATGCAAGTTAAGTTGTGTTCAGCAGACTCCGGATTATGCCGGATGGGACTTCATCGAGAGGGTTGTCCACACAGCGATAAGAGGAGTCCGGTGTTAGCTTGATATGATAGGAATTTCACCAGTATGATGGGAGATGTACTTCGGGGTTACTTGATGTTAGTCAAATGCAAGTATATTTTTATATCGATTCCACAGGGATTATTGCGATATCATAAACCGTTCAACGTCGATTATCATTTTAAGTTAGAGTTTCATCTTTTTGGTTACTAAACACTACTCGACTTTAAAAACATTATAAATAAAACGTAGAGTAATAGGGCATAAAAAGTGTTAGGATTAAAGTACGTCAATCAAACGTCGATTGTATTCGATTGATCATAAATATGGATTCTAGCTTTTCTTATATACGACATTATCACGTATCACTCGACAACGTCATTCGGGTTCAAATGACGTTGTGAGATCGATCGTATCGTTTAATCGACGATTTCTCAATCTATTAAACGATTCGAAAGCTTTACGTTTCGACACTTTGTGTAATTATCAAAACCAAATCCCATGTCTAGAATTTCTTATTTTGATAGAATATTATTCTAAACCTAGAATCAAAAGTATTTTTCAATATCATTTAAATCAAATATAAGAAGGGAAAACAAGAATAAATTCAATGATATATAAAAGGCTAGAATCATATATTTAAAATATCAAAAGTTTACAACTAAGAGTGATTGATTACCTAATAATCCCAACAAAGGAGATTAGTTGTTCATTCTCATGACAACAGTACAAAAGTAGAAAGGAAGATGGAGATCAAATGCTAAGACTTGATTTCTCAAAGTTGCTTAGTTTAATCTTCACTTGAATCACTTTTGCTCAATGAAGTTTACCTCTCTTTAGCACTATTCTCTTTCTGGAAATTTAAAATCTTAAGCTCTGAAAGTTATAAAACAGATTGCTAAGAAAAAATGAGCTAAAAAGCTTTTATACAACTTGGTTTTAACACGCTCGCTACAAGCGACGAGCTTGTCGCTGTAGCGACGGCAGATTTCTTGGCCGGTGGGGAAGCTCCACGTCAGCATATAGCATTAAACCGCCCTTGGTCGCTATAGCGACGAGATCTGTCGCTATAGCGATGGAACCTTCAAAATTCCCTGCCTAAGGTCGCTTGAAGCGACTGATCCATCGCTTGTAGCGATGAACTTTCCATTTTTCCTGCCTAGGCTCGCTTGTAGCGAGGCATCCTGCCCTTGTAGCGATGAAGCTCTGATTTTCCCTGCCTACGCTCGCTTGTAGCGATGAAGCTTGCGCTTGTAGCGATGAGGCTTAAACAAAACTTCATATTTATTTGCTCAATTCAGGTCCAAGCATGAAATTCCTGCATAATTAGATGGGGTAAGACATAGGATCACAAATTTGACATTTAACCAAAAATATGAGCTTATCCTAAGATAACTTGCAAAACAAGTAACATAAGTGCCTTAAAATATATCAAAAGATAACTACTTTTAAGCACTTATCAAACTCTCCCCAACTTAGCTTTTTGGTTTGTCCTCAAACCAAAGAATCAAAAGGAAATTTTCACAGCTTTAACCAAAGTTTTGAGCAATAAGCAAAAGAATCTAAAGTTTGAAGAAAACAATTATCAGATGAATGATTCAACTGTGACTGCGCAAGCTAAAGTTAAGTTTCTCATTAAACGAGATATATACTATGACTGTGAAATAGTTCTAAACACAAAGCTCAAATCATACAATTCTTAGCAAACAACATGTTTAAATTTGAACCAAACCTAACACACTTCTATATTAAGTAGATGAACAAATTGGAATCAATTGTGAGGGCACTGAACACTCATCCGGCAATTATGCTAACATTCCGATCAAATTATGCGTCAATCTAATTATCATTTCTAAAAGCACAAAAGCATTAATCACAAGGTCTTTAAGGGTTGTAATTTGGCTTGGTTACAAAAGAATTGTCATATGTGGGATATTGAATTCAAATGGCCAAGCAAGAGGAACATTCATTCTAATTACATACTTCCTCCTTATTCAAATACAACTCTTGGTGATTTACAAATTTTTCTTTGATTGATCTTGACAACTTTTTAATTTATAGCAAACTTTTTTCTATTTTTCTCTTTTCTTTTTCTTGGTTTGCTTTTCTTTCTTTTTTCTTTTCTTTTTCTTTTTCTTTCTCTTTTTCTTGTTGTCAAGATCAATTACAACAATTCACCATTACTTGACATAAACACAACCTCCCTTTTCTCCCCAACTTAGTTCAATGATACCCTAATCGAATGTTCCTTTATCATTTTGGCAAAGGTCAATAATCATGATGGATAAGGGTTCAAATGAAAGTAATATATCAGAATTCAATCATGAGTTAACTATGAACTGGATTTTTTTTACAAACTCCGACAATTTCATTAAGCAATTGAGCTTATGAAAGTTGACAGTTCATAGTTAACAATTCTGATTCATTAGGCTCAAAGGGGTTAACAGATACTCACTTCTCACAGGGTAGGCTTTTTGGTCAAGTGTTTCTACTCAAATTCAAAAAATGCTTTGATCATTTCAATGCTTTCATACAATTTAAAACAACAATCAGATTTAACATAAAAGAATCGAGTTAAACAAAAAAATGCCGGTCTCCTGCATATATACACATACTTTGAGGATTCCTCACATTTTGGCTAGTTCTAAATGGTTCAAACATAAACATGTGCTTGCGTAAAACTGAATAAATTAAATTTGTGTGTAAAGGACTCATTCACATTCAAGAATATACCTAGAAAAACAAGAAACGAGTACCTTAGCTGCGCGCTTTATCACTACTTTCTATCATTACCACTCACCTGATTCATAGCTCAATGCTTTGCTTTCAAACAAGCACTTAGCTTTTGAATCTTTGATTATCTTACTTTCCATTTGTTGGGTAAAATTCAAAAATAAATAACAAAATTTTGAAATTAAACATAATATAATAAACATAATATCCAAAGTACATAAACATAAACAAAGTTAAATAATACAAAGCAAAATAAAATTGTTCAAATTGAAAACATGAAATAAAAGATGAAAGAAAGATGAAATAAGTTGCCATCTTGCAAAGAATCTCAGTCTGAATCCATCAGATTCGTAGCCTCATGGTCAATACTCTGTGTGCCCTCAGAGGAGTCATCATCGTCGTCATCATCACCAGCAGGTGCAGCTGCACTCGCCCCTCCAGAATAAAATGGCCTGTCCCCAGGCCATGCAATGTGCTCCTGAAAGTAATCCGGAGTCCAGGTAGAGTAGCCCGCCTCATGCATATGGCTCTGCATGGTCGTCAAGGCTCGATGGTTTGACTCATTCTGAGCCATGATATGAGAGTATGCAGCCATATGGTATGGGTCCCAACTCGAAAAATCTAAAGGTGGAAAGGTCGGGGGTTGAGGGTGGCTTGGGGCTTGGGGGGCTGGAGGTGGTACAAAAGAGGGTCCAGCAGAAGAAGTTCCAGCAGAAGAGGGATGGTCTTATAAGAACAATACCTATTGATGTATCTATCATCAATAGGATTCTTGATTTCCTCGTCAACTTGACTTGGCATGTGGATCCTTGCTTTCCTACAAAGTCCCATGATTAGGCCAGGAAAAGGCAATGGGCACTTTGGCTTACCAGGTGGCAGGATACCACTTTCAGCCACGATCCTTATTTCATTAGCAATGATCCTCGCAACATCAACCTGCTGGTTGCTGAGGATATAATGAAGTAAGGGTGTGACGTCAAGAGTGGTGGAAGAGGTGTGGGATTTGGGCCGGATATTATACAAGATAAGGGTTAGGATCACCTGAGCAGGGGTAGTCATATCATCCCTAAAGACTCTAAAAGGTTTTCCCGAGGCCTTACTCACATCATAGTTCTTCCCCTCTTGGAAAATAGCCTGTGCGATCAATTCATGGTCCCAGTTTCCCCGTGCCTGATGTTGGTGGAAGGCGCACAGCTCCTCCGACTCTAATGGGTCATCTGAATCACAAAGAACCAGTGGCTTTCCCAAATAAGAGTTTATGGCATGTCTGTCAAATGCGATGGTGCGCCCTCGTACAAAGGTAGTAAAAGTGAATGGATCAGTAGAGTCTGCTGGGATGGCGTTGGCGTAGAATTCGCGCGCTATGTCGTAGTTGAGCTTCTTGGGAGGATTACAAAGGATTCCCCACTTCCTTTCGTTAATCATTTGAGCAATGCCGGCATACCTCCCTTCCTCAGCAATCTTGAACTCTTTCTCAACCCATATTCTTCTGGTAGAAAGCTCGGCGTAACGCTCCTGGTTACGCGGGCTAAGAAAGCGGTTTGAGTCGTGGGGTTGAGGGTTAGATTGAGGTTTTGGCCTCGAAGATGAGCCCTCGACGTTGCGTTGCCTCTTGGAAGATGATTTGGGTGCCATTCCTACAGAATAAAATTAAACAGACAAAACAAATAGGAATGCAAGTCAGAATTAGAAATGAAGAAAAAATAAAACTGGTTATGGTCTTCGTCGCTACAGCGACAGGATTGGTCGCTTGTAGCGATGAAACCCAGAAATTGTTGCTGGTTTCTGGCTACAAGCGACGTGTAGCCATGAAACCCATTTCAAAATCTTGATTTTCTCAAATTCTAAATAGCTTGTGGCACTAGTAATCAATGGTAAAGCTCAAACAAATGAATCAAAATCATCAAAACTTCCTAATCATCAAACACCCAATTTTATTTTGAATTTTTACAAAATGGGTTTTTTTTCAAAATACGAATTTTACAGGAAAAGAAGATGATGGGTAAGTTTGTTTGTTGATTTTGGTTTGTCATACCCCATTTTTGACCCGTGTTCAATTCGTTTCTCTCGTCTTTTAGGCCATAAATTTTCGACGTTTCAGACGAAATTTCGGCAGGGAGGTATTTTAAAATACCTCATTTTTTTTTCGAAGGCGACTGTTTTTATTTTTATTTTGTTATTATTTTTATTAGTTATTTTTTTTTAAATTTTTATTTTATTCCCTTTTTTTTATTTTCTTTTTCTATTATTAGTGTTTACTGTTTTTTATTATTATTTTCGTTTTTATTATTACTGCTTTTATTTTACTGTTGGTATTTATTTTTTTCAGTCTTTTTATCCAATTTTCAGTCCAAGCCCAGAGGGGCATTTGTGTCTTTTTTTAACCCTAGTTTTTTACTATAAATAGTGCAATTAATGCACTGTTCAGGGAGAAAGTACACTTGAGTCAGTACCAATACCGCTCAACCACCGTGAGCCACCAACAGCCACCACAAAACCCAATTCCGACCACCGGAAAACGGAACAAAAATCAAAACAGTCACAAACCTTCACAAACAACATCAACTCTCTTTTCATTTTTTTTTTCCTTTCAGGAATCCACGCACCAACACAAATCATCAACACAGAACTGTGATTCACGCAAATAACCATCAACACAAAGATTAACACAAAACCGGCCGAACCCACAACACACCAAGCCACACCACTCAGCCGCGCCTCTCACACTCACAACAGACTCGGCCAGCTCTCCCCTCCCAAACCGCACAAACAAACACAAAAACCCTCCATACCACATCCAACAACAATCCGGTCACCTCCATCAACCACCCAAACCACCGCAAAAGGACAGCAAACATCACATCCAAAACCAACAAATCCCCAGAACCGAACCAAGCCAAGGTAGATTTCAAATTTCAGGCCTAGATCTGCTACTTTGTAAGGGTTTTTAAAAGAAACGGATATTGGATTCGTAAAGGGGAGGGAGAGATGAGTTTTAAAAAACTAAATCTTTTTAAAAAGGAAGGAGTTTACTACTCTGGCGCGGTGGCGCCGCCGGCGGCCACCGCGCCGGAAATCTGTTTTCCGGCAAGTTTTTGTAGTGAGAAGGGAGAGAGGTCTAGAGAGAAGAGGGAGCTAGAGAGAGGAAGAAGGGTTTGAAATGAGTTTTTTCTGGAAAAAACACTTTTATAGCCGAGCCCAGCAACCTGATCTGCGGCCCATCCTTCTTTATTTCTGTTTCTCTATTTATTTGCTTACCGCGCCCCCCATTCTACTTCTGCACCCCCCTCTTCTTCTTCTTCTCTATTCTTTTTTTTTTATTTCATTTTCTTACATTTTTATTTTTATTTTTCATGCATTTTATTTACTGCCTTTAATTTCCAGTATATCATGCATTTTTTTTTATTTTTATTTATTTTATGCACCATATTTATTTTTATGTCTTGCATTTTTATTTTCTTTTATTTTATTTTATGCATCATATTTATTTTATGCCTTGCATTTTTTATTTTTTTTCTTTTTTTATTTTCCAGCACCATATTTATTTTATGCCTTGCATTTTATTCTCCAGCACCATATTTATTTTATGTCTCGCATTTTATTTTCTTTTTTTATTTATTTTATGCATCATATTTATTTTTTTGTCTTGCATATTTTTTTTATTTTTAGCATCATGTTTATTTTATGTCTTGCATTTTTATTTTCTTCTTTTTATTTCCAGCATCATATTTATTTTATGTCTTGCATTTTTATTTTCTTTATTTATTTTATGCACCATATTTATTTATTGTTTTGCATTTCATACATTTTTTATTTCTTTTTGGCATATTTACTTTAATGCAATTGTAATTTTATTTTATTATTTTTGTCATTTATTTTATTGCCATTAGAATGTATCTAGGTCCAATGTAAAACATATAAATGAGAATATGCACCGACACCACATTTATTTTTTATGCTTTATGTCGAGGGCGATAATGTAATAATGACGGTATCCGAGGAAAAGGACCCTCACTTGATCCAATGTCATTTTGAGGGATCCGGCGCGCTTCAAACTTTCTCAGCATACTTAGTCTCTGGACCTTAGGACTTAATCAAAATTTTCAAAAAAAGTCAAATAGTCAAAATCCAAAAAACACTTTATAATCAAAATTTCAAAAAAAAATCAATTTTTATCCTTTCTTTTCTTAATCAAATTTCAATCAATCTTTAATCAATCAAACTTTTTTTTTTCCTTCAATTTAAAATCAATCAAACTAACTTCATTTTATTTCTTCTATGCCTTTCGGCTTCTTATCTTTCTAAAACTTTTTTTCAAACTTTAAAATCAATCAAAACCAATCACTCGTTCTTTTTACCCCGAACTACGTGATTTTGATCCCGCTCCGGTACGTAGGCAAAAGACTTTGTCTTTCCAAATCAACAAAACAACAAAAACATTTTCTTTCTTTTTTAAAACTCATCACTTTAATCTTTTCACACTTAGACATTTATCTACAAACAAATAATCAATTTAGCATAAAGATAAATAAAAGCAAGAGGTTCCTATAGAGTACTATAGACGTTTAGGGTGCAAGTACCTTCCCTTTGCGTAACCAACCCCCGGACCTTTGATCTCTTAAAAATAGGTTTTTTCGAACTTTCTCCCTTTTCCTCGGAAAAATAAAAGATCGGTGGTGAATCTTAAAATTGCAAGTCAACGCTAATTAATAGCTTGATATCCAAAAATCACCGCGACAGAAAAATGGCGACTTCACTGGGGAACAAAATCCTAAGTGGGTTAAACCTATCTTGCTTTTCTTTATCTTTATGCTTTACTGTTATTTGTAATTGTAAATCCATGTTTAAGTGTTTATCTTTTTACGTGAGTGGTGAGATAAGTCCTACAGCCGGACTTGAGGGAAACATAAGATAGGACGGTGGTATAATCAAAGTGTCTTTCCGATGGTAAATTTCGGATGTGGCACATGTGATAACCCCACTCAATGGAGAAATCTTGGAAGTATTACTATGATGGCATGAGTAAGTCGTGTCCGGCATTGATATTTTCATGTGACCTATGAAGTTGAGGACCTTTAGTTACCTTTAACCCATCTTGGCCTTTTAGGACGTAGTGCGGTGGCTAACCAAGAGTAATCTTGAATTAGTTGATACGCGATACTACACTCAAACGAGACTTTCTTACAAATATTATTGGACCGGGAGTCAATCTCGTAACCCGACGATATTTGGAAGGGGTTGAGGACTTTGGGAACTTGGTAGAACCCGTGATACAGGTACATGTGAAACCATAGTCCTTACCAAATGGCGTGTTTACCCTTGACTCCAACATCATGGACTTAACCTCACCATGTTTTCTCCGTTTCTTTAGCATAATCATGCATACATGCATTCATTCATAAACATTTTTTTCATCAAGTATCAAGGGACTTAGACAAGTTTTGTTGTAAACATCGTAGGAATGAACTTCACAAAGAGAAACACTCAGAAATACAATTTCGAAAGCTCAGATTTGACAAACTTAAGGAAGCAAGGATCTTTAATGACTAGTCCAGAGGATTTTCTCGAGCTCGTTATGAGAAATCACTTGGCATCCTCAAGTTTGAAATATTTGGACTTTTTTAAGATTTCTACTGATGAACTTCTGAGCATATCCCTTGGCTTTGTTCCCAAAAAGGGGGTTGTTCATTTTTTTGAATGAAACGTTCAAACTATGATGTTTACAATTATTTCGACAAGTCCTTCGATAACAAATCTTTCTCTTTTTGCATAGGCATAATCATGCATCATACTGCATTCATAGTTTCCAAACCGAGTCTTACATTTTGTTCACCAATAAAAGTTTAATCTACCGCCGTCAAAGAAAGTGGCCCGGCGTGTTCATTGCAAGCCTACTCGCATTCACAACACTCGAGCACATCAGAGAAAAAGAATGGATTTGTTAGAGAAGGAAAACCAAAACCTCCGGGAAGAGGTAGCTAGTCTCAGGGAGGGGATGGAGAAGTTGACCTCCATGATGAATGCTTTGTTAGCTTCCCAAGCCCAGGCGTCAGTTCCTCAGCCTTTCGTCATTACTCTTGAACAGCCACTCTACCATTGCTTCACCTTTCCTGATTCAACCCCTCTTATCCACACTGCTCAGCAAGAGGCAGAGCCTATCTTTCATGCCGAAAGTGTTGGAGCCTTCGATAAGATGGACGAGCTTCAAGGGAAGTTTGACGGAATGCAACGGGAAATTGAAACCCTCCGTGGAAGGGATTTGTTTGGCAAAGATGCTCGAGAACTCTGTTTGGTTCCTGACGTTGTAATACCGCCTAAGTTCAAGGTCCCTGACTTTGAAAAATACAAGGGGAATTTGTGTCCACGTAGCCATCTGGTGATGTACGTGAGGAAGATGTCTATGCACACTGATAATCACAAGCTTCTTATCCACTTCTTTCAGGACAGTCTGACTGGTGCTGCTTTGAAATAGTATATGAACCTGGACAGTGCCAGCATCCGCACTTTCAATGATCTTAGTGAGGCTTTCATTCGCCAATATAAGTATAATCTGGATATGGCCCCAGATCGTGACCAGCTCCGTGCGATGACACAGAAAGATAAAGAAACATTCAAAGAGTATGCTCACCGCTGGAGGGAAGTGGCATCTCAGATTGTCCCGCCTTTAGAAGAAAAAAAGATGACCAAAATCTTCTTGAAGACCCTTGGTCAATTCTATTATGAGAGGATGGTTGCCAGTGCGCCGACAGATTTCACCGAGATGGTTAACATAGGAATGCGTCTGGAGGAAGGAGTCCGAGAAGGACGCTTGGTTATGGAAAGTGCTTTTGGTGCCAGCAATACAAAGAAGTTTGGGAATGGCTTCTTAGGAGAGAAAGAGCAAAAGGTAAGTATGGTGGCCCATAGGCAGCCTCCGCAACAGTATCAACAACAGCCTCGACAACAGAATCGCGTTCAGCGGATATCCCATTTTGATCCAATCCCCATGGCATATGCAGAGTTGCTCCCCGCTTTGCTTGATAAAAATCTTGTTCAAACTAAGGCACCTCCTAAGGTACCTGAAAGATTGCCAAGGGGGTATAGACCTCATCTTTCTTGTGCTTTCCATCAAGGGGCACCCGGTCATGACGTTGAGCATTGTTATGCCTTGAAAGCCGAAGTCCAGAAGTTGATCCAGGCTAACATCTTGTCCTTCAAAGAGTCGAACTCCAGTGTGCAAGCTAATCTACTACCTGGCCATGGGACTCCATCTGTTAATTTGGTGCAAGATTGTTCAGAAGCTCACCGTGTTGAAGAAGGCGGCAGTTAATTTTGTAACACATGGCATAGTTTACCGCAATTAGGTCGCTGTCGACATTCCCTCGGTTATACATAGGTCCAAGTAATGTGTTTTGTTGTCTTGCCTTTTTCAAAAAAATCCTTTCGTTCCGCCTAAGACGAAAGTGAACTTTTAGGGCTTTTCGTTTCATGCATTCCCATCATCAAATAAGAAGTCGTTTTGTTCATGACTATGTTTTTGTTATTCTTAGCTTTTTCTGGAAAATGGTAACACAAAAAACCAAAAAGTTAATTATCTTTCTTTTATTTGTTTTCTTTTTAATCATTTTTAGATGTCTATATCAACTCATTTTCTCAAATCAATCATCTATCATATAAAAAGTCTAAACACCAATAAACCCGTTGAACACTGTAACTCTATGCTCTCTCCCGACTTTGAGTTCCCTGTTTATGAAGTTGAAGAGGAGGAGGATGAACAGATTCTCGAAAAGATCTCTCTGTTACTAGAATATGAAAAGAACATCATTCAGTCTCATGAAGAAGCACTGGAATTGATAAACTTGGGTTCCGAGGGACTGCTGCTACGGTATTCCTGATAAAATTCCAGATGAATAGTGCCATCGAGGCTGCAAAAAAAAAACAAACAAAAAAAAAACAAAAGCAAAAAATCAAATAAAAAAAAAATCAAAAGCAAAAGAAAACACTAGCAAAAAAAGAAAGAAAGAAAAATACATCAAAAAGATAGTGCAGAAGATGGCAACCACCTACAAGGACGTGCATGAGATGCTACCGTATGCTTTACATGGATATCGCACTTCGGTACGTACCTCAACAGGGGCAACCCCCCTTCCTTGGTATACGGTATGAAAGTTCTAGTGGAAGCCAAATTATCAGAGGCTGAATGGTGTAAAAAACAGATATGATCAGTTGAACTTGATTGAAAAGAAATGCATGAAGGCCTTGTGCCATGAGCAGTTATATCAAAAGAGGATGAAACAAGCTTTTGACAAGAAAGTTCGTCCTCGTGTGTTCCAAGAAGGAGATCTTGTGCTCAAGAAGGTTTTATCTTTCCAACCTGATTCCAGGGGCAAGTGGACGCCTAACTATGAAGGTCCATACGTCGTCAAGATAGCTTTCTCCGGTGGCGCACTGACTCTTACGACTATGGATGGTGATGAGCTCCCTCGTCCTGTGAATGCTGATGCAGTCAAGAAATACTTTGTCTAAAAAATAAAAGAACAGCTCGGTAAGTCGAAAACCCGAAAGGGCGGCTTAGTAAAAAATGAGCGTCTCGGTGGATCGAAAACCCGAAAGGGCGGTCCAGGCAAAAATTAGAGACATAAAACAGAAAATAATCATCCTGATAGGTCGAAAACCCGAAAGGGCGATCTATGCAAAAGTTAAGAATCAAAAGACAAAGTAACTGCATTGGTCTGATCTCTACTCACTTGGGGCACAATTAAATATCAAAGAGGCTCTGAATCTGAAGCATCCGAACAATGGAATTCAAAGTTGTCGGGGGAAACAGCGGTTATTGTGTTCAATGTACCTTCAATTTATATTTACCATTTTCCAAACTTTGTAAGATCCGTGGAGCCATGCCATTGACAGGTCACCACTCTTTTAAATAAATTTGAGCCTGTTGCCTTTCATTTGGAATTCCCATTTACTGAGTTTATAAAAACTTCTTCTAATTTTGATGGTAGTACTTGAAACAAAACATATTTTTTTAAAAAAATCATAAATTTTTTTCCATGTCTTTTTGAAAAGCGCAAACAACAAACACATTTTCTTTGAATTCATGAATAAGTGAAGGGTGCGTCAACAGCTATCCTGAGAACGGATAAACTCTGCACGCTGAACTTGGTCAATTGCTTTAAAAAAAAAGGAAATATATAAAAATAAAAAAAAGAAAAAAAGAAAAGAAAAGAGCTCGGTAAGTCGAAAACCCGAAAGGGTGGCTTAGGCAAAAATGAGCGTCCCGGTGGATCGAAAACCCGGAAGGGCGGTCCAGGCAAAATTTAGGGGCATGCAAAAGAATATATTCCCGGTGGGCGGAAAACCTGAAAAGGCGGTCCAGGCAAAAATTAGGGACTAAAAAAAAACAAAACAACAAGAAAACAAAACAAAATAAGCATGACCACAGAAGCACCAGTTCTTCTACCAGGTTTTTGGATTAGCACGCTCTCCCCAATAAGTGTTTATTCCCCATCAGTTGTTGCATGCCGGGCTTTACCCCGTCAATGTTTTGATATGTCCCCAGTGGCATCATCCCCTTGAGATTGCCGAGTGTTTGTGATGCGACGTCGGGTCACTTTCCATTTTATCCGTCCAATCTTGTCTCATCAAGTTTATCATTTATACAATCATACAAGTCAGTCTTTCATACAATCATACAAGTCAGTCTTCCATACAATCTTACAAGTCAATCCTCCATACAGTTACACAAGTTGTGTCATCATTCATGCATTCATACATTCATGCATATACACATTCATGCATATACAACATACAGACAATATCATTCATACATGGTTGCATTAACCACCATGAGTCTTGCTTCAACTATCTTTTCATATCAATCAATCATGAATAACTTGTAACCCTTTCTTTCCCCAAGTGTCATCCCCTGTGTGTCTGGTCCCGAAATGTCACCCTCTTTTCGCCAAGTGGCAGTTCTTTAACGAACAGCTTGTGCATTCTTTTACCTTTTTTTCTTGTCGTCAATGGCAGTTCGGCAATAACCCGGACAGTTGACATTTACCTTTATTTCTTGTCGTCAGTGGCAGTTCGGCAATATCCCGAACAGCTGACATTTACATTTTACCTTCTTTAAGCTACCCTCACAATGGTAGTAGGTAAAAATTTTTGTCTGCCTTTTTTAAGCTATCCGCACACCGATAGTAGGCAAGGTCTATGTCTTTTTATATTACCTTTTTTAAGCTATCAGTACACGATAGTAGGTAATACATGTCATATGTCTTCTTTAAGCTACCATCTTTGTAGATAGTAGACAATGTCTCCTTCTATTACCTTTTTTAAGCTATCAGTACACGATAGTAGGTAATACATGTCATCTGTCTTCTTTAAGCTATCATCCTTTTTGATAGTAGACAATGTCTCTTTCTATTACCTTTTTTAAGCTATCAATACACGATAGTAGGTAATACATGTCATCTGTCTTCTTTAAGCTATCATCCTTGTTGATAGTAGACAATGTCTCTTTCTATTACCTTTTTTAAGCTATCAGTACACGATAGTAGGTAATACATGTCATCTGTCTTTTTTAAGCTATCATCTTTGTTGATAGTAGACAATGTCTGCTTCTATTACTTTTTTTAAGCTATCAATACACGATAGTAGGTAATACATGTCATCTGTCTTCTTTAAGCTATCATCTTTGTTGATTGTAGACGATGTCTCCTTCTATTACCTTTTATAAGCTATCAATACACGATAGTAGGTAATACATGTCATCTGTCTTCTTTAAGCTATCTTCTTTATTGATAGTAGACGATGTCTCCTTCTCTTACTTTTTTTAAGCTATCAATACATGATAGTAGGTAATACATGTCATCTGTCTTCTTTAAGCTATCTTCTTTGTTGATAGTAGACAATGTCTCCTTCTATTACCTTTTTTAAGCTATCAATATACGATAGTAGGTAATACATGTCATCTGTCTTCTTTAAGCTATCATCTTTGTTGATAGTAGACAATGTCTCCTTCTATTACCTTTTTTAAGCTATCATTCACACGATAGTAGGTAACATCGGTCTTTGTCTTTGTTAGGCTATCGTTCTGAATTAGTGCGATAGTAGACAATTTACATTTATCCCCAGTGAAACCATTTTATCCCCAGCGGAGTCGGACCCCGTTTCTTTAACAGACTCAGGTATCCTTTTGTTTTGTTATCCCCAGTTTAGCCATCTTCGCCGTCTTGCATTCATACTTGCATCACGAGCATTCGCATAGCATTACATGCATAACATCATATGCATAACATTGCATTCATAGCATCTTGCAGTTGAAATTGGTCAAAAATGGTGTACTCTGTATTTAAGTCTCTTCGACCCGTCGATCTAAAAATTTCACTTTTAAATCTCCGTAACGAAGAAACTTAAATAGGGGCATCTGTCATACCCATTTTTGACCCGTGTTCAATTCGTTTCTCTCGTCTTTTAGGCCAGAAATTTTCGTCGTTTCAGACGAAATTTCGGCAGGGAGGTATTTTAAAATACCTCATTTTTTTTTCGAAGGCGACTGTTTTTATTTTTATTTTGTTATTATTTTTATTAGTTATTTTTTTTATTATTTTTATTTTATTCCCTTTTTTTTATTTTCTTTTTTTATTATTAGTGTTTACTGTTTTTTATTATTATTTTCGTTTTTATTATTACTGCTTTTATTTTACTGTTGGTATTTATTTTTTTCAGTCTTTTTATCCAATTTTCAGTCCAAGCCCAGAGGGGCATTTGTGTCTTTTTTTAACCCTAGTTTTTTACTATAAATAGTGCAATTAATGCACTGTTCAGGGAGAAAGTACACTTGAGTCAGTACCAATACCGCTCAACCACCGTGAGCCACCAACAGCCACCACAAAACCCAATTCCGACCACCGAAAAACGGAACAAAAATCAAAACAGTCACAAATGTTCACAAACAACACCAACTCTCTTTTCATTTTTTTTTCCTTTCAGGAATCCACGCACCAACACAAATCATCAACACAGAACTGTGATTCACGCAAATAACCATCAACACAAAGATTAACACAAAACCGGCCGAACCCACAACACACCAAGCCACACCACTCAGCCGCGCTTCTCACACTCACAACACACTCGGCCAGCTCTCCCCTCCCAAACCGCACAAACAAACACCAAAACCCTCCATACCACATCCAACAACAATCCGGTCACCTCCATCAACCACCCAAACCACCGCAAAAGGACAGCAAACATGACATCCAAACCCAACAAATCCCCAGAACCGAACCAAGCCAAGGTAGATTTCAAATTTCAGGCCTAGATCTGCTACTTTGTAAGGGTTTTTAAAAGAAACGGATATTGGATTCGTAAAGGGGAGGGAGAGATGAGTTTTAAAAAAACTAAATCTTTTTAAAAAGGAAGGAGTTTACTACTCCGGCGCGGTGGCGCCGCCGGCGGCCACCGCGCCGGAAATCTGTTTTCCGGCAAGTTTTTGTAGTGAGAAGGGAGAGAGGTCTAGAGAGAAGAGGGAGCTAGAGAGAGGAAGAAGGGTTTGAAATGAGTTTTTTCTGGAAAAAAACACTTTTATAGCCGAGCCCAGCAACCTGATCTGCGGCCCATCCTTCTTTATTTCTGTTTCTCTATTTATTTGCTTACTGCGCCCCCCATTCTACTTCTGCACCCCCCTCTTCTTCTTCTCTATTCTTTTTTTTTTATTTCATTTTCTTACATTTTTATTTTTATTTTTATTTTTATTTTTATTTTTCATGCATTTTATTTACTGCCTTTAATTTCCAATATATCATGCATTTTTTTTATTTTTATTTATTTTATGCACCATATTTATTTTTATGTCTTGCATTTTTATTTTCTTTTATTTTATTTTATGCAACATATTTATTTTATGCCTTGCATTTTTTTATTTTTTTTCTTTTTTTATTTTCCAGCACTATATTTATTTTATGCCTTGCATTTTATTTTCCAGCACCATATTTATTTTATGTCTCGCATTTTATTTTCTTTTTTTATTTATTTTATGCATCATATTTTTTTTATTGTCTTGCATATTTTTTTTATTTTTAGCATCATGTTTATTTTATGTCTTGCATTTTTATTTTCTTCTTTTTATTTCCAGCATCATATTTATTTTATGTCTTGCATTTTTATTTTCTTTATTTATTTTATGCACCATATTTATTTATTGTTTTGCATTTCATACATTTTTTATTTCTTTTTAGCATATTTACTTTAATGCAATTGTAATTTTATTTTATTATTTTTGTCATTTATTTTATTGCCATTAGAATGTATCTAGGTCCAATGTAAAACATATAAATGAGAATATGCACCGACACCACATTTATTTTTTATGCTTTATGTCGAGGGCGATAATGTAATAATGACGGTATCCGAGGAAAAGGACCCTCACTTGATCCAATGTCATTTTGAGGGATCCGGCGCGCTTCAAACTTTCTCAGCATACTTAGTCTCTGGACCTTAGGACTTAATCAAAATTTTCAAAAAAAGTCAAATAGTCAAAATCCAAAAAACACTTTATAATCAAAATTTCAAAAAAAAATCAATTTTTATCCTTTCTTTTCTTAATCAAATTTCAATCAATCTTTAATCAATCAAACTTTTTTTTTCCTTCAATTTAAAATCAATCAAACTCACTTCATTTTATTTCTTCTATGCCTTTCGGCCTCTTATCTTTCTTAAACTTTTTTTCAAACTTTAAAATCAATCAAAACCAATCACTCGTTCTTTTTACCCCGAACTACGTGATTTTGATCCCGCTCGGGTACGTAGGCAAAAGACTTTGTCTTTCCAAATCAACAAAACAACAAAAACATTTTCTCTCTTTTTTAAAACTCATCACTTTAATCTTTTCACACTTAGGCATTTATCTACAAACAAATAATCAATTTAGCATAAAGATAAATAAAAGCAAGAGGTTCCTATAGAGTACTATAGACGTTTAGGGTGCTAGTACCTTCCCTTTGCGTAACCAACCCCCGGACCTTTGATCTCTTAAAAATAGGTTTTTTTCGAACTTTCTCCCTTTTCCTCGGAAAAATAAAAGATCGGTGGTGAATCTTAAAATTGCAAGTCAACGCTAATTAATAGCTTGATATCCAAAAATCACCGCGACATGGTTCATTTCTAACAGCCTAAACTATAGATTAACATGGGTTTTTCAAATGAGTAAAACCCTAACTTCTAAAATTGAAAACCCTAACTGTCAATTTCTTAAAAATTGCATAACACATTCATACACTATGAAAACTTAAGAAATAGAAACAGAAGGATACGAAATCATACCTGGATGTGATGATTAACAAGATAGCAAAGGAACAGAGATGATTTGCAAGGGCTTAGCAAGAAAAACGAAAAAACAAATGCAGAAATGTAATACGAATTTGCAGAAATGGAATGAAAATGGAATGGTATGGCTTAGTGTACTAGGGTTGCGAAATTTTGGGGAAAAACAGATAAGGAAGGTGAATGGGTGGTTGGGGGGGAGTTAAGGGGTTCAAAGTGGCATTGGTAACTGTACTGTCAGATTTTTCTTTCATCGCTACAAGTGACCAGACGTCGCTACAGCGATGGTGAGTCTGAACAGTGATCGCTACAAGCGACCAGCTATCGCTATAGCGATGGAGAGTCTGAAGCTCGTCGCTATAGTGATGGAATTCATCGATGTAGCGACCATGACAGATAACAGAAAAATTAAAATTTTAGCTTTTGCCACTATCCCTACATGCATGAATGGGTGTTCAGAACTAAAATACAAATTAAAAAACAACATACTTACAAAATTGGGGTGCCTCCCAACAAGCTCTTGTTTAACGTCATTAGATCGACGCCTATTTCATTTTTGCTTATGAATCGATGAGTGAAATTGTTGTCGTGTGCCGAACAACTTCACCGCCAAAGTATGGCTTCAGTCTTTGTCCATTCACTGTCCAAGTTGATTTAGTGATAGGATCCTCTAGCTCCACTGCTCCATAAGGCTTGACTTCTTTGATCATGAACGGACCGGACCACTTGGATTTCAATTTACCCGGAAATAGCCTTAATCTTGCATTAAACAGCAACACCATTTGACCGGGTCTGAATTGCCTCTTCATGATCTTCTTGTCATGATACCTCTTGACCTTTTCCTTATAGAGCTTGCTTGATTGATACGCTTGGTCACGCATTTCTTCCAATTCGTTCATTTGGAGCTTTCTCTTCTCCCCCGCTTGCTCTTGATCAAAGTTCAAAAACTTTAGCGCCCAAAACGCTTTATGCTCCAACTCGACCGACAAGTGGCATGCTTTCCCATACACCAACTGAAATGGTGTGAAACCCGTAGGAGCTTTGTATGCGGTCCTATTGGCCCACAATGCTTCATCAAGTTTCATTGACCAATCCTTCCTCGATGATGACACGGTCTTCTCAAGGATCCTTTTGATTTCACGGTTGGATACCTCAGCTTGATCGTTGGTCTGTGGATGATATGGTGAAGCTACCTTGTGTTTGACTCCGTAGTGCTCAAGTGCTTTTGCCAATTGTTGATTGCAGAATTGAGAACCTCCGTCACTTATAAGCACTCTCGGAGTTCCAAAACGGGAAAAGATGTTTCTTTTGAGAAACTTGACCACTGTTTTACTATCGGCTTTTGGGGATGCGATTGCTTCTACCCACTTAGACACATAGTCTACGGCTACCAAAATGTATTCATTGGACATGGAGGATGGAAACGGCCCCACAAAATCAATACCCCAACAGTCAAAAACTTCGACTTCAAGGATACTTTGCAGAGGCATCTCATTCCTTTTTGAAATTCCTCCAGTTTTCTGGCAACTCTCGCAATTCTTCACATGCTCATATGCGTCTTTGAATAAAGTGGGCCAATAGAAGCCTGCTTGAAGAACCTTTGCAGCAGTTCTTTCACCATTGTAATTCCCACCATATGGCGAATTATGACAATGCCACATGATGTCTTTGGCTTCTTCTACAGCAACACATCTCCTTAAAAGGTGGTCAGCTCCAATCTTGAAGAGATATGGGTCATCCCATACATATTGAGTTGAGTTTCTCATCAACTTCTTCTTCATTTGCCATGTATAATCTTCCGGTATGAACCCCGTTGCTTTGTAATTTGCCATATCAGCAAACCATGGTCTTTCTTGCACCATAAGCAACTTCTCATCCGGAAATTCTTCAAGAATCTCCCTCTCGTTCTTCGTCACCTCATCGTTCACCAATCTTGACAGATGATCAGCCACAAGGTTCTCAGTCCCCTTTTTGTCTTTAATCTCCAAATCAAACTCTTGAAGTAGCAACATCCAACGGATGAGTCTCGGCTTGGAGTCGGGTTTGGTGATCAAATACTTTATGGCTGCATGGTCAGTATAGATAACAATTTTTGAACCAATGAGATAAGAACGAAATTTTTCTAATGCAAACATAATAGCAAGTAATTCTTTTTCAGTGGTAGCATAATTGATTTGTTCATCATTTAAAACTTTACTTGCATAGTGTATAGCATGAAAAATTTTGTTTTTTGCGTTGACCTAACACCGCTCCAACCGCATAATCACTTGCATCGCACATGAGTTCAACATCAAAATTCCAATTTGGTGCGGTGATTATGGGTGCGGATGTCAAACTTTCTTTCAAGCATTCAAAAGCATTAATACAATCATTGTCAAAATCAAAAGACTTATCTTTGTTGAGCAAATTGCTCAATGGCTTTGCAATCTTTGAGAAGTCTTTGATAAACCTCCGATAGAATCCGGCATGGCCTAGAAAACTTCGGATGCCTTTGACATTGATTGGTGGTGGAAGCTTGCCTATCACATCTACTTTAGCTTTATCAACTTCAATACCCTTGGACGAAATCTTGTGACCAAGGACTATACCCTCGGTAACCATGAAATGACACTTCTCCCAATTGAGTACTAAGTTGGTTTCCTTGCACCGCTTCATTACCGTGTCCAGATTCTTCAAGCACAAATCAAATGATGAACCGAAGACAGAAAAATCATCCATAAACACTTCAATGCTCTTCTCTATCAAATCAGCAAAAATGGCTTGCATGCATCGTTGAAATGTTGCTGGAGCATTACATAACCCGAACGGCATGCGTCGATATGCAAAAACTCCAAATGGACAAGTAAAGGTTGTCTTCTCATTATCTTCTGGATTCACCGATATTTGATTATAACCCGAATATCCATCAAGGAAACAATAAAAAGCTTGTCCTGACAGTCTCTCTAGCATTTGATCCATGAATGGTAGAGGAAAGTGATCCTTCCTTGTAGCTTTGTTGAGCCTCCGGTAGTCTATACACATCCTCCAACCGGTGACGGTTCTTGTCGGTATGAGCTCATTCTTCTCATTTGTGATTACCGTCATACCTCCCTTCTTAGGGACAACTTGAACCGGACTAACCCAAGTACTATCCGAGATCGGATAAATCATGCCGGCTTCAAGTAGTTTAACCACTTCCTTCCGGACTACTTCCTTCATATTTGGGTTTAGCCGTCGTTGAGGTTGTGCTACCGGCTTGTAATCTTCCTCCATCATGATCTTATGCATACAATAGGATGGACTTATCCCTTTCAAGTCGGATAGTGTCCAGCCTATTGCTTCTTTGTTAGACTTCAAAACATCAACCAATTTGGTTTCTTCATTGCTTGACAAGGAGCTACTTATGATGACCGGTTTGTTACCCTCTTTTTCAAGAAATACATACTTCAAGTGTGAGGGTAGAATCTTCATATCCGGCTTCATTTCTTCAACTTTGGCTTCATTTGTCAATTCCTCAATTTTAGCTTTGTGAGGAGGAATTTCCTTCAACGAATCCAGCTCCTTCAAACATTCTTCTATCTCTTTGTCATCATCTTCTCCTATGATATTAAGTGCATTCGTCAAGACTCTTTCAAGATGTGTCAAATTGTGCAGTTGTTCCCTTGTATCAACAATCAATTCATCAGTTGCATCCATCTTGAAACATGCACCTTTATCACTAGGATACTTCATAGCTTCATTGATGTTGAAATTGACTTCTTCATCGTCCACATGGACTTTCATTAGACCTCCGTCAAGATCAATCATCATCCTCGCCGTTTGCATAAATGTTCTTCCAAGAATTAGTGGCACATCATCATCCTCAGGTATATCCATTACCACGAAGTCGATGGGAAATAAGAATTTGTCGACTTTCACCAACACATCTTCAGTTATTCCTAATGGACGTGTGACAGATTTGTCGGCCAATTGCAACGTCAAGTTTGTTCGTTTCACAACCAAATCACCAATCCTTTTGACAACGGAAAGTGGGATTAGGTTGATACTTGAACCTAGATCGATGAGTGCTTTGCCGACATTCACATTGCCTATAGATACCGGTAGTGTAACTTTACCCGGATCTTTCTCCTTTCTTGGCAATGTTCTTTGAATGATTGCACTACAATTAGCATCAAGCTGAATTGTTTCTTCATCATTGTACCTCCTCTTCTTAGAAAGAATCTCCTTCATAAACTTGGCATATGTAGGCATTTGCTCTAAGGCTTCCGAGAATGGAATGTTGATTTGCAATCTTTTGAATATGTCCAGGAACCTTGCAAACTGCCTTTCTTTGTCTTTTCTAGCTGGAGTAGTTGGATATGGTAGATGTGGAGCTGGTGCATTCTTCACAACTTCTTGATTCTTGCCCCTCTCCTTCACCACATCTTTCTTCTTCTCAATGTTTTCTTTTTCAACTACCTCCTTATTCTTTTCAACTACATCCTCATTATTATCTCCCTCCGTTTCCTTCTCACTTCCTTCATCATTTTCTTCCTCAACATTTTCTTCAACAACTCTCCTCTCCACCTCAAGGTTGTCTCCTATTCCCCTTCCAACTACCTTCCCACTTCTTGTAGCAATTGCCTTGCAATTATCTTTGTCTCTTGATGCAAGGTCAGCTTCATCAAAATGACTTAATTGTCATTTTGATGTTGATGCATGGTCTTTGGGGTTGGTTTGAGTGTTGGTGGTAAAGGTTCCGCCTTGTTGTGTGGCTTGAGCAAGCTGTTGAACCATTTGGCCTACTTGGGTTTCAAGGTTTTTAATTGAAGCATCGGTATTTTTCTGGTTCGCCATTGACATTTGCATAAACTGGTTCAATGTCTCGTCGGTACTTTGTTGGCGATTTTGTTGAGGTGGGTATTAATTGAAATTTTGGTAAGGTTATCGGTTGGATGGTCCAGCTTCTTGTCTCTATCCTTGGCCATAATTAGGATTGTTCCCTCTTGGGAAATTGTTGTTATGACCTTGGTATTGACCTTGAAACTGTTGCGGCATTTGTTAGTTGCCGATATAACTTACCTCTTCAGTAGGCGGTGGACAAAATCCAGTGGGATGATCGCCTGAACAAAGCTCGCATGATGCGACTTGATGGTGTCTTCTTTGTTCATTTTGTATCTCCTTCATTTGTTGTGGAAGATTAGCCATCTTTCTAGTTAATTCTTCCACTTGTCGTGTCAACAATTTGTTTTGAGCGAGAATAGCGTCATTCGTTCCCAAGTCCAATATACCCGCTTTTCTTTGACCCGAATTTCTATTGTGGTGAGCCTGATGGTCGTTGAGTGCCATTCTTTCAATGATAGAAACAGCATCTTCAGCACTCTTGGCCATTAATGATCCACCCGCAGCAGCATCAAGTAGTAGCTTCGACTGTTGTTGCATCCCATTCCGGAAAAGATGAATTTGTGTTAAATCATCAAAACCGTGGTTTGGGCATCTTCTTAGCATAGACTTGAATCGCTCCCAAGCTTCACATAATGTCTCACTTAAGCCTTGAGAAAATACGGCGATTGTTGTCTTGGCCTTCATAAAACGATTTTGAGGAAAGAATCTCTCAAGGAATTTCTCCTCAAGAGTGTTCCAGTTAGTCATCACTGTTGGCGGCTGATCCAAGTACCACTCCTTTGCCTTTCCAATCAAAGAATGAGGAAACATTCTCATGAATATTGCTTCCTCATTATTCTCCGTTTCTCCTAACGTACCGGCGATCTCATAGAACTTAGTAAGATGTTGGAATGGATCCTCATGGTCTAAACCCGAGAAAGGGTTAGCATATAGAATTTGGAGGATACCGGTCTTCATCTCAGTTTGTTTTGTTGTCCTTGGCGTCTTTCCTAATTGTTCTAGGCGTCGTGGGCTGTTGTGACAAGGCATCCCACTACCGCCTGGGGTTCCGATAACTTCTCTTTCTCCGGCCATTGGTGTTTCTAGGATTGGATCTAATGAAGGAATTGAAACAGATGGTCCCTATTGCTGATTCTTCTTTGCTTGCTGCCTCTTCTTCCGATTCTTGCTATTATTTCTTCTAGCAGTCCTCTCAATTTCAGAATCAAAAAGCAGTTGATCTTCTGGTATCTGACCTCGCATAAACGGGTTTCAACAATCTGACCAAAAAGAATTAGCAAACAAGATGGATAAAAATATGATAATTATATACATAAAAGAATTTTGTGCAAAATTGCTTAAGACAATAATTAACGCTGCAATGATTATAATATCTAAGCGTTAATCCCCGGCAACGGCGCCATTTTGATGTTAGTCAAAAGCAAGTATATTTTTATATCGATTCCACAGGGATTATTGCGATATCATAAACCGTTCAACGTCGATTATCATTTTAAGTTAGGGTTTCATCTTTTTGGTTACTAAACACTACTCGACTTTAAAAACATTATAAATAAAACGTAGAGTAATAGGGCATAAAAAGTGTTAGGATTAAAGTACGTCAATCAAACGTCGATTGTATTTGATTGATCATAAATATGGATTCTAGCTTTTCTTATATACGACATTATCACGTATCACTCGACAACGTCATTCGTGTCCAAATGACGTCGTGAGATCGATCGTATCGTTTAATCGACGATTTCTCAATCTATTAAACGATTCGAAAGCTTTACGTTCCGACACTTTGTGTAATTATCAAAACCAAATCCCATGTCTAGAATTTCTTATTTTGATAGAATATTATTCTAAACCTAGATTCAAAAGTATTTTTCAATATCATTTAAATCAAATATTAGAAGGGAAAACAAGAATAAATTCAATGATATATAAAAGGCTAGAATCATATATTTAAAATATCAAAAGTTTACAACTAAGAGTGATTGATTACCTAATAATCCCAACAAAGGAGATTAGTTGTTCATTCTCATGACAACAGTACAAAAGTATAAAGGAAGATGGAGATCAAATGCTAAGACTTGATTTCTCAAAGTTGCTTAGTTTAATCTTCACTTGAATCACTTTTGCTCAATGAAGTCTACCTCTCTTTAGCCCTATTCTCTTTCTGGAAATTTAAAATCTTAAGCTCTGAAAGTTATAAAACAGATTGCTAAGAAAAAATGAGCTAAAAAGCTTTTATACAACTGGGTTTTAACACGCTCGCTACAAGCAACGAGCTTGTCGCTGTAGCGACGGCAGATTTCTTGGCCAGTGGGGAAGCTCCACGTCAGCATATAGCATTAAACCGCCCTTGGTCGCTAAAGCGATGAGATATGTCGCTATAGCGATGGAACCTTCAAAATTCCCTGCCTAAGGTCGCTTGAAGCGACTGATCCATCGCTTGTAGCGATGAACTTTCCATTTTTCCCTGCCTAGGCTCGCTTGTAGTGAGGCATCCTGCGCTTGTAGCGATGAAGCTCTGATTTTCCCTGCCTACGCTCGCTTGTAGCGATGAAGCTTGCGCTTGTAGCGATGAGGCTTAAACAAAACTTCATATTTCTTTGCTCAATTCAGGTCCAAGCATGAAATTCCTGCATAATTAGATGGGGTAAGACATAGGATCACAAATTTGACATTTAACCAAAAATATGAGCTTATCCTAAGATAACTTGCAAAACAAGTAACATAAGTGCCTTAAAATATATCAAAAGATAACTACTTTTAAGCACTTATCATTACTCCACCCGGATGCACTCCGTAAAATGAACCAAGATAATGTATTGGTTGTTCAACGCTAACTTCTAACTTTATATTATGAAAAAGATGAATATGTGTATACATTATACCAAGAGATAAGACAAAGCAGTCACTAGTAAACAGAAAGTAATCGTAGGTTGTCCCCAGATCACTAAGTATGAGATTAAACATAAGATAAAGACATTTAGCGATCCTAGTTTTCCCTTGATCGCGAAATATGTAGAGAATGACGGTGATCATAGGTATCCCCAAGATTTCCAAAGTTAGTGCATGGCGACCCTAGGTTTCCCCGAGGTTGCCAACAGTAGGTTGGGTCGGAGCTCACTGAGACGTTATGTCTCATCCCTTCCTTCTGGTGCAGGTTCACAGGAAGCACGACACAAAGGTAAAGAGAAAGCTTTGGATTGATTGTGCTGATTTTATTGTTTATGGATGTTTGTACTCAGATGTTGTATTATGGTGTATATTACCAAGGATATTTTGTATCGGATTTCAGATTGTATTAATGACTTGTATCTTGTATCGACTATAAGCAAACTTTCTGTATTGTATTTAATGTATCCAGTACGAAATTTTAATACTCGTATGAGATCCTAGGCAATCTCTATATGGGTGTTACAATTTGGTATCAGAGCAGTTCGATTCATATTGTGCCTTGGGTCATTAAGATACAATCCAAGTATGTGGACCTCTTGGATCCAGGACATTATTCTAAATGTTATATCCAGTTAAAACTGATCACTTTGACTTGTATATGACAGCTAGAATAAGATGTCTGGGAGAAGAAGAGGACCAGGAAGACCTCGAACTAATCAGACCAGTGAAGAAAGTGGGGAACCTAATATGAATTTCTGGGAACAAATGATGCAACAGCAGCAGGCCTGGCAGCAGCAGTACCAGGAGCAACAGGCTCAAAATGCATTACAGCATCAGCAGATGATGCTAATGATGCAACAACGAGTACAGCAGCAGGCCCAATCCCAACAACAATGGATGGAAATGATGAATCAAGGGCAGGGATTCCATCCACAGCCACCACCTCCTCCCGTTATCGGTAATCCGGTTTTCCGGGAATTTAATAGGAATCATCCTCCTGAGTTTAATGGAGAGGGTGATCCCCAGGAAGCCAAGAGATGGCTGAAGCAAATGGAAAAGATTTTCCGGATGGCTGAATGTTCGGAAACTGATAAGGTGGTGTATGCCACGAATCAATTCAGAGGCGCAGCGGAAGATTGGTGGGAATCCACCCAACGTAGGATGCTGGCCAATGAGGTGGAAGTAAATTGGGAGAACTTTAAGGAGCTGATGTTGGAGAAGTACTTGCCCCTATCTTACCGAGTGAAGAAAGAACAAGAGTTTTTAGAGCTGAAGCAGGGCAACATGTCTGTTACAGAGTTTACGAAGAAATTTGAAAAGTTGTCTTATTATTCCACCCATAATGAATATGCCGGAAATGAGAACTGGAAAATGAATCAATACAAGCGAGGCTTAAGGGGTGAGATTGATACTGCTGTGAGCCTCCAGAGAACTACAAGCTATGATGAATTAGTTCACGATAGCCTAGTTGTTGAAGCGGGTCTTGCAAAAACCTCTAAAGAAAGAGCAGCAGCATTTGAAAGAAGAAAGAGTAGAATGCCAGACAAGTACCATGACAAGCTAAAACCGAAGGGGTTACCTCATAGGGGAAAGTAGACGTATTCACCGAAGGCAGGTACCACTTGCAACATCTGTGGAAAATCACATTACGGTGAATGCATGAAGGGTACAGGTGTTTGTTACGGGTGTAAGAAGCCGGGGCACATTATAGCAAATTGTCCAGAACGGAGGAATAGGAGTGGAGCCGAGGGCACTACCACTAGTAAAGGCAGGGTGTACTCCCTTGATGGCGCAAAAGGCTCTGGCTAATGAAGATCTGATTGCTGGTATGTGTTATCTTGGTTCGAATCCAGTTAGAGTTCTTTTTGATTGTGGCGCAACTTGTTCTTTTATTTCTTATAAGTGTGTTGAAACGCTGCAATTACCTTTATTTCCATTGAATCCTCCGATGACGGTGTCTACCGCTACTGATGGCGGAATTGTGGCAAGTTATGTTTGTGAAAACTGTCATATCACTGTGTCTAGTAAGACATACTATGTTGATTTAGTGTGTCTCCCTATGGAGCAACTTGATGTGATCTTAGGCATGGATTGGCTCTCCGCCAACCATGTGTATATTGGATGCTCCGAGAAAAGCATTTATATGCCAACGAGTGATACGACAGAAGGTGTTGCCCTATCTGAATTGATTAACCGTACACATCAGTTAATTCAATTTATTTGTGCTCAAGATAAAGGGTTTTATGTTATGCTCACTGTGACTTCAGAACCAGAACTAAGTCCCAGTGACATTCCGATTGTGAATGAGTATCCCGATGTTTTTCCTTCTGAAATAACTAGTTTACCTCCGGAGCGTGAAGTGGAATTTTCTATTGACCTTGTTCCGGGAGCGGAACCAGTGTCTGTGGCACCGTATAGGATGTCACCTTCAGAGCTTAAGGAGCTGAAATCTCAGCTAGAAGAGTTAATTCAGAAACATTTCATCCGACCAACTGTATCGCCGTGGGGTGCACCGGTCTTGTTGGTTAAGAAGAAATACGGAAGTATGAGTTGTGTATAGATTATCGCCAATTGAATAAAGTGACCATCAGGAATAAGTATCATCTTCCAAGAATTGACGACCTTCTAGATCAACTCAAGGGAGCGACAGTATTTTCTAAGATTTATCTTAGGTCGGGTTATCATCAGATCCGCATCAAGTCATCAGACGTGTCCAAAACGGCGTTCCAAACGCGCTACGGGCACTATGAATTTTTGGTTATGCCTTTCGGTGTAACTAATGCTCCAAATGTATTCATGTATTATATGAACAGGATTTTCTAACCTTATCTAGATCAATTTGTGGTAATTTTTATTGATGACATCTTGATCTACTCCAAGGACCCTCGAGAACATGCTCAGCATTTGAGGATTGTTTTAAATGTTCTTAGGGAAAAGCAGTTGTATGCCAAATTCAGTAAGTGTGAATTCTGGTTGTCTGAAATTAAGTTTTTGGGTCACGTTATTTCTCAAGGAGGAGTAGCCGTTGATCCGTCCAAAATTGAAGCCGTTCTCAGTTGGGACAGACCCAAGAATGTGGCCGAAGTCAGGAGTTTCTTAGTCTTGGCTGGTTATTACCGAAGGTTTATTATGAAGTTTTCTCAGATTGCCTTACCCTTGTCACGCCTCACTAGAAAGGATGTGCCCTTTATTTGGGACGAAGAATGCAAAGAGAGCTTCAGAATCTTAAAAAGGAAATTGACTAAAGCACCAGTGTTGGCAATACCAGATCCTGACAGGAGATACACCGTTTTCTGCGATGCATACTCTAAAGGACTGGGTAGTGTACTTATGCAAGGAGAGAATGTGATAGCTTATGCGTCTAGACATCTCAAGACTCATGAAGAGAATTACCCCACCCATGATCTAGAGTTAGCAGCTATAGTCTTTGCATTGAAAGTGTGGAGGCATCATTTGTATGGTGCGCAATTTGACTTATTCAGTGACCACAAAAGTTTGAAGTATTTGTTTGATCAACGGGAACTAAATATGAGACAGAGAAGGTGGATGGAATATCTAAAAGATTTTGATTTTGATTTGAAATACCACCCAAGAAAGGCAAATGTGGTAGCAGATGCTTTAAGTTGAAAGGCCTTAGTTAAGGCTGAAGTGATGATGCATACATGTGGTCTATATGAAAAGTTTAGGGATCTTGATCTCAATGTCATCGAGATAGAAGAAGGCATTATGTTGAACAAGCTAGAGATTTCATGCGACCTACGGTCTAGGATTGCACAAGCTCAGAGTATGGATATGGACCTTCAAAGAAGAGTTGGTCAATCAGAGTTTTCTTTGGCACCAGATGGCACACTACTGTTTGAAGGAAGAATTTATGTTCTGAATAATGCGGAATTGAAAAGGTTGATTTTAGAGGAGGCGCACAAGAGCAGTTTTAGCATTCATCCGGGTACCACCAAGATGTATCAAGATTTGAAGAGAGATTATTGGTGGCCTGGTATGAAGACGGACATTGCGGAATTTGTATCACGATGTATTGTGTGTCAGCAGCTAAAGATTGAACATCAAAGGCCTGCAGGGATGTTAGTACCCTTGGAAATTCCTCAATGAAAATGGGAAGAGATAACTATGGACTTTGTGAGTGGATTACCTCGAACTCAGCAAGGACATGACTCTATTTGGGTAATAGTAGACTGGTTAACCAAGTCTGCTCATTTCTTTCCAGTTAAGACTACTTACCGAGCCTCTCAGTATGTCGAATTGTTCATCTCAGAGATTGTAAAACTTCATGGTGTTCCTGTTAGTATTGTATCTGATAGAGATCCGATCTTCACATCCCACTTTTGGAAAGCTTATCAAAGGGCTTTAGGAACTAGATTAAAGATGAGCACGTCCCATCATCCTCAAACAGACGGTCAATCCGAGAGAACCATTCAGACGTTAGAGGATATGCTACGTGCGTCCTAGAAGATGGAGGAAGTTGGAATAATCACCTACCTTTGATTGAATTTTCTTACAACAATAGTTACCATTCCAGTATCGGAATGCCACCTTATGAAGCCTTATATGGTAGGAAGTACAGGACACCACTTTGTTGGGATGAATTCGGAGATAAAAGCATTTTAGGACCTGAGATTATTCAGGAAACCACTTTGAAGATTAAATCCATTCAAGATAAGATGAGAACAGCGCAGAGTCGTCAGAAAAGTTATGCAAATAAGAGGCGAAGGCCTTTAGAATTCGAAGTGAGAGATCATGTATTCCTTAAAGTTACACCTAAGTTGGGCCTAAGAGGAGCTTTCAGAACAAAGAAACTTTGTCCAAGGTATATTGGGCCATTTCAGATACTCAAGCATGTCGATCCAGTAGCTTATCAGTTAGCTCTGCCACCGGCCATGTCAGGTTTGCATGATGTCTTCCATGTCTCTCAATTGAGGAAATTCATTAACGATCCTTTTCAACCAGTAGAGTTGGACACTATTGACTTGAGATCAGATTTAACATACCAACCTGAACCATAGCAAACTGTTGAACGAGATGTTAAGTCCTTGAAAAACAAAGAGATTCCAATTGTCAAGGTGGTGTGGAAAGGGTCTTCCGACGGTGAAGCTACGTGGGAGCTAGAGTCAGAGATGCAGAAGAGCTATCCACATCTATTCTCAGGTAAATTCTAAATTTCGAAGATGAAATTTCTTTAAGGGGGTAGAGTGTAATATCCCGCTTAGATGTAACTGTTATCAGTAATAGAGGATTAATATGAAGCAATAGCAAGCTTGTAATTATGGAAGAAAGGATTTTTAAATAAGGAAAAACAAGATATTTTCCTCATATTTTCTTCTTCCATTCTCTCTCTACTACAACAGATTTTCTCCTCCCTCTCTCTAAGAATTTTCGGCCACCATCATTTCTCATCACCATCCATCTAAACTTCATCAAATCTTGTGGAATCTTGGCTAGCAAGCCTAATTTTGGGGAGTTTAGAACAAGAGGAAGTTAAGAAAAAACAAGGAAGGATCAAGAACCAAGCTAGGGTTTTGGAACAAGCTTGGCAAAGCACCAATCAAGGCTTAAGGTGAGCTCCACAGGGTTTTAGAACCCACCATGAGTGAGTTGAGTGTGTAATTTTATCATATGCTAAGTTAGTGATTTAGTGCCCTAGACTCTAATACTTGTCAATTCCTTGTTATATTATGTTAAAACTGTTTAATTGCAAAAGAAAATCCTTTTTAACATCTTTGGGAAGCTTGGGTAAGCTGAGTTGAGATAAAATGGTGAAAAATGCAATTTCTGAATATTTTCTGAACTGTCATGGTCGCTACAGCGAGCTGGAGCTCGCTGCAGCGAGCAGGCGTGATTTTGATTCTGCCTACGGTCGCTATAGCAACCAGCCCGTCGCTATAGCGAACTCACCAGGACAGTTTTTGACAGCTGAGCTGTTTAGGGTGTTCTGGTGCGCGTAAGCAAGGTTTTTCGCAACTGTTTTCTTCAAAAACATTTAAGAATCAATGAACACCATTTTACTCCATCCTTGAGGTTCCCAAAGGATAAAATCAATTAAGAAAACAAGGTTTAGACAATGTGTTAGAGAAACGGGGGAAGAAGGTTATTTAAGTTATGGAAGCTTTTGTTCAAAGTTTCATCCTCGAGAATGATGTATGCTAGGGTTAAGATTAGAACCCCTTAAAGAGTTAATGAGAATGAGAATGTACCTAGGATAGCAAGTTAAGATGCACTCAATTAGGTGTGCGTAAGCACAAGAAATGATTTAATTTTCAAAGTTCAGAACCTTATGTATAGGTTGAGAATCATGTGACTAAGTACTTGAAGGATGCATTAGAAATGCACATGGTTAGATTGATGTATTAGACATACACACGAACGATAAGACAAGAATTTTATGTTAAAGATTAAACGTGTCCATCAGGCTCCGGATTATGCCGGATGGGATTTCTCCGAAAGGGCTATCCACACGAAAGTTTATAAGATTATGTTTAACGTGTCCAGCAGGCTCCGGATTATGCTGGATGGGACTTCTCCGAGAGGATTGTCCATACGTATGTTATAAGATTAAGCATGTTCATCAGACTCCGGATTATGCCGGATGGGACTTCACCGAGAGGGTTGTCTACATGCAAGTTAAGTTGTGTTCAGCAGACTCCGGATTATGCCGGATGGGACTTCATCGAGAGGGTTGTCCACACATCGATAAGAGAAGTCCGATGTTAGCCTGATATGATAGGAATTTCACCGGTATGATGGGAGATGTACTTCAGGGTTACTCCACCCGGATGCACTCCGTAAAATGAACCAAGATAATGTATTGTTTGTTCAACGCTAACTTCTAACTTTATATTATGAAAAAGATGAATATGTGTATACATTATACCAAGAGATAAGACAAAGCAGTCACTAGTAAACAGAAAGTAATCGTAGGTTGTCCCCAGATCACTAAGTATGAGATTAAACATAAGATAAAGACATTTAGCGATCCTAGTTTTCCCTCGATCGCGAAATATGTAGAGAATGACGGCGATCATAGGTATCCCCAAGATTGCCAAAGTTAGTGCATGGCGACCCTAGGTTTCCCTGAGGTTGCCAACAGTAGGTTGGGCCGGAGCTCACTGAGACGTTATGTCTCATCCCTTTCCTTCTGGTGCAGGTTCACAGGAAGCACGACACAAAGGTAAAGAGAAAGCTTTGGATTGATCGTGCTGATTTTATTGTTTATGGATGTTTGTACTCAGATGTTGTATTATGGTGTATATTACCAAGGATATTTTGTATCGGATTTCAGATTGTATTAATGACTTGTATCTTGTATCGACTATAAACAAACTTCTGTAAATTATTTAATGTATCCAGTACGAAATTTTAATACTCGTATGAGATCCTAGGCAATCTCTATATGGGTGTTACAGTGATCTTATTTCCCTTTTTTTGTTTTTAATTACGGAAAAGGGGCTAAATGTCATGTTGAGTTCAGTTGTAGCAGCGGGCTTGTTGTCTGAGTACAGAGTGGGAGAACCCATCAATCATGATTTCACATATGCATTATGTTGATGATACGCTTTTATTAGCTGATAGGAGTTGGGCTAATGTTAGAGCGATGAAAGTGACCCTTATCATGTTTCAAGTAATTTCTAGTTTGAAGGTTAATTGTCATAACATCATGCTGGTGGGGTTGAATGTTCCTAATTCGTTTCTGAATGAGGTAACCTCGGTTATGAATTACATAAGTGGTAATGTAATATTTTTATATTTTGGTTTGTCAATTGGAGGAGATGCTCGATGTCTTCAGCTATAGCGGCGGGGTTGTTGTTTGAGTACAGAGTGGGAAAACACATATGTCAGTAATTCACACCCGCACTCCGCTGATGATACGCTTTTATTAGCTGATAGGAGATGGGCAAATGTTAGAGCGATGAAAGCGATCCTTATACTATTTGAAGTAATTTTGGGTTTGAAGGTTAATTTTCATAAGAGCATGCTGGTGGGGTTGAATGTTCCGAACTCGTTGCTGAATGAGGTAACCTTAGTTATGAATTGCATTAGTGGTAATGAACCATTTTTGTATTTGGGTTTGTCAATTGGCAGAGATGCTCGATATCTTCAGATTTGGTTTCCATTGCTTGACCATATTAAGAAGAGATTGCAGGGTAGGAAAATTCATCATTTGTCTCTAGAGGGCCGTTTGGTGCTTTTGAAATATGGCATCTCATCACTTTCGGTCTATTTCCTCTCCTTCTTTAAGCTTTCCACATGTATCATCTTTTCTATTGAGTCAGTATTTAAATGTTTCTTTTTGGATGTGTGTGAGGAAATTAGGAAAATACCTTGGATTAAATGGGATATGGTTTGTTTAGAAAAGGAAAATGGAGGTTTCAAGGCGCGTAAAATTCGGGAATTTCATTTGTCTTTGTTAGAAAATTGGTGCTTGAGGTTGCATGAGAAGCAGGATAGTTTGTGGTTTAAAGTTCTAGCAATGATATATGGGATTGATGGAGGAAGAGTGAGAGAAGGAGGACAGTTAGGGTCACCTTGGTTGAATCAGTTGTCATCAATGAGGTGTGGGATGGTCTAGAGGTGGGTAGGTGGTTTGACAATATTTTGGTGCATCTGGTGGGTGATGGGGGTCACTACACATTTTTGGACTAATGGGTGGTTGGAGGGGGGCGTTGAATGCTAGATACAGAAGATTGTTTGATTTGGTGGAGAATAAAGATATAACGGTAGCCGAAATGCCTGCTTTAGATTGAATTTTAGGTGGTTAAGGTTGGAAGTGGTTGGGTTGATTTTTTGCCAGGGAGGAGGACTTATGGGGGGAATGTAGCGCTCTTTTATCTAACATTGTTTTGCAGGATGGTGTGGTAGATTATTGGAAGTGGCGGTTATTGCCTGACAAAGTCTATATTGTTCGAGGTGTTTATCATTTCTTAACGATGATGGATGATAATCATTTTAACGACTATCACGACATTATTTGGAAAAAAACAATTTCATTGAAAGTTTCTATTTTTGCTTGGAGACTATTTAGGAATCGAATTCCACAAAGGATAACCTGGTAAGGTATTGCATGATTCAACCAAATTTGAATGTTTGTGTTACTGGGTGCCGGCATGAGGAAACTATAGACCATTTATTTGTAGTGTCATATTTTTGGAAGCTTATGGAGTCTAGTCTAGCAATGGATGGGTATAACCTCAATAAATTTCATTCAGTTGTCTAGTCATGGTATGCATTTTAGCTCTTTGTGTTGATACTCCAAGAATATAAGGTCTTCAATGTATATTGTTTGGTTGGTTGTTGTTTGGGTTATTTGGCGAGAGAGAAATTCACACTTTTTTCGACAAATTGAAGAGACTCTGGCTAAGTTACTTGACATAGTTTATTATTGATATCAACAATTGGTGGGTTAACCCTTTATTGTATACGGGGTGATTTACCAATTGTTTGTTTTTGTGTTGTTACTATTTGAGTTTTGTAATATATTTTTGATTTTCAGAGTTCTTCTAGTGCTAAGGAGAGCCTCTTGATTGGTATATAGATATTTCGGCTTGTTCAAAAAAAATATTAAAGCCAAACAAGCATATTCTCCAACATGTCATTCTCTGGGTTGATTATGTATTTAGATTTTTCTAGTTTGCTTAAAAAAGTGTAACCGTTTGGAGAGGATAAAAAAGATGAGAAAACGGCCAATTTTGTTACTGACATATTGCAAGACACTCTCAAATAGGTCTCTGAGATTATGAATATTTTTAATTAATTTCTGACTCTTTCAAATTTTACTTGTATTAGTCATTCTGAAAACATGTTAGGAAGTTCGATTCATGGATGAAACAATTTTTTTGGTCAAGCTTTACTGACCTCCCGACCGAACTCTGGATTACCAAGACCCCTTCCCCTGAGAACCGGATGGTTTAAACCAAAAAAATTTAGGGATTGAATTGATATTAAGTAGTTAAAGATAGGAATTAAAATGATAGTAAACTGTTAAAATATAAAGATATAATTGATCATCATTGATTAAATTTGAGATCAATTTGACAATTTAATATAATCAAAAACTTGGTTGAAATATCCATAATCTCATAAACTATTTGATAATGTCTTACAAAGTGAGAGATTAATTTATTTATTTCTTATGGGGATGATCAATTTGCCAAAATGGTTCTCCCGTCCTAGAATTAACGTTCATAAAACCTTCGATGATTACAAACTCATCTAAGACATTAGGGAGTTGTGATCAAACAAGAGTGTTATGAGTCAAGACATTGACCTTAATGACTTTGTTGAGACAACTTATTCTATTACTTTGACAAATTTTTAACACACTTGCAAAAAGTCTATCAGATCCCAACACACTAATGCAGCGGCCCCGAAATGAACCAAATTTAAAATTATAAAATAAACTTGCATCTCTTCTATTTAAATCCAATTAACCAATTAGGTTGATTAGCCTTCCAAACCTAAATACAAATTTCTATATGGAGCAAGTACATGACTCAATTAAAAAATGTCCAAGAAGTTAAGGATGAAAATAGCATGCAAATACAAATTTCCTTATCGAGTAAGTACAAAACTTAAGTAGAAAACGTCCAAGTTATGGATGAAAATAGCATGTTCTCATCATAGGTTTATCAACAAAGTATTGACAAATAAATATCATGACTAATTATGTCAAAAAAAAAAAATATCATGACTAATGAAAGTGAACTACACATGTTTCTAAAAAAAAAAAAAAGTGTACTATACATGGAACCTAAAACTATGTCTGTCCCTAATATATACAATGGCTATTAAACACCAGAATTTTTTTTTTTTTTACAAAATCCGACACCAACATTGTGTGTTTGTAAAGTTTTCTGACTGTTGTATTACTATTCTACCTCTTCAAGTTTGTTTGTCTCACCACTGGTCCGACGTCCATACTTCTTTGTATAGGCGTATTGGCTTTCATGTGTCTAAATAGCACAACTGATTAAACAATTGGCCAAACCTTTCTATCACGAGGTACTTCCACAATGGTCAAGGTTTCTTGCCTTGTCATGATACCGGAATCGAGATGCAAATCATGATAACCAATCCCTGACCTCTTTTGTTGCTGAACTACCAAAACAGAACCATCAAAAGTAGAATCTGAAGCCACTAACATGTCTCCCATAGGACCAAGTTCTGGATACTCATTCCATTCAGACAATCCAGTAAACAAATTTGACTCACTTGAATGTCTTCTACCAACCAAAACCAAATCAAAACAACATTCAAGTGACCTTATAACATTTATCATTTCAACACTATCTCTTGCTATTTCCTCTTTATAGTCATGACGTTTAATTTGAATACAATCCACTTTAAACCTATGAATCAAATCGCCGTCCGGATCCCTATTCATCAAGTTCTTATTTTTCTTTCTAGGCTCCATTATTCGAACCAACGTGATCCTTACGTTTGGGTGCTTCGCCATTCGCATCGCGTATGCTAACGCTTCGCGATCGTCCTCACCTTCGATGAAAACTATTCCAACACTATAGAATGAGACACTAGTTAAAGGGTTGTTACTATTCAAAGCACCGCGTTCGATTAGAATCCCAACTGAACAAGGCGTCGTTCTGAGCAAGTGGCGATTTAAAGCTCGAACCGGGGGTGCTGCTTCTGTAATTCCGTTAGGTCTCCATTGTCTATGAAAAGGCACAATCAACAAACACACTCTCTTTTCAGCAACTTGCATACATATTTCATCATGCATTGTCTCATAAGGCGAGATCGATGTGAAGAGTTTCACAATCACATTATTCGACTTTTGTTGCTCATATGATCTAAAGGCGTTTATTATGCGTTTTGAACAAGAAGAGTGCGAAGAGTGCGCCGAATTTGTCTTGGTGCATGTTTGTTGATGATCAATGAAAAGTGGTGCTGATCTTCCTCTAAGTTGAATAAGATGTAGGACATAGAAACAAATAGGATTTTCCAAAGAAGGGTTTGACATTTCAAGAAGATTGATAATGGATGGTGTGTTTTCTTGACTGTGTACACATGCCATGAGACGTAGCTCAATATCTGAAGTTGATTGTTCAATGGTTCTTTTCCTGTTTAAGGACAAGTATCTCTTAGATGGTTCATATAGGAATTTCAGAATGGGTGTGGTTATTCCTGTTAACCATAGAACAGCTATCAACCCACTACCATATGATTCTTCGTCCATAAACTGCAACAAACAATGTATACATATAACATATTCATATTCATATATGCATCTATTGATGATCAACATTATTGCACTCATTTTTCAAACAACCCATGGATTAATCCCTAAATTATCGCTCTCTCCAATTTTATATCTAAAGTAGAACGTGGACATGTATTTATAAGCGGGCCAGTCTTCGGCTCACAAGCCGGTTTGATATTGCACAGTTATGTCTGGCCTAAATTCTAAAAATTGTGATAATTTAAAAACTAAATCATAGTTTATTCCTCATTTTTCTCTCTTTGAAAATTAACCACATACATAATGGAAAATTAGAAGAAGGGTATGTTGAATCTTACATAAAGGTGTAGAGAAGTCTGCAAGTAAAGTACTTGTGTGATGCCTTGAGCACTCATAAGTAGTCCTAAAGATAGAACATCAGTAACTGGCATCTTCCAATAAATTGAAGCCAGCATAGTACCACCAACCTTCCCCAAATATGCAACTACAGCAACAACTTGCACAATTGCAAAGGTACGAGCATCAATTAGGAAAAATTTGAAACTAGCACCACTAAAAAGAAAGTACAATGGCAAAAATATTGTTGACACCATTGTTTCCAATTTTTCAGTCAATGCTGATCCTAATGGAGGTCCATCAGGTACAGCCATGCCAAAAATTACAGGACCAAGCATAAAATGTTCTCCAATAACCTCACTAAATAATGAGCAGCCTAATAACATTAAAAATACCGAAAGTATGTACGATTCTTTAATTGGTTTCCCTTCTGGTGTTTGTCTTATCATCCAAAACATTATGGGACGTAAAACACATATTGTGAAAGCAATCATAGCCAGCAAACAAATTGTCATCGAATTTATAGAAGAACTATCTTTCCTTAAACTTGCTTGTCTCTGCGCGACGACAGACGTAATCCACAATAATGAAATGGTTCCACTCACCATGGATGCAGATATCCCTATTCGACCCATTTCGGAGTTTAATAGCTTTAAATCGGCTAAGTGAATCGCGGTGACGTGAAATGAAGCGGTTGATAAGATAAATACAAGGGAAAATATGGATTCATAGATAACTTCATCAGGGGTTATTATTAGTTTTCTTAGTAGAAGTGCCATTGATATGCTCATTATTAGTGGTGCAAAAAATGAAAATATTCCAATTGCCCAAGCTTTTTTCCCTGATCTTATAACAATACTTAGATCGATTTTGATTCCAATTAAGAACATGTACATCATGCACCCAAAAAATGCGATTGTGTTACTTATGTAGAATGTTTTTGGTGGGAATAGCCATTTTTTTATGAACTCACTTTGCCCCATAACTGATGGTCCTACTATCAAGCCAGCCTGAATACATTTCAAAAATAAAAGAGTTTATTAGCATGTTTTACACAAGGACACATTCTCAAAGAAAATGCTATAGATAAGAAATTAATCCAGTGTTAAAATTTCACATGATACTTATGTAGTATAAAATTTACATATCTAACTCTAGGTTTGCAGATAACAATATCCTAATCCAAATATGCAAGCTAAAGATTAACATAATTTAAATAAGATTATTTTGTATCATATGATATTCATTCTCCTAAATATCACAACCCTTAAAAGAGAAATGGTCTAGTTTGTTCTATCAAAAATAATTCAGTAGCAAGTTTTCTTGAGAAATTCAATTCTTCTCACAACCCTTATGCGAGTGTCTAGTTTTCACACGGTTTTGTTGGTTTTCACATGGTTTGGAAAGAAGCCATTTACACATTTAGTGCTTTAATTATACAAGTCTATTAATTCCCAGTATTTGTTTTTCAATTTCAATGATCATTTAGGAATGTTTGTTATTCTCATTTGATCAACACCTAAAATTTCAATGTATTAACTCTATAATTTGATCCATCAATGACCAATGAAATTTCAATACTTTTCCTTAAAGCTATAATCAGAATAGCAAATGTATCAATCTTAACTTTTGCTCGCATTTGCTCCTCTCAAGTCTCAGGTTAGATTATTTCTGGTGTCAATTTTGGTGGGCTAATTTGACTTATTCAAAAGAAAAAAAAAATTGCTTGCATGGTTTTAATGCGGCAAAAGCATAACAGAAAATATTAAATATATTACCAGCATTTGTGGAACGAAGCTGCTCTGTCCAAGTGGTGCAAGTATGAATTGTAAAATTGTGGTCAAGAGAGAAACTAAAGAAGTTTGTAAAAATAGCACTGGCAATGTGTAACTAAATGGGCTATCATGAAAGAAAATTCCTTTTGATCTTTGATACTTGTTCATGTGTTCACATACCCATATTCTTCTGTTAAGTATAAGACCGGTAACGTTCGTGTCTACGTTAGTTGCAGCCATGTCACATTAATTACTACAAATCGAGCATGATTTGGAGAAGAGATTATGTTATTAACTAATCTTCATGGAATTGATGAGGAGGAAGGGGAAGAAAATAGGGTGAAAGACAAACCCCTGATTTTTTTTATTTTTTTTACATAAGAAACCCCTGAAATATTGTAAAGCTAATGTTTAAATTTATTTGGAGGATGTAACTTTGTGCGAAGTATATTGATTATTAATTTCACAAGTGGTAACGCTGAATTGTGGGTTTGATGTTTTAAAATTAGTTTTGTTTTGTGATTAGTCTATGATGATATTTTTAGTAGTGAATTGATGGTATTGGGTTAGGAATTATAATGGGTTTAAGTCAATAACTTTATTAGCTTTAGTTTAGTATGTTTAATTTAGGGATGCATAAAGTGATAAACCCTTTCATTTTACCTCTTTCCAAAACCTAAATAAAAAACTAGAAGAAGAAAAGAAAGAAGAATTATGATCATCTTTCAAAAGATAAATCTAATTTTACAAATCCGAGAAGTTGGCGTCTGTGTAATGTAAAACAATAGCCTCTTCCAATTTGATTTCACTAGCATAATTCAAAAGAACCATCATGATACTAATTAAAATATCATATATACAAATGCTTTATCGATTGATTTTGTATTATACTTTAGGGATTTTGTATAAGTATGTATCCTTTGGAAGATGATCATAATTTTTCTTGACCATCGTTACCTGCTTTCTTTTCTTCTTCTAGTTTTTTATTTAGGTTTTGGAAGGGGATAAAATGAAAATACCCATTTTACAATCTAATTTTCATTTTTATTTTTTATTTTTTTTTTCAAAAATGTGAGATGAATTTTAAAAAAATAAAAATTAAACTAATTTGTCCAGACAGCATGCCACGTCAGTTTAGTTGCCAAGTCAGATGGGACCAAGGTTGTTTTTGATAGAATCTTTGAATGGCAAGAGGAGATCAAAAATATTATTTTTTACACGGGGTTTTTCAAAACTAACAGGGGACGAAAAATTATTTAGCCCTAAATTCTTTGAGGGAAATCATATTTGTTGCTCTATCAACTTCAAACAATGTCCAAAACAATCGGTTGGCTTTCAACCAAATTATTCTTGAAACACAATTGAAGATAAAAAATTTTCTGTAGTTACACTATTAAAAATATAAGGGTTAATAGTGTTTTACCTCCTAGGTCATTTCCGGGTTACCCTCCGTAAAAAAAGAAATTAAACTACGTCCTTGTAATTTGAAAAAAAAATTGGTTTTGGACATTCATGGCATCAAATTACAAAATTTATGTTACTTTCGCCCCCTGTAATTTGAGCAAATTTTGGTTTACCCCCCTGTCATATCATCGATTTTGTACAGTCAGAATTCATGAAGGTCCAAAACCAAAAATCTTTAAATTACATACCCTGCTTCTTAGAACTCCAGGAGATTGGAGCAACACCGATCATGAAGAGGTAGCATTCAGTACTATTCTTATCATTTTGATCTCCTCCCCAGTCAGAATCTAAATATCCATAGATTGTTGCCTTCTTATCAGGGTTTCTTTTATTAGGAATTAGCACTCCATAGTCAATTGTGCCTCTGATGTATTTTAGAATTCTCTTAGCAACTATCAGATGGCAAGTTTTAGGTTGCTCCATGAACCTACTAACTAATCCCACACTGTGAGCTATATTTAAACCATACAAAACTTTTCTTAACCTATACACTTTCCTTTCCTGACATTTGATCTCAAAACCAAGTGGTTGCTTGACATATATTTTTTCTTCTAATGGTCCATTCAGAAAAGCAGACTTTACATCAAGTTGATGCATCTTCCAGCCTCTATATGTTGCTATTGCAACCACTATTCTAATAGTTTCAATCCTTGCTACTGGAGCATATACTTCATTGAAATCAATACCAAACTTTTGTAGGAGGATACCAACTACTACGTAAAATTCATCTAAAAAATGGAGATATACACACTAAAGTTTTATTGGCCTTTACTCCATCCGTCACATATGAAGGTAGTATACACATTTAAAGCAAACCAATCGCTTAAGGCCTCAATATTGTATTTATTTTTTAATTGCTTCATAGTATTAATTTTATTGATTAATTTTACTACTAATAAATTTGATAAAAAATTATTTATCAGGACTCCAAAAAAAATATTAATTATGACATCAAAAAACTTATTAACCATGTAGGTATATTTAATATTTATTTTTGTAATGCTTAATATTGTAAAAATCAGTTAGATTTTTAACTTTTAATTTACAATTTTTTTACGAAGATTTAATTTACTATTGTTACTTTTTTTTTAAAGAATTTAACTATTGTTACTTGTTATTATGTAAAAGGTAAAACATCAATATTCTCTTTAGATTTGTTGGGCTGATTTGGTAGAAATTCGATCATTTATAGTTCACTGATTTTCATGATAAAATGAGCTTCAATTATTTCAACAAAAAAATGAGCTTCGATCACTAAAAAGTACTGCTATATATTGCGAAACTATTGATGCCAAAACTCACGAAATTATACATGTTTACGGTAATTTTCAAAATGTTGGTCAAACTTTCAATTTATTTCCTCCGTTCTTAAATATATGTCGCAGTTAATCACTTCACACACATCAATACACAACTGTGACAATTAATATATTTAATTATGTCAATAGATTTGTAAAAGCTTGAGCAATTTAAAAATATTCATCGAAACAAATGGAACAACATCTTACACGATAATATTTATATTTATATATTAGTTCAAAAATATTATCAAAATAAATTAAATGAATAATGTACATTGTAAAATTGTGACATATTGTATTTAGAAACGGATGAATTATAAGTTAACAGAAATCATGGAGGAGTGTGGGTGAAAGTGGCCAACAAGGTAGCGTTGTTATTTTGTGTGAGCAATTCGCGATATTTGGCATTTCCGTGACTAAAATACACTACTCTTATTAATTATGAGTAGTCGTTTGAGTAATTAGAAATGTCGAGTACAATATCCTCGTGAGTTTATCTCATTTGATAAGGGACATTGCATCATATATTCATGGGCCGAGCTTTAAACGCCGGACAACTTACTTATTCACCTTAAAAAAGTGAATTTATACACACTAAACTACTTAAAAAAAAAGTTAAAGGACAACAAGTAAAAATATATTAATAGAAAAAGCACCACCAAAAAAATATTAATAGAAAAAAGGCACTGTGGTCATGAATGAATATGTGGTTTGTCCATATGTCCCAAGACATAAGACATGTGAAGGAACTCTTTCATTTCCTAGACAACATTTCCTAGACAAGGTACGAGGATATGGCTTGCTCTTTTAAGGTATCTCTTATCTCCATTCTCTTTAACGGCTACTATCCCTTGTTGGAAATCCACCAATCTCAACATAATCCACATTTTATACATGTAACACAATGTATTATTAAAGCATTGTAGTCACATTAAAACTTAGATCTTTTGATGAATTTTGGTTTTGGCGATATTTTGGGTTTCAAAAAAATGCAACTCTTTTATCCCCTACACTGCGTCATTGTTGTAAATGCATTGTAAATTGCTGACATTACCAGTGGTGTCATTATACGTCATCAGCATATTTATGAACACGGCACGAACTTTTTTTAATTAGATCTCATGATCTTATCTACAGATGTTATCTATTCAACTGGATTTGGATCTCACAAAATAAATAAATATTATAGACCCTGTTAACATACTTCCTACGGCTTATAAACAAATGGTCATGTTAACAAATACTATACCATAAGACTATTGTCGAGTTTGGTAACGCAGACCTGTAATTTAAGCAGGGACGTTAAGATATTGCAAGAGGTCCTTCAACGTGTGCAAAAAAAAATGCTATAAGACCATTGTTGAATCCATAAAAAAGAAAAAATTGTTTTATAAATATAAGTCAAAGTAGTCTCAAAATAATGATTAGATCACTTTTTAAAAAATAAATTGCCTCTTTTAGTTACATAAGGTATTTGTTAGCATTTTCCATAAACAAAAATTCTTCATAATTGTTTATCCTCAAATATGAGTAAGTGTCAAACTAATCTATTGTGTTTAAAGTTTGTTTGGTGAGCACAATAAGTTCAGTGTACTGATAGGTGTGCCGTAATTGTTTGCCCACAATAATCCGCTTGCAATCAAAAGGAGTTCAGTGTACTGATAGGTGTGCAGTGTGTGATGATTTTGGTGAGGATAGTACTCATTTGTTCTTTATGTGTAATAAAAGCATGCTCTGCTGGCAACATATTGGTTTATGGAGTCATTTGATGGTTGTTTTCGATTTGAATGCAAGTTTTCAAACAAATGTTTTTGCTATCTTACAACACTTGGACCAGCAGCAAAAACAAGTATTCAGTGTGACTCTCTGGAGTATTTGGAAGCATCGAAACTACAAGGTATGGAACGATATTACTGAAACAACTCAAGATATTTGTGCTCGTGTAGGTTATCTTCTTACTAGTTTGAGGAATGCCCAGATTATTTGTCACCTTACCCATCAGCATCCCATTTCACTGAATGATTTGAAGTGGATTAAACCAGTTCCCAGCAGGTCCAAATGTAATATTGATGCATCCTTCTCTCAAGCTTTGAATCGGGTTGGTATTGGTGTGTGCACTCGAGATGATGAAGGTCGTTATGTTTTAACCAAAAATGAATGGTTGACTCCACTCCTTGATGTGGATTTGGGTGAGGCTTTAGTTTTATTATCAGCTTTGTATTGGACTCGTGATTTACAGCTGGGCATTGTGGACTTTGAGCTTGATTCCAAAACTGTGGTGGATAGTATTTTTGGCAGTAAATGTGGCGTCTCTAATTTTAGCGCAGTGATAAATATGACTGTAGACGTCTGTTAGCTTCTGATTTAGTAACCTCTGATGTTAGGTTTATTCGGAGACAAGCCAACGAAGTCGCTCATAGCTCTGCTAGGGTGGCTTTGCGTCATGCTAGTTTCCATATTCATATTAGGATTCCATCTTGTATCTCTACTATTGTTTTAAATCAAATGCAATAAGTTTCTTCTTGTAAAAAAAAAAAGATATAACTTTTAAGTTCATACAATTAAAATAGATACATTCGATAACCATCATTTTTCCTCGAGTCTATAATTTATTTTTATTACCTTATGCTTCCTAAGTGTTTTATTATAAGTCGTTTTGACATTTTCACTTATATTAAAAAATGTAGTTAAGTTTGTATTGAAAAGAAAAATTATGAGTGATTTTACAAAATTGTTAATAACATAAGAGAAAGAGATTAAAAGAATAAAAAAGAGTAATAAATGGTAAAAAAAAAATATGATTGGAAAAATCATTAACGATGCATTAATACCGTAAAGTGACATATAATAAAACATAAATATTTCTTCAAAGTAACATATAGTAAATACGGAAGGAGTAGTGTTGTTTTTTATAATATAATTTAAATGATCATTTTTAAATGACAAATGTTAGTATGATAATTGTTATGTTAGTATTTTTTTTCTTATCAGAACTTAAACTTTTGACATTTAACTCAACAACTCGTTTAATTTTTTAACTCAAATCAGCTGAGCTACTCAACCCCTTTAATTCAAGTAGTCTTTTATAATTTGTTGTCCTTATGTTAAAGGACAATGAAATTTTAAAAGTGGATCTTATTATATGAGACAAAAGGAGTACAAGCACCTAATAGTTTATCATTTTTTTCTCTATGTTTTACCCATATTATCTTAATTAAAAAAATTAATTACGCATGTTTTCTTTGTCATTTCATATTTATATAACTTGCAAATCATGGGTTGTTGGGTCATAGTAAGAGCACTTGTAAGCCCTAAAACTTGCAAGTCATGAATAACATTTGCGCTAAATGTTTGACAAATTAGAATTTGTCATCACTATAGAATGATTGCCGAAAGAAAGTGAGTCGACGACCACTTCCTTGTGCAGATCTTGACAATAATCAATATTAGTCACCGCATCACACCAAGGGTTAACGATAACCATATATATCCAAAACTTTATAGATATATTGGTCCTTCACTTGTTTCTCAACTAGATCACCAACATGTTTTAAAATGTCTTCCTCTGTACGTGCAATTTTTAAGAGAATGACCAATTATCTGACATGAGTTATAGAAAGGGAGAAGTTTCTCATACTCAACATCCACATTAAAAGTCAAAGTCATTCCTTTCAACCAAGATTCTTTCGCGAAAACCAGGATTCAAATCAACATATATCTATATCCTTGCTAAATGAACAAAAGTCATTTTTTTAGTCGCCTCATCAAAAACCAAAGAAATACCTAAAACCTCTAGAGTTTCAAACAAAATTTTAGACCTACATAATTTAACGTGACTCATTTAAATTTCAACCAATTAAAAAAAATTGAGAATATGTTGATATCACTCCTCTAACAAAAATTTAAACCTTAAACAAACACTACACCCTAGATTAATTGCGTAAATCCCTCTTTACTTCAAATTTAATATCCTTGATGTCATGTACGGCAAAATATAATTGGATGGGCTCAAAAATATGCTAGGTCGGTGGGGAGGGAAACTTGGGAAAGCATGTGATGTGTAGCTAACGTGATGACAATGAGCTAAGGACAAATCTATTTGAACTATTTGGCATCAAGCATAACAAAGATACTAATAAAAATATCATCAACTAAAACAAGCATAAGGACACTAATAACGTGTGCATCACGTAAACGTCCCTATCATTTCCACTTGTCCTACATTATTACATCTCTCATTAAAGAGAGAGTTCCAAAAAATCTTTCTGCTAAATCACCCTTTTCACACTTGGCATTTTGGATTTTGTACTAGGATAAGGAAAAAGGGTAATCATGACTTTTTAAGTCAAATGATAATATTGATGGCTACCCCACTTGGAATAGATGAAGGTGGTAACCTGGAAGCATCCATTTATGTATAGAGAAATTAAAAAAAAAAGTAGGATACTACCAAAGTTGACCTTGACCAACTTGCCAAGCAATACGATAATCTAGTAGCACCCATATTTTACCAAGTTTGGTACCAAATTAAATTCATAACAAGAGTCACATTTGCATACCAATTATCACATCAAAGTCACGTCTTTAATACACATTTTTCAAGTGAAATCTTTTGACATATTGTGGATTATTACCACAAATATGAACCACAATATTAATTATTTTGATGTATATGCAATTTTAACACATTTGTATTTAAAATTGCATTAGCGATATTGAAAAAATTGCACAAAACCCTTGTGTATTGGAAAATAAAAGTTGTGAAATGTATACCAAACCAAACCCATCCTGTGGCTGTATAAACTTTACAAGAAAAAACCAAACTTCAAAAAAACAAATGCAATAAATGGAATGAAGTTTATCTTATTTGTAAAAATAAAGAAAATCCTAGTCCCACTTTCCAAATTTCCAACCTTCCATGTATCTACTAAAAATGAAAGAATCTTTTCAGCAAAGCAAAGATTCAAGGAACATGTCATCTTTGGGTTCTTCCTTAGCTCTAGAGGAAAAACCATTTTCAGCCATTTGTTGTTGTTGCTGCTGTTGTTGATTCATGTATGGCACCATTTGATTATCAAACCTTGAGAATCCATAATTTCCTTGTCCCTGCAGCATCTGAAGGTTAAATGGTGATTGTCCTTGTGGTGCTTGTTGTGGCCTCTGACTCTGAAGAGGCCTTATGGCCATGGCTGCAGCATTGTTTGGATTTGAAGGGTTGTTTGGCATTGGTCTGTTCACAGAATGACTTCCACTTCCACGAGCAGCAGGGACATCATGGTTATGTTTTCCCTCATAAGTTGTGATCACAGCCCTTAAATCATGTGAGGCACGTTCAACATGCTTCCTCACTGGACAGCTAGGGTGTGTGCATTTGTAGTAACTCCTACAAGTCATAAATTAAACACAAAATTAGATAACACAATCTAGAGCATGTAAAGCATCGACACATAAACGGACACAACATTGACACAGACACTGACACGTCAAAGCTGATAATAATTTGAGAATATAAAATAACTAAATGTAACCATATGTGACAGTCGTGTCGGTGTCGGTACACATCTTCAATTTGAAGTGTATGTGGTATAAAGTCTAGAACTACCATTCTTTTTCTAGATAGCATCCAAATTAGAGAATATTATAGTTGCCAAATTTGACCAAGAAATAGCCAAATTAGAAAAAGCAAGGAAAATCGGTACAAGTTTAGCCTATAGTAGAATTTCCAATAAGAAACAAGCCATAATGCAAAAGTACCTAAAACAGATAGAGAAACAAATACAATTCATTACACAGTTGTAACTTTTTACCACATTTGACTAGGTAATATTTGTAAACCGCTAGCATGAGAGTGAGGAAATCTATCATTGGATACTCAAATTAAATAGTAGTATTTTTTAAAAGAACTTCAAAACAGAATAAATTTCAAGAAGTAAACCTAAAGTGAGTTATTTTTTACCTTGGATTTGGATTGCCCTTAACAACTTTCTGTCCATATTTCCTCCATCTGTAACCATCATCCAGGATATCAATGTCACTTGTTGTCTGAACTACAACTCTAGGTTCTCTCACAGTTCTACTTGCAGGTTGTGCTGATATACCCTCATTTTCACCTTCATTTTTCCTGAAAATTTAATGTAAAATTAAATTAGCCATGAAATAAAAATTACATAAATGAATATATCAAGACATGACCATAGTAGTTTTAAATTGCGGTCCACAACCACAATATAATAATAGTTTTAGCATATCAGCAACGACATCACAACTCCAATTGCAGTCGCATCAGCCTGCATTTTACTTCAATATAAAGGCTCGTGGCATAATAAAATTGCGACCGCAACGGCAATTTAAGAACATCAATAAAACAAAGAATCATATTTATGGTGCGCCAAGTGCTAAAATTAAAATAAAATAAAAAATTTACCATCTTTTAGCCTCAGGTTCCTCTTCATCAAATTCATCACCAGCACCAGCACCACCTGATCTACTCCTTTGGTGAGAACTCTGCTCAAAATCATCATCACCTCCTATTGATATTGAAGAATTCTCAGGAGTAGCAGCAGAATCCATTTGTCCATTACCATGTGATGCATATGATTGATCATGGATTTCATTAACTGGATTAGCAGGAACAACCACAAGAGAGTTAGAAGATGATGATGAGTTTCTCCTTGTACATTGAGGCATAGGATGATTATGAGTACCCTTATAAACTATCTCAGTAACTTGTCCCTCAATTGATCTCTCAACTTTTTTCTTTGTAGGACAGTTAGGGTATGTGCATTTGTAGTAACTCCTTGGATTTTCACTTCCTTTTACTTGCTTTTGTCCATATTTTCTCCAATTGTATCCATCATCTGATCTTCTGCTTAAGGTTTGAGTTGGTTGTTGCTGTGGTTGCTGGTAATTGGAGTAGTCTGATTGAAATCCATTGTTGGTTTGAACACTAGCAATCTCAGGTGAAAAACTCTGCATTGAAGAGTTGTTGTTTTCAGTTTGTATCATATTCTTTTCAGATAAAAAAGCATTCTGATTTGTGTTCTCTTGATAACTCCATGGCTGTTGCTGTTACATGAAAAAGTTGAACATTTTTAGGGAAAATAACTCAAAAAGATAAAAGACATATAGGTTTTTGCATGAATGAGAATTTACATGTTTGAAATGACATTGAATTTCACATTATTTTTGCTGGATTTGGATTAGTTGTTGTCACAAATTCACGCATTCGCACATCAACGATCATTGAACAAGATCAAACGGTTCAAAAAGAAAACACATTTTGATTAAATTTTAAATCGTAAAATTGTAAACTTAAAATCTAGACCGTCCAATCTAGATTAATGGACCGTCATTAATGTCCTGACGGCTTGAATGCGTGAAATTTGTAAGTGCAACAAATCCAAATTCGATTTTTTTAATCTCTATAAAGTATAGCTTAGCTTTTGTTAAAATCACAATCGCATACAGTAACTCAGCCTAACATATAGAGAATCTAAACATGCAATAAATGCTTATAAAATTAGTTACAACATACTTGTTGAACTCCACCAACAGTTGATGATTGAAAAGTTGTTGTGGATGCAGTAACAGCAGGCCCTTGTTGTTGGGTTTGAAAAGAGAAATTTTCCTTTCTCATTTGCTGATTCCCCTCAGAATTGTTCATCCAATTGTAGCTGCTTTGAGCAGCAAAAGCACCAGTTGTAGGAGATGGCAAAATCTGCATCAAAATGACACATGCCCATAAATTCAGTAACAACATAAATACAGTCAAAGAAACAAAAATCACAAACCAAAAAAAAAAAAACATGTTCATATTCAACCTTCAATTGATTAAAAATAAATGAAAAGCTCTTCTTCAACATCAAAACCTTTGAACATATGTCAAAAAATGAAATTAATTATTTGGTCAACTCTTGTAAAAAAAAAGTCTAAACTTTCCTTTGTTCAAACTTTACTTAGCATAAAAAATCATAGTCAACAAAACCAAACACAAAAAAAAAATAATATTAACAACAACAAAAAACATGTTTTCTGTCAAAAACAAAAACCAAAAAACATGTTCAAACTTCACTTGTTTATAATCAAACCCATTAAACATAGATGATGAAAAACCAAGACAACCCAATTCAAAAAATAACATAAAGTTCAAAACTTTAATCTCTTAAAACAAAACAAAAAAACACTGAAAAAAATATCAAACAGAAAAGTGAAGAATATGAAAGAAACTAACGTTGGAAGAGTTAAGCATAACAGGAGAATCAAGAAGCTCAGCAGGGCTTAAACCAGGAGGAATAGCAAAGTAAGAAGAAGGAGAAACAGGGGGAGGTGACAAAGGCAAAGAAGGAGGGGGTGTAGACTTGAATTTTGGCACACCCCTTGAACTGTTGTTATCATCTGAAGCAGCAGAAGAAGCTAAAAGGTCAGAGAAAGTTGTTGACACGAAAGGGTGTGTTGAGAAAGTGAAATTGTTGAACGAGTTCAAAGAGTTTTGATTATTATTATTTTCAAAACTACTTGATGAAGATGCCATAAGAAAGAGAAGAGAAAAGGGTGCTGAAGTTTTTTTTTGTTTTGGATTTTGGAAAATTTGAGGTTGAGAAATGGAAGGGGTTAATATAAAGAGAGGAAAAAATGGGTTATGTTCATGTATGTACGTAATGTTTAAGATTTGTGTTTCTATTGGGTGGCGTTATTTCTTAGAAGGTTGTAAAATATGAGTGGTTTTTGTTTTGTTTGACCAAGGAAAATTTGGAACCTTGTTTGTAGTATAGTATATTTTTGGGGATTGTTTTTATTTAATTTATTTAATGTTTTTTGTTTTAATGTTTTTAGTTATGGGTCAAAGGTTGTGGGTTTGACTGGATTATTGGCAGCTAGCACAAAGATATGCTTCTTTGTGTGTATGAAAAATGCAATGTATGTGCTTCTTTATCCTTAAAATGACATAATTCTTTTTTTAAGCTCTTTCTAACCTTTATTGTTGCATTTTATTTGGTAAAATTAAATATGAGTTTTTTTAACATGTACAAATTTACACATGTTAAGAAGTTTAAGATAGTAAATTTGTCTTAGAACTTGTTTATTTTATATTAAATATGTAACTTTTTAATAAATTATTGTTATTTTTTAATAAAAAGTTAATATTTTTAATGGCTCTAATGCGTGCAATATTGCATATGTTAGACATACCCAATTAATATAAGTTATATACTTTGAAAATATATCCTACATAAAAAATAGTAAAACTTACGTGGATTTCATCTAATAAAAAAAATGTTGTTAGGAGCATTGCTAGCATTATTCGTTGATTATAGGCAATCTAGAATATTAAAACATAGACGCTTTGTCTTTTCGATAGTTTTTTTAAGAACTATTCATCCAATGTCACACATGTCAGCATGCATATAGGTTAAAAAGGAAAATAAAACTAAAATAGTTTTGGATTCATTTTAATATTATATATGTAAGACTTTTTTGAGGTCATCATATTTTATTATTTTTTTCAATCGGTTACTTATGCTAGAAGTTGAAACTTTTTCTTAAGAAATTATGTCATTGCTTATTTTACTGTCAATTATTTAACCTTGTTTTTATTGTATTTCAATACTCTATATATAAAAATTAGTATACCTTGTTGGAATATTTAATTATAATTTACTTAATAATTATATTCCAATGATTATTATGTGGGCATATATATCTATTTTAATTATATTAGCTATTTATCATTTAAGGGCCTTAATTGACTAGTGATCAAATAATGAAAAAGGCTTATTAGGTTTCTATTAAAATAATAATTAATTATTTAAGTGATATGGGCTTGGATACGGGTGGATGTCTGGATGGTCCATTAACGGAATAATGGGAAACCCTAATGGCCATCCAATATAAAAGAGGCTATGGTCCCCAATATACCGTATATAGCAAAACCGCTCTTCTCCCCATCTGAAGTGCATTAGGGCATAAGGGTACAGGTTGAGGAAGAACCAAACCAGCCGCCGCTGACCTTGCTGTTGTTTCAGATTGCTGCTGCCGGAAAACTCTTTTGTCATGGATCCAGGTATTCCTATGACCTTGAACTTTGAATTTCAATAAATCAAACATGTTGTATCTGATCATAAACGTGTGTTCAATACTTGCTTCCGCTGATGATTGATAATTTAAATTAAATTGAACCTGTTTATGAGATTGAATATCTAACAAGTGGTATCAGAGCCACTTCATGTTTGATTTATTGGGATTAATTGGAAATTATACCTCTGTTTTGTTTGAAGTTTTTTCCCAATTCCTATGAACCCTAAATTATAAGAATCAAGTTTCTTCCTTTTTTCCGCAATTAATCGTTACGATGATTGTTCGATAAATTTTTTTTAATAAATCATTGTGAATTGCGGAGTCATTGATTTTTTTTGTTTTTGGCCTTATTGTTTGATTGCCATGATATTTCGGCGCTTGCAATTTGAATGCGTATTTAGTCATTCCCGTGTTTTTTTTTTGGTTGATTGTTATTCTTGTGAAATTTACTATCATATATGTATGTGGTCAACAATTAACCGTATTGATTTAGCAAATATCTTTGCTTTAGGATTTACATTTTTTATTAGCATGTTATTTAGCCATAATGAGCAATTCAAAGCATCATTAAGTAATTTTTATTTCATGTGACACTCGGTTTGTGTTGTGCACGGCATGTGTGACACTGAATTTGAAATATAGAAAAATGGTTATTTGCAAATTTGTTTTGTTTTGTTTCTTAAGGTAGTGGTTTCATGTAATTTGGTCTTTTATTTTTTGTTTATGGATTTTTTCTTTTGGTCTTATTTAAAATCCATTATTTATGTGTACATGAATGTCATCAATATAAAGCTTTGTTTTATAAGGTGTATATATATATATGTGCGTATAATTAAATTTATGCTATAGATTAGATATATGCGATTATGTTCACTTTCCCACATACTACAGTGCATGTATGTGCACTGTCCTTTGTTCAATTCAATTTGCGAATTCCTCCCCGCAACAACGATACTTTAATAATCATAAGATTATTAAAAGATGAATATAAACATACAATCTGCATTACATTTGTGAGTAATGTTTCTTTTGTGAATTTTTTAAGACTTTCCCATGTAATTCTATTGAATTGTCTAGTAAAGTTAGTTGACTCGATTGAAACAATAATGTTGCCCAAGTAACCTCTGTTGCGTAAATTGATTTCAATTAAGCTTACAAAAGGACGTAGTGTAAAATTATTCATGCGAGTTGTTGTCGGCCCCAAGGAAGGCGCAACTTGGCCGGATAATTGTGCACTTGTGATGATAAATATGTGTCGATTATAAAGTTATATCCATGTGAATAATGGGATGCCCCAAGGTGACCATTATTTGATCGGACTTATCGTCAATATTTGATCGTTGCGCTGAGAGTATCGCTTGCAGTTAATTTTTTACAATCCGAAGATTGGAGAATTAATGATGTGTTTGATATCTTGTTTAAGTCTTATTTAATTTGCATATAATGAAATTGTGCACGTCTCTATGGTTATTATGACATGCCTACTAAAGTTATTGTATGTTTGTTGTTCTCTTTCGTTTTTTTCGTTGCTGCTGCCACCGCTCCCAATTTTGCTGCTCAAATTGACACTATTCCTATGCTGAGTGGGATGAACTTCAAGTCATGGAAGGAATCTGCCGAGATCGTTCTTGGATGCATGGACTTGGATTTATCCTTGAGGGAGGAACGCCCCGTTGCTACTGCCGAGAATCCAAATGAAGCGAAAATAGAAAAATGGGACCGATCAAACCGTATGTGTCTTATGATCATCAAAAGATCCATACCAGAGATGATTAGGGGCTCGATTACTGAGAGTGAGAGTGTTAAAGGGTTCCTTGAAACCGTGGAGAAGTTCTTTGCTAAGAATGATAAGGTTGAAACTAGTAGTGTTTTATCCAAACTCATCTCAATGAGCTACAAAGGTAAAGGGAACATAAGGGAGTACATCTTGGAAATGTCTAATCTCGCCTCCAAACTCAAGGCACTGAAATTAGAACTTCCTGAAGATTTAATTGTGCACTTGGTTTTGATTTCTCTCCCGCCACACTTTGGGCAATTTAAGGTGAGTTATAACACTCAGAAGGACAAATGGACTCTGAATGAGTTGATATCTCACTGTGTGCAAGAGGAGGAGAGGCTGAAGAGGGAGAAGACTGAAAGTGCTCACTTGGCAACCAACTCTCAGAATAAAAGGAAAAGGGCTGCTGGAAATTCTTCACAGAATAAGAAGGCAAAGGAACAACCAACTGAGATCAAATGTTTCTTCTGCAAGAAAAATGCTCACATAAAGAAGGATTGTTCTAAGTATGCCGCATGGCGTGAAAAGAAGGGTAATTTTCTCACTTTTGTTTGTTCTGAAATTAATTTAGTTTCTGTACCTATAGATACTTGGTGGGTAGATTCTGGTGCTACTACTCACATTAGTATGTCTATGCAGGGCTGCCTGTGGAGCCGTCCGCCAAATGATGCTGAAAGATTCATCTATGTGGGTGTCATACCCCATTTTTTGACTCATATTTTTCTTTGTTCATTATCTTTTTATTATTCATTTCATTATAATTTTCAATTTCTTATTTTATTTACCTTTTATTATTTCATCTTCATTTTTTAGATTTTTATTTATTAATATTTATCACCATCATCATTACTATCATTATTATTAATATTATCATTATCACTATTATTATTATTAATACTATTGTTAGTATCTTTTTCATTAATAATATTATTATTATCTTTTTTATCAATGTTTTATTATTATTATTTATTATTATTATTATTTTTACCATTACTACTATTATTATCTCTTTCATTATTATTATTGTTATCATCTCTATTATTATTATCCTTACTATCATTATTATTTTCATTATTTACTATTATTGTTGGTTTTTATTTGTTTTATTTTAAAAGAAAATAAAAAGAAAAAAGGGGAGTTCGCAGAGCAAAGTCCCCATCGCTCTGCGAACTCTGCGATTTTTGCAGATTTTAATTCCTTAATTTATCTTTCTTTTGTTTTCATTATTGTTATTATTATTATCACCTATCATTATTATTATTGCTATTGTTATCAATTGTGGTTGTTTGGATTCAGCAAAGCAAGAATTGAAGCATGTGCCATTAAAGCCAAAGTGAGAAGGTTTTTGTGCTAAGCCAAGCAAGTTGGCTGCCCTTGGGCAGCTCTCATCCCTCCCAATTGACCTGCTACTGACCCTGAGCTTGCCAGCCAGCAGCTTACTTGTTTTCCTTCCTTCTTTCTCCCCCAAAACCAGTCAAACACAGCAACTTTTCCTCCCTTCTCACACCAGCCCACATGTTCCTTTTGCTCCTCCCAACCTCTGTACATGGCAGTGCACGTTTTCTTTGCTTGACCCCTCAAGATTACAAGGACCAATCCCAAAGAACAGCCCAATTGCAAGCTGCCCTGTTTTCTCACTTTTTCATCATCATTGCTATCAAAAATCAGCTTCATTAATGGCTGGTTTTGGCCAAAGTCTTGACCAAGGTTGCAAGGCAATGTCACCTCTTCACTTTTGCATTAAATGCAAAGCAAAATAACCTGGTTTTAGCCCACACAAACAGCCTGCTCTAGGAGATTTTCATCATGGCATTTGATTTCATTTTTGCCTATAAAAGGAATGCCTTGCATAAGGATTACACACATTGAATACTCAACAATTACAGCACTTTGAGAGCAGAAAAACAGTTCATACACAACATTCAAACCTTCAAAACATCATACAAAGAGTGAGAGATAGTAGCCAAACACTAGTGTTATTATCATCCATAAACCTCCAACATTCCAACCTTGCAAAATCACAATCCTTCAAATCCTTCTCCATCTCTTGCAATACAAGCATTGCTAGGAGTTCTGTAAGTATTCTAAAATCTTTATCTTTCATTTTGAATTGTTGCTTGCATCATTAACATTTGTTTAAATCATTTTGTTCTAAAAAACCCACTTTTGAAACCTCAAAGAAATCTCAAGTTTGCAAAACATTAAACTAAGTTGTTGTACTCCTTTTCTTGCTAATTTCTCAAGGGTTTCAATCCCCTTAAGGTTCTGAAGATTGTTCAGAAGCAGCTTCTGAGTTCAATTTTTCGCAGGGTTCGCAGAGTAAAGTCATGGTCGCTCTGCGACCATGACAGAACTTAGGTTCGCAGAGCCAAGTTCAGGTTGCTCTGCGAAAACTGCAGAACTCAGATTCTGATTTCAGGCTCCTAAAAAGCCAATTTTTGAGGTTCTAACTAAAAACTCAGAACCTAAGAGGATTGAAACTCATTTTGTTCAAAACATAACAAGGCTTTTGCATGATATTGGAAAATTCACAAGTTTGAGCAATACTTTTTGGATAACTTGAGAAACAAGTTACGTTCATTAAACTTTCAAAATCAAATTCAAGCAATAAGCCATGTTCATTATTTCAAAACTAAACTTGAACAACAAACGTGTTCATGATTTTCAATCAAACGTGAACTTGAGCCGAACTTGTTCGTTTTCCAAAACCAAACTCAAATTTGAGCCGAACTTGTGCATTTTCCAAACTTATGCATCTTTTCACAAACTTGTTCATTCTTTAAACTTGAATAACACTTGTTCTTGAGTTCCAATAACTTAAGCAACAAGATATGTTCATCATTTTCCACAAACTTGAACAACAAACGTGTTCATGATTTTCAACAACTTTGTTCTTAAAGCTCCAACACTTTTTGAACAAAGCTTGTTCTTTTTTATCATAAACTTGAAACAAACTTGTTCATCCTTTCAAAAATTTGAACAACATTCACTCATAGGTTGCAACAACTAATTTGAGCAATAAACTTTTCTTAACTTTTTAACCAAGTGTTTTGTTTCCTTTTTGAGATTTCTTTGAGTTTAAAAAAAAAAAACTTGAATGAAAAAGGAATGGTTTGACATATGTCTCTCCGTTCCCCGGTTGCACGAATGCTTGACGTATGTCTCGTTGTTCGGGCAATCGTCATTCTATTTTCAATGCGCCCAACACACTTTAACCCATTCTTGGTCCCTCGTGACCAATTTGAACCTTTCTTGGTCCCTCGCGACCATTTTAAACTTTTCTTGGCCCCCCGTGGTCAATTCAAACTTTTTTACGCCTTTGCGCGTTTTCCAACGGATACCATCGCCCGAGCGCGAGTCCGTCCCCTTTTTTTATCAAACCCTTTTTACCTTCATTAAGCTACCCTCATAACGGTAGTAGGTAAAAAGCTTTTCATCAGTCTTCATTAAGCTATCCAAACAACGATAGTAGACCGCGTTTCCTTTTTCAATCAAACTTTTTCGCCCGCGCGCGATCAAATCTTTTTCATAATTAAAATCAACCAACACATAAACTTTTTCTACCAAGAACTACGTAAGCTTTGAATTCTCCATCGCACCGGGAGATACGTAGGAGCAGGATTCACATCTTGTCAAGCTCATTAATAAAAAACTTTTTTTCCCCTTCATTATATTTTTTTCTATTTCCCTTTTACATATCCAAGCATGCAAGCAAAACGTTAAAAACATTCTAGCCTTAGCTAACTAGGAGGTTCTCGTTGAGTACAACGGATGTGAGGGGTGCTAATACATTCCCCTTGCATAATCGACTCCTGAACCCAAAATCTTTAACATTAAGGTAATTTCGAACTTTTTTCCTTTTTTCCCCGAAAAATTAAAAGTTCAGTCGTGATTTAAATTTAGTGATTCAAAGCTCGTCAATAGCTTGATATCCAAAATTCGACGCGACAGTGGGCGATGGCACTAAGGTTGCAGTTGAGGCTATAGGAACATTTAGATTATTATTAAAGACTGGTTGTTATTTGGATTTATTTGAGACTTTTGTTGCACCGTCTATTAGACGGAATTTAATTTCTATTTCTGTTTTGGACAAATTTGGTTTTACTTGTTCATTTGGAGATAATAAATTTAGTTAGCCTCTCAAATAATTCAAATGTTGTTGGTTACGGGTCTTTAATTGATAATTTATATATGCTTGATATTGAGCGTTCCTTTAACGAAATGTTGCAAATAGAGTCGCGAGGTACAAAACGTAAATTAAAATGCAATTCCGCCATTTTATGGCACAAGCGATTAGGTCATATCTCTAAACAGAGAATTCAGAGGCTTGTGTCGGAGGAAATTTTAGAACCTTTAGATATGTCAGACTTTGAAGTTTGCATTGAGTGTATCAAGGGTAAGCAAACAAACAAAAGGAATTTCAATGCCGAAAGAGCTAAGGACGTCTTAGAACTAATACATACTGATATTTGTGGTCCTTTTCCGTCAAGTTCTTGGAATGGACAAAGGTATTTTATTACGTTCATAGATGATTACTCGAGGTACGGCTATCTGTATTTAATTCATGAGAAATCTCAATCCCTGGACACGCTCAAATCATTCAAAGTTGAAGTTGAACTTAAACTTGGAAAGAAAATTAAGGCTGTCAAATCTAACTGTGGTGGTGAATACTATGGTCGATATGATGGATCAGGAGAACAACGTCCAGGACCCTTTGCGCTTTTCCTCAAAGAATGTGGAATTGTTCCACAATATACAATGCCGGGAAAACCCAGCATGAATGGAGTTGCAGAACGACGAAACAAGACTCTTAAAGATATGGTGAGGAGTATGATTAGTCATTCTTCTCTTCCAGAGTCATTTTCGGGAGAGGCATTAAAGACCGCAGTTTATATCCTTAATAGAGTACCTAGTAAAGCAGTAGCTAAAACCCCTTATGAGCTGTGGACTGGGAAAAACCCAGCATTAAACACTTGCACATTTGGGGATGTCCAGCTGAAGCACGACCTTATAGGCCTCATGAAAACAAGTTGGATGCAAAGACAATTAGTTGCTATTTTGTTGGGTACGCTGAACACTCTCGCGGGTACAAGTTTTATAACCCCATTAGTAGAACAATTTTTGAAACGGGAAATGCAAGGTTTCTTGAGGATGTAGAATTTGGAGGGGAAGGAAACATAAGGAGTGTTGTCTTTGATGAAGAAACTGTTACTGACAATGAGCAAGTTATTGTGCCTGCTTTTGTTCTAGAAACATATCCAGAAACAAACAATGATGTTATTCATAACATCCCTCAAGAACAAGACAACGCTGAGTTTCTTCCTCAAGCACCACCTGAAGTTCAAATTCAACAACCTCAAGAACCGCCATTAAGAAGATCCACTAGAGAGAGGAGAAGTGCAATTTCAGATGATTATGTTGTATTTCTTCAGACACATGAGGATGGCATTGGTTTGACTACGGAAGACCCAATCAACTTTAGTCAAGCTATCCAAAGTCCTAACTCTCTTAAGTGGGTCGATGCCATGAAGGATGAGATGAAATCGATGGCTGACAACAATGTATGGGATCTCGTTGAATTACCTGAAGGAAAGAAACCCATTGGTTGTAAATGGATATTTAAAACTAAACGGGATTCAAAGGGTAATGTTGAGAGATATAAAGCTCGTCTTGTCGCCAAAGGTTATACTCAAAAGGAAGGCATTGATTATAAAGAGACTTTCTCTCCGGTTTCTTCGAAAGATTCTCTTAGGATCATAATGGCATTAGTAGCTCATTTTGATTTAGAGCTGCATCAGATGGATGTAAAGACTGCTTTCTTAAATGGAAACATTGAAGAAACAATATACATGGTGCAACCTGAGAATTTTGTGTCAGGTGACCCAAAATCTACGGTTTGCAAACTTAAGAAATCCATCTATGGCCTTAAACAGGCTTCCCGTCAATGGTATTTTAAATTTCATCAAGTTATATCCTCGTTTGGTTTTGAGGCTAATCAAGTTGATGATTGTTTATACCAAAAGTTCAGTGGGAGTAAATATATTTTCTTGGTATTATATGTAGATGATATCCTTTTGGCAAGCAACGATATAGGCTTATTGCACGAAACCAAGAAATTTCTCACAAAGAATTTTGAGATGAAAGATCTTGGGGACGCCTCTTTTGTCTTAGGAATCCAAATACTTAGAGATCGCCCTCGAGGTATTTTGGGATTGTCACAAAGGAGCTATATCGATACAGTTTTGGATAGATTCTCCATGAAAGATAGTAAACCAGGAGACACACTCGTTGCTAAAGGAGACAAATTTTGTCTCAAACAGTGCCCCGTTACGGATCTTGAAAAGGAAGAGATGCAAAAGATTCCCTACGCTTCGGCTGTGGGGAGTCTCATGTATGCTCAAGTATGCACTCGTCTCGACTTAGCTTTCATTGTAGGAGTTCTTGGCAGATATTTAAGCAACCCTGGTATGCAGCATTGGACGGCAGTAAAACGTGTTATGTGTTACCCGAAGAGAACAAGAGACTTTATGCTCACTTATCAGAAGTCAGATAACTTGGAGATCGTCAGATATTCTGACTCTGATTTTGCAGGATGCCCGGATAGCAGACGTTCCACATCTGTTTACATCTTCCTTTTGGCTGGAGGAGCCGTCTCCTGGAAGTCTGCTAAGCAGACTTTAGTGGCTCCCTCTACCATGGCAGCGGAGTTTGTGGCTTGCTTTGAGGCATCAAATCATGGAACTTGGCTGCGAAACCTTGTCACTGGCCTACACATCATTGGGAGCATCCAGAGGCCCTTGAAGATTTATTGTGACAATAGTGCAGCCGTGCTTTACTCCAACAACAATATGAGTGCTACGAAATCGAAATTTATCGACATCAAGTACCATGTTGTGAAAGAAAGAGTTCAGGAGAAACAAATTTTGATAGAACAAATAGGAACAAACTTGATGCTAGCTGATCCACTAACTAAAGGTTTGGTACCTAAGGCTTTTCATGGACATGTTACAAACATGGGCCTTGATTTTTCGGTTGCCTTAGATTAGTGGGAGTCAATTCCTAATTTTTGTTTAATGTTCTATATTATTGATGTAACTTTGGTACAAACTTTCAGTTATGTTTGATTTTCTGCAGAAATAAAACTTATGTGGTGTTATTGTTATAACAATATCAAGTTTAATTTTATTATGTGCAACTGCGGTAGTTTTAATTGCACCTATTGAACTACATTATGATCTCAATAAAGACTTATGTTGGACCAGTTGGAAATAGGCATGATTTAGAGATCACATTGCATGAAATTTCCATGCCACTCACCCATATCGATCTATGTCATTGAGTTCATTGATATGGTGGTCATCGGGGTTCCGTCACGTTATATGTCAGTGACGACAACCGCGGTGGTCCCATTATTAATGTATGAGATGGACCAGATTGTAAAGTTGAAATCTAACGGTAGATAACATTCAGATGTGCACCTAAAGAACCTTGATATAATTATTGTTTAGATATATTGCCCAAGTGGGAGATTGTTGGAATATTTATTATAATTTACTTAATTATTATATTCCAATGATTATTATGTGGGCATATATATCTATTTTAATTATATTAGCTATTTATCATTTAAGGGCCTTAATTGACTAGTGATCAAATAATGAAAAAGGCTTATAAGGTTTCTATTAAAATAATAATTAATTATTTAAGTGATATGAGCTTGGATACGGGTGGATGTCTGGATGGTCCATTAACGGAATAATGGGAAACCCTAATGGCCATCCAATATAAAAGAGGCTATGGTCCCCAATATACCGTACATAGCAAAACCGCTCTTCTCCCCATCTGAAGCGCATTAGGGCATAAGGGTACAGGTTGAGGAAGAACCAAACCAGCCGCCGCTGACCTTGCTGTTGTTTCAGATTGCTGCTGCCAGAAAACTCTTTTGTCATGGATCCAGGTATTCCTATGACCTTGAACTTTGAATTTCAATAAATCAAACATGTTGTATCTGATCATAAACGTGTGTTCAATACTTGCTTCCGCTGATGATTGATAATTTAAATTAAATTGAACATGTTTATGAGATTGATTATCTAACATACCTTGTATGTAAAATGCAATTTATGTGGCATATGGTAAGTAATCTAGAATGTGTAACTGTATGGAAGCTTTCTCTTTCTATAGTCAGGGGGTATGAGAGCAATTCACCAATGTCACAAGTCATGTTAAAAAGGAAAAGAAAATTAAAATAGTTTTTCTTAAGGGGAAAATTGAAATACTTATTGAGTTTATTTTAATATTTTATAAGTACGACTTTTTTATAAGATCATTATATTTTACTTTTTACTTTATTGGGTTACTTATGCTAGAAGTTGACTCTGTTATATATCAATACTTATTTTATTGTTGGTTTTTTTTATTAAAAAGAAACTTGATATTCGGTTGAAGAACTTACTAATATAAAGAATCCAATTTGACCGTCTATTTGTGGTCTCCATTTAAAGTCAGAGTTAATTTTAGTCCATCAAAATTTGTACTGTGAAAAATCAAACATGAGACCTTGAGAGAAGTACATTCTAAGGGCTCAAGCGAACATCACTAAGTCAACCCCAAATGGAATTTTATTGTTAATTGTCCAATCATGTTTTTGTGTTATTTCAATACTCTATAAAAAGTTAGTTAATCTTCTGCGTGAAAAATGCAATGTATAGAATCTGTAACTATATGGAAGCTTTATCTTTCTATGCAAAGTATAGAATGTGTAACTATATGGAAGCTTTATCTTTCTATAGGAGAAATGATATTTATACAATCATTTTTTATAACTTTTGTGACAACTTTCTTTCACATACTTACATTATATTTTTACTTTCTCCCTCTATTGTTTTGGTTTTTGTGTCAATACCTCATTTTTTTTTTCTAAATCCATGGTTGTCCCATAAGTTATCTAATAAAAATTTGTTCAAATAACACAACTCTTCTATAACTGAGACGGTGGGTATAAGATTGATTCACCAATGTACATGAGTCATGCATATAGGTTAAAAAGGAAAATTAAAATAGTTATGAGTTATTTTAATATTTTTTAGGTAAGACTTTCTAAACGTCATTAATTATATTTTATTTTTAACAAAATCAAATTTGGAACCTTGTATTTATTATTTTTTGGGATTGTTTTTCTTTAATTTAATTTTTTTAATGCTTTTTTTATGGTCAAAGGTTTTGGGTTTGACTGGATATATGGCTGCTAGCACTTTGATATGCTTCTTTGTGTGTGTAAAAAATGCAATGCATGTGTTACTCTATTTTTTTTTGTTACCATGATATTTGTACAAAGTTTTCACGGTCATTTACCAGTGGTTAATCTCTGTCGGGGAACCTATGAGACATACAAAGTGGATCCTCCTTTTCCAATCAAATTTTTTTCTATACGCAAGAGCCAGAAGTCGAACTTCTAACCACATGTTTAAAGAGTCCAAATTTCTTACCATTTAGATCAATTCATTCTCAGTTATGTGTTACTCTTTCTATTTGTCTTTAATTATAAGATCATTTATAAAGAAAAATAAGATTAAAATAGTTTAGATGTATTTTAACATTATATATACTTTTTCTATTTGTCTTTAATTATAAGATCATTTATGAAGAAAAATAAGATTGAAATAGTTTTGGATTTATTTTAACATTATATATGTAAGACTTTTTTGAGGTCAACATATTTTATTATTACTTTTTTTAAATAAAATTTTATTATTACTTCAATCGGTTACTTATGCCGGAAGTTGAAACTATTTTTAAGAAAATAGTCCTTCCGAATTAAATATAATAAAAAAAGAATAATTAAAAAGTTGATGTATGTGGACTAAATTTTTAGTCACATACATTGACATTTCAATTACATTTTTTTCTTATATTTCATTCCCGTTGAAGTATGTCATTGTTTAATTTATTGTCAAATATTTAACCTTTTTTTTTAGAGGGTCAAAAATTTAACCTTGTTTTTATTGTATTTCAACACTATAAAAAAATTAGTTTACCTTGTTTCTAAAAAATGCAATTTATGTGGCATATGGTAAGTAAGTAATCTAGAATGAATGTGTAACTATATGGAAGCTTTATCTTTCTATAGCCAAAGACTTTTTTTTTATAGGGTCGTCATATTTTATTTTTTACTTTAATGGGTTACTTATGCTAAGTTGAAACTGTAATATATCATTGTTTATTTTATTGCAAATTATTTAATCTTGTTTTTATTGCATTTCAACACTCTATAAAAAACTAGTTAACACGTGTGTGAAAAATGCAATGCATCTGCTATATGGTAATCTAGAATGTGTAACTATATGGAAGCTTCATCTTTCTATAGCTGAGACAATGGTGGGCATGAGATTCATTCAACAATGTCACACGAGTAATGCATGTAGGTAAAAAGGAAAATAAAGTTTTTTTTAAGGAGGTAGAAAGGAAAAAAAAAGTTAAATTAGGTATGAGTTTATTTTAATATTTTATAGAATTTAATTTGTGTTAGGAAACTATGCTAAAATTTCCTCATAGTCATATTAGTAGAAGTGAAATAAATCTAAAATAATAGTATACAAAAAATTGATAACGGAGTTCGGCCATTTATGCTTTATCTCCGGGCAGCAGCACGCCTCTTTAATAAAAAAAGAAATATATGTGTTTACAAACACTTATAATCTCTCACTATACACAACCCAATTACACCTAAGAATTTACTCTAAAATTTTCTCATTGTGTTTTTCTCTAACATTATTGAGGTAATTCACTTGGCTTTGTGTTGTTGTGTTGTTTTTATTCTGATGCTCTGCTCCATATGCCAAGGCCTCCATTTATAGGAGAAATAAGACAATGTGAACTTAATGATCCTTTGTCAAATGTTGCTACAAGTTGAATGTAAAACATGCATCACAATGTTTTTTTTTTCAACATCGGCACCGTAAGCTATTTCTCTAGAGCTCAAACTACACTATATCTTTACTATTGGAAGGAAAATTCACCCCATGCATTTAGTGCATTCAAACACTATATGGAAATTTGCTTGTGACATATTAATTTCGCCGGACAATACCCACATGTAATTGGGTCTTAGACATTGTTCACCGATAATCTCTCACTTGAAGACTGATTTCAATCGGTCTTCACACCTCGATCATGCAACAACCTTATCTGGTTCTTACTCTAACAGGCCAACTAAAGTTGAGCACAACTTTACTTTGTCGATAGTCACCACCTTTGTTAACATATATGTTGGACTCTAACTTCCTTGAATTATAGCACCTCATTCTCAAGAAGAGATCTAATGAAGTGATAACGAAGACCAATGTGTTTTGTTCTCGAATGAAATGTTGAATATTTGCCAGATGTATCACACTCTAACTATCATTGTACAATTCACACTTCTCCTGGATGAATCCTAACTTTGTTAACAATCCTTGAAGTTATATCAATTCTTTGCTGGCTTTTGTTACTGCTACATACTCAGCCTTTGTAGTGGATAAATCAATAATCTTTTGTATTCGTGACATCCAACTAACCACTCTAGTGCCAATAGTAAATATATAACTAGTTGTACTTCTTTGATGATCAACCTCACCAACAAAGTTAGCATCTATATAGCCTTATACTTTTATCTCTCTATTGCCAAAGTACAAATATCTCCTTGTGGTGCCTCGTATATACCTAAAAATCTACTTAGCCGCTTTCCAACGAGCTTTACTCATATTTGACATAAATTTGTTAACAAGTCTCACTACATGGCCAATGTCTAGCCTCATATAGACCATTGCGTACATCAAACTTTCAATTGATGAACCATATGGAATCATGGCCATGAGTTCTCTTTCTTCCTTCGTTTGAGGTGATTGTTCCTTGTATAGGAGAAAAAGACTCATCAAAGGTGTCCTAACTGATTTGGTATCGCCCATGTTGAATCTTTGCAAAACACGGTTGATGTACACTGCTTGAGATAACTGCAAAACTCATATTTTGCCTATCTCTGATGATTTGCATACTAAGGATTTTCTTTTTCGGACCTAAGTCATTCATGCTAAATTCTTTTGACAGTTGTGTCTTCGAGTTATTGATCCCATCAACGTCTGAGCCTACTATTAACATATCTTCAACATAAAGTAGAAAAATGATATAACTAGACTTTAATCTCTTGAAGAAACAACAATGGTCGACATTTCTTCTAATCTTCATCTTCATCAGAGTCTGAGCAGTGAATGCTTGCCCATACTTGATTCCAAAATCTTCAACTCCTTTGACATTTTCCAATATTTGTATGATATGAGATTGATAGAAGAAATCTGACAAAAGTCTTCCATATGGAATTACAGTCTTCTCTTCCTTGATGCTTCTACACAGATGGTTAAAGATGTACTTAACCAGATTTATTGGTTCTCTGGTCAAGATTAGAGTTTCCAGGAATTTGCCATCCCAATTGATAGTTTTGTTGCTTCTTTCGTCACTGGGTAGAATTCATCCATATATGAATTTGAGAACAACCTTAGCCTAATTATTCATGTACTTCGTATATCCCGATTTCTTGATATCTTCCTTGATGTCTTGCTCTGATGAGTAGAGAGTTTTCTTCATAGTTCCCAAGTGGATTGTATATTTGTTTGTATCTTTGCAATACATTCCAGTTTCGTCCACCTTGAGAAGCTTTGCAATCGTTCCCTTAGTCATGACTAGTTCTACTCTAGAAATAGATAATCTTATTTCTGTTTCTGTAAACTTCTCCAATCCAAAATCCTCCCTTGTCTTCTTTGAGTTTCCAGGTTCCCTTGCTCTTGCTCTTTTGAGTTCCTTTTCTTTAGCTTCTCTGTCATAAACTTCTGCCCTAACCCAAAAATGTTTAACAATTTCTGTGCAGGTTGGACCATTTAGAAAATCAACACAATGACCCCAATGATGATCGGTTACAAAATCCAGCAAATCAATTCCATTAGCCTTCAACCCATGAAGATCAAAGATGTCTTCACTTAACACCGTTAGACAACTTGATTCCAGACTCAGCAAGGTTGAAATTATGGGATTATTGAGCGGTCATTGATGATTCTAATGAATATTGAAATCTCTAGGTTTTAGTTTTGACAAAGAGTGTTGAGTTTCTTCCTAGGGAAAGTTTCAAGAACAAAAGGTGAGGGAAGTGAAAGAGTTAATTTTGACCAACATTAAATGAAAATGGGGCGCGAGACAAAGTACTTAGAGTAACCTCTAATGACTTATGGTTAGTATCCAATAGTTAAGGTCCATGTTAGTTAAAACATCTCTTTTTAGTATCAAGTAAGTGGGCCAAATGTCAATGAAGTAAATGAACGACCTTTCCACTTGTGTGACACGTCAGAGCTTGTTTTATCTGTTTTTGAAATTTCAAAGATTCTGATTGAAAAACTTCCTAGAGCTAATCAGATTCTGAGTTCCACTGTATCTTAAATGTTGAAAAGTAACTTCCGAAACTTATCATACCTTTGCAAGGATTTAGTCCATCTTATTCTTTAAGATCTTCTTCTGATCAGTGATTTGATCAGTTCTTTTCTTCTTAACTTAACCTACTTTAGAGTCTGTGTCTTTTGTGTACCTCCAAATTCTTTTCAACTAGCTTTGATATCCTTATCAAGTTGTATTGTTAGTTAAAAATGTTCATATGTAAGTGCATTCCTCAATTAAGATAGTTTCAGAATTATATGTTTTGTATGCCTTGATCATTCAGAATATTCATTAAGGAATATGCCTAGAGGATTATGGCGATTTTAATTTAGACAGATTTGACTATTTTTAAAATGTAACTAGTACATTTAAAACTTAAAGATATGAGATATGCCAGAGTTACTTCTTTCAACTGATTTATATAATACCTTTTTGAAGTGAGTTTTAATTTTTAAACGATATGCCTCAGTTGGAGAAATAATCTATGCTTATAGAAATCTCTTGTGACTCATTCATATTCTTAAAGGAAAACTTCTTTAGATTATGAGTTTGACGCAAGATGCATATTCTTATATTTATTATAACAGCTATCACACAAGCAATCTATGTTAAGCAAGTGATATAAAAATTTATCTTTTTAAACCAGAAGATGAGAACAGACATACCTTACCTAGGAGTTCTTCTTCATATATTTCCTTCCAGATCCCCAATGTCTTCTTTTCCTTTGTGTGTCATCCTTGATTCTGTATTGATGAGAGTTATTCAAGGCTTTTGATTTTAGCATTTTTGACCCTGAATGTCTCTTAGCTCCAGACTTTGAATTGTTCAGAACTTTGAATCTCCATCTCTTAGGTTTTGTCCTTATTGGGGTCCTTGCCTTTTCAGACTTAGACTTTTGTTTGGTCAGAACCTTTGATTCTTCAGTCTCAGATTCTGGTTTAGTCAGATCATGAGATTCAGAGACTCTAGATTCTGAGATGCCCCAAGTCTACACTTTTTCATCAGGGCTTCTGACCATATCATAAATCACCATTGCTAGCTTGGATTTCCCAAAGGATCTGGCTAGACATTCTTGTAAGATTGGTTCATGATCAGTCAAGGCCTTGATAATTTTGTTTTCAGAGACTGCTTCTAATTCTTCAATCTTGTCTTCAAGTTTGCTGATGCAGTCTCTTAACGCATAGTGATGCCCTGGTGCAGTGTCATCTTTTCTTTGTAAATCAGCTTCTTTAGAACTGAGTTCAACTAGGCATCCATTCTCCAGAATTTCATTCCTGATCAGAAGATGTTTATACTCTTTTTCCATAAGACAGTTGTTTGCTTGTAGATCATCATTCTTTCTCTTTAGCTCACAAAGTTCTCTGGATTTGTATATACATCTTTCTTCAAGTTCCTTTATGAGATTTACCAACTTTTTATTAGGAAGATCATGAAGTTCCAAATCTTCATCATCAGAATTTGAGTCAGACTCAGTGTCAGAGGCAGTTACAGCCATTAGACCTAAGTTTCCTTTGACTTTGTCAGATTCTTGCTTCTCGTCAAATTCATCCCATGTGGCCATGAGATCCTTCCTCTTGCTTCTGAGGTTCTCCTTCTTTATGGCATCCTGCTTAGATCTTCCTTTCCCTGGCCTGGTCTTCTGTAACTCTGGACAGTCAGCAATGAAATGTCCAGTCTTCTTGCAGTTGTAGCATCCATCCTGGTCTTTTCTTCTATTGGAAACTCCTGAACTCTTAGAATTTCTGTTCTTCTCAGGAAACCTTCTTTTCCTGGTCAAGTGTTGGAACCTCCTGGTCTAAAGGGCCATTTCCTCAAGGTCTGCATCATCACCAGATTCATCATCTGGATTCTCTTCTTCTAATTTAGCAGATTGGAGGAATTTGACAGATTTGTCTTTAGAGGTCAAGGCAATGGATTTGGACTTCTGATCTGGCTCCTCTACATTGAGCTCAATCTCATGGCTCTTAAGGGAGCTTATCAGATTTTCCAGACTCAGCTTGTCTAGGTCCTTTGCCTCCTGTATGGCAGGGAGACTCCTGAGAATCTTGTTGACATGATCAGGAACACCATAACTTTTCTTCAAAACTTGAAGACCGGACACATAAGTCTGAAACCTTGAATATATGGTTTCAATATCTTCATCCTCCTTCATTCTGAAGAGTTCATATTGGTGAACCAATTGGTTTACCTTAGCTTATTTGACATGTTGGTTTCCTTCATATGTAGAGCATAGTGATTCGAAGATGGACTTTGTTGTAGATCTGTCTATTATATTCAAACATCTCATGCTAATTTCTCATAATAAAAATTTCATCATAATATACTCAGATCACAGCGGAATAAACATCTCAACAAATATTATCTCGGGTCACATCATAAAAATCTCAGCATATGTACATCACAAAATGATCATAAAGATCTCTCAACAATAATTCAGCAAGTAAAATAATACAATGCCCAAAAACTCCTAGATTAGAGCATCTAATCTAGACTCCTCGAAAAGCAAGATAAAAGAGTAGGCATGACGTCATCCTCAACAAATACTCACAATCAGCTACTCCTCAACCTGCAAGTCTACACCACGAGGATGCAGGCAACAATAAAGCCACTGGAGGGTAAGATATATGTTCAACATAAAGGATCAATAAACGCATGTAAGTTCATGCATGCAACACAACAACATCATATAAACATGCATCATAAAAAGCCTGGTTACAAACACCATCATTTATATCGCATTTATAATCCATTAACAACTTGGTTATAACAATATTTTAAAACTAAAACTTACACATTTTACATAGCATATCATCGTCAATAAATAATCTTCAACACAACTATAAGTTAATAACAAATAATCATCAACTCAACTATAAATCATCAACAGATAATCATTAACTCAACTATAAGTCATCAACAGATAGTCATTAACTCAACTATAAGTCATCAACAAATAATTATCAACTCAACTTTACATCATTCACAACTCGTCATCAATTCAAGCATAAGGCATTCACATCTCATCAATAACCTCAATTATACATTTACCACATAAATGCACAAGTTCACACCAAACATTTCCACTTACGACTCATCATATTCATGTAATGCGTCCTACACGACTCTACATTCATGTGGTACCAAGATTTGGATATTATATGTCTATTACTGAGTGATCTCACGACATGTTGGATAATCAATATTGTAACACCCCGATTTCCCCGCGCGAATAAGCACATAATATATCAGAGTATTTAACAAATAACGGGATGTCACAAAATCATGAAAACATAAAACATACTTATTAACAAACAGGCTCCTCAAGATAACAACATCATGTCTGAAAATCTCTTTATTAGCAGCGGAAAATAATTATAATATCAACTCATAATCAGCACTATGGCATAAAAGCCGAAACATTCGTCATAATTCAAAACTCAACATAAAGTGAATACTTTAATAAAAATCAGCATTGGAGTTTATAAAGTTAACTCCCAAAAACATAAGACAAACGTATTCCCAGTGTTACATAATATCAGAGCATCACGACCCCAATTCTATATACCACTAGGTACTCCTCGTCTAAGCGTCACAGCAAGCTACTTCGAGTTATCTGCACATTGTCAATATAAAGACAATGGACCAACAAAAACAAAAGGGTGAGATATCAAACAATCTAAACGAAAGCATAATAATGAGCAAGTAAAAACATAAGCACAGGATCATACTTCATTATCTCACCAATCATTTTATTCATGTTCACACATCATTTTCATAAACAATCATCATCACCAATATTCAAACATCATCACATCAAGCACATCATGAACATCGCCACACGTCACGGTTATAACAATTTATCATCGACACATAATGCAATGAGACCCGACTTCACCTATATGCATGTGGTACCAAACGTCGCAAAATAATGCCAAATATGGCATGTCAGGCCGGAGCCCCACGTCACTTTGCCAAACAAGGCTACGTCGCTTTACCATAATTTCAGGCCATCGTCACAAGATGCAATGAATGAGACTTCTAAAATGAAACAACAAAACACATGCAAGCATCATACATAAACCACACCACTGTCACTGTCATTCAAATTCACAATTACAGCAGTAGCACTGCTTTCACGTCATCATCGCAAACCGATCGTATCATCATGCAATACGTCACATAAAGCATTCACAAACAATCATTCATGCATTCCAAGTACAGCAAGGTTACAGCTCTTCAAATAGTCATAGAATCATAGCAAATGTTTTTAGAGAAACAACGGTTCGAACGGCGCGTCAAACGGACACCCGAGTCAAAAGTTATGAGTTTTACAAGTTTTCAAAAATCTGTCAGGACAGCGGTAACCGATTACAGCATTAACAGAGGCAAAAATCTGCAATTCTGCTACGAAAAATCCCAATTTCAACCCATCCCAAATCATCCCAAAAGCCATTTATCACAGAATACGAATTCATGGAATCACACACATCAACATACATCACAAACTACAATTATAATGCACAACAACAGCATGTATCATGCCGATTTCATCATCAAAATCACAGACCTCATGAATTGAACAAAAGGATCAAAATCCATACAATCACATATACCTAGAGTCTACCATACCCCATCATTATGCAATCCCTTAGAATGTAAGAACCCCACCCTTACCTTAGGTTTTCCGGTTCTAAACTCTATTGATCGCTTCCCGTAGAATCCCTTCCGGTCTCTCTTGCCTCAGCTTCGTTCTTCGCTCTTTGGTTTTCTCCCAATTTTGTTTTCACGATAAATTATGTTTTTATTCCTCTTCTCATCATAACATACACCTAAATCCTAAATGCCACAAATGCCCTTTCTTATTTTATAATTCTAATTAATTAGTTTAATTTACTAATAATCCAATTAAATTATTAACACTATTATTTAATTAAATACTATAATTTTTCTTTATTCAATTAAATAAACCCAACCACCAATATACTAATAAATATCATTATTTCTCACATTTGGGTTATGCCTTCTAAGGATCTAATTCGCTCAAACTCATATTCCTTATAATCTAAGGTCACTACCCTCTAACAAGGCACCAAAACACCAAGAACATCACAAACACAACAAGACATCACACATACGTCGCATCATCAATTAAAATAACTGAAAATAATTCCAAGTAAATCCGGGGCGTTACAAATATCCCTCGGCATGTTTGTTGAGTATTTTGAAGTTGGCTGCATGTTTTGGTAAATTCAATGTGTTAAAGCAAAGCATCTCCAAGTGTTAGAGAAGTCTTCAGTTGCAAGAAATCAATTTTGAAGAGGTTCAGACGCTAAAAACGTCTTCAGAAGCTGAAAAAAGCCTTCAGACACTGAAAGTGCCTTCAGACACTGAATGGCCTTCAGACGCACTACAGTGCTTCAGACGCACTATTCCAAAGTTGACCAGCGTTGACTTCTTCAGAAGCTGGGTTTTTATGAGTTCTTTCTGTGCGAATCTTTGTGAGATTTATCAAGGTTTTATTATGGCTGAAGGGTTCTAGAATGCTGATTATTTTGATGAAGATCTCTTGAAGATTGGCCTCGTGTTTATACTTAATTATATTTTCTGAAGCAATCTTTGCAAGATACATTGAAGATATATTTGTTTCCTTATTGAGCCATTCATATTTCAGAAACATATCAAGTTTAGAAGATTGGTTTCAGATTAATGTTGCTTGCTGAAGCTTATAAAAGGAGAGGTGATGCTGCTATTGAAGAGTTACGAAGAATAGAGTTTTATTCAGAGAATTGAGTCTTTGTGTTTAAAACTTAGGTTTTATTTGTACACCACTCAACTGAGTTGGTTTAGAGTTTATTGAGTTGTAATTCATTCTAAGCCTTTAGGTACGAATGAAGTTTTTGTTATTTTGAAGTGTTTCTTCAAAACTGGGTAGTTATTCAGAAGTTGTTGTGTAACTGGGTTTGTTACTTGGATAGGAAGTTAGTAGTTTTCTAATACTCAAAGTGTTGGGTAGAAATCAGACTAGGAGGAGATTGATTGCTTAGGCTGGGAACAGGGGGTCTGTGTCTTGAGTCTTAAGGATTAATTCCTATAGTGGATTTCCTTCCTGGATTGGTATCCTCTAGACGTAGGTGGCTTTTGCACCGAACTGGGTTAACAAATATCTGTGCCTTTTTACTTTCCTGCACTTTATTTGCTGCCTGTGTATTGTTTTTGATTGTGCCCTGTTTTACGTGCTGTTCTTAGTCCAGCCAGAATTTCAATTGGCATCAGAGCAGGCACCCTGCCTGTGATTGGGTGAGCTCCAGGGAAGAGTTTTATGGCAAGCATGGACAGAGAGGGAGGATATGTCAATAGACCACCATTGCTGGATGGCACAAACTATGAATACTGGAAGTCCAGAATGTGTGCCTTTCTGAAATCTATTGACAACAGGACTTGGAAAGCTGTGATAAAAGGTTGGGATCATCCTGTGGTTTTAGACACAGATGGGAATAAAACTGAGGTGCTGAAACCAGAAGAAGAGTGGACAAAGGCTGAAGATGATCTGGCTCTTGGAATTTCCAAAGCCTTGAATGCGCTATTCAATGGTGTTGATATGAACATGTTCAGATTGATCAAGCAGTGTACCATTGCAAAGGATGCTTGGGACCTCTAAGGTCAAGATGTCCAGACTCCAATTGCTGACCACTAAGTTTGAGAACTTGAAGATGATGGAGGATGAAAATATTCAGGATTTCTACATGAATGTGCTGGATATGGCAAATTCCTTTGAGTATCTTGGGGAGAAGATGTCAGATGAGAAGATAGTGAGGAAAATTCTCAGGTCACTTCCCATAAGGTTTGACATGATGGTTACAGCTATAGAAGAAGCTCATAACATCACCACTATGAAGGTTGAGGAGCTGATTGGGTCTCTGCTGAATTTTGAGACTGCTTTTTGCAAACAGCCTGAGAAGAAAGGGAAAAGAGTAGCTTTTGCAGTCAATTCTGAAGCTGATGATCAACAAGAGTCTGATGAGGATGATGGTGATTTATCAGAAGCTCTAGTGTTGCTGGGAAGACAGTTCAATAAAATTCTGAAGCATGTTGACAGGAAATCTAAAACCAAAGGTCAGAACATCAAATTCAACAACAAGAAGCAACAAACTGATGTGAAGAAAACCAAGTCTGAGGAGAAGAGTAATCAAGCTAAAGGTGTGTAGTGCTTTGAGTGTGAGGGTTATGGACATGTCAAGTCAGAATGTCCTACTTTTCTTAAGAAGCAAAAGAAGAGTCTAGCTGTTTCATGGTCTGATGATGATTCTGAAGAAGATGCTGCAAGTGAATCAGCTAAGTGTGATACAAGTCTGATGGTGAAGTTAATATCTCAGAAGTTAGTAGCTAATTCAAAGACTGAAGCAGTCTTAGAGTCTGAGACATTTTCAAAGTCTGACTCAGAGTCTGAAGTTTCATCTGTGTCTGAAGCCAGAGTTGCAAAATCCTCATATGATGAACTGGCTGACAACTACAGAAAGCTATACACCAGAAGTGCAGAAGTGTGCAAGCAAGTTCTAGATCAGAAGGAGATAATCTGTCAACTGGAGGCTGAGAAAGGTGAGTTGTTGGTACAAAATTCAGAACTGAAAGAAGAAGTAAGCCAACTAAACTCCCAGCTTGAGAATATGAAAAAGCAGGTCAGAATGATGAATACTGCTACTGATGTGTTAGAGGAGATTTTGGATGCTCAGAAACAAGGAAAACATAAGGGCTTAGGATTTGTGGATGAGAGTCTGAACCTCAAGCAGAAAAATCATGTTAAAAAGTTTGTTCCTGCTTCTGGAACCTATGATCCTATGGTTGGAACATCAAAGATGAGACCCCAGAAGCAAGCTCAAAAGCAAGCTCAGATGCAACCTCAGAAGCATGCTTAGAAGCAACCCCAGAAGTTCAACAAAAGGAGGAGAAATCATACCTGGATCTGTCATCATTGTGGAAAGAAGGGGCATATTAAACCTTTTTGCTTTAAGTTATATGGCTATCCTGAACATTTTCAGCATAGAAGAATTGAACCAGCTGCTATCAAAAACAATGTTCAGAAGGTGTGGAAGCCCAAAGTCAAGAATGTTGGCCTTATAGCTCATACCTCTTTGAGAGCCACTTCTAGAGAGGACTGGTACTTTGATAGTGGTTGTTCAACACACATGATTGGTGTGAAGAAGTTGCTGAGTAATTTAAAGCCTTATTCCAGAAGCTATGTGACATTTGGTGATGGAGCAAAAGGTGAGATTCTGGGTATTGGTGACTTGATCAGTGAAGGTTTACCTAGACTTAATGATGTGTTGTTGGTGAAAGGATTAACTTCTAATCTGATCAGTATAAGCCAGCTTTGTGATCAAGACTTGAAGGTGAATTTCAACAAAGAAGAATGTGTGGTAACTGATCAAGAAAGTAAGGTTCTGATGAGAGGCTGCAGATCAAAGGATAATTGTTATTTGTGGGTGTCTAAAGAAGAGAGAAGCCTGACTACCTGTCTCATGAGCTCAGAAGAGGAAGTCAGACTCTGGCACCAGAAACTGGGTCATCTGCATCTGAAAGGCATGAAGAAAATCCTGAGTACTGAAGCTATCAGAGGTATACCTAATCTGAAGATCAATGAGGACAGTGTTTGTGGTGATTGTCAAATTGGAAAACAAACAAGAAAGTCTGATCCCAGATTAGTACACCAGGTAACTACTAAAGTACTAGAACTTTTACATATGGATTTAATGGGGCCTATGCAAGTTGAGAGTATTGGAGGTAAAAGATATGCTTTTGTAATGGTTGATGATTTTTCAAGATTTACTTGGGTCAACTTTGTGAGAGAAAAATCAGATACTTTTGAAGTGTTTAAAGAGTTGTGCATTCAGTTACAAAGAGAGAAGGACTGTGGTATTGTCCGAATCAGAAGTGATCATGGCAAGGAATTTGAAAACAAGAGATTTTCTGAGTTCTGTGCATCTGAAGGAATAAAACATGAGTTCTCTGCACCTATAACACCTCAGCAAAATGGTGTAGTTGAGAGGAAGAATAGGACATTAGCAGAATCTGCAAGAGTCATGTTGCATGCTAAGAAGCTACCATATATGTTTTGGGTTGAAGCTATGAACACTGCCTGCTATATCCATAATAGAGTTACTTTGAAAAAGGGAACAACATCTACTATATATGAACTATGGAAAGGAAGGAAGCCTACAGTCAAATATTTTCATGTGTTTGGCAGTAAATGTTATATTTTGGCTGATAGAGAAAATAGGAGAAAGATGGATCCTAAGTCTGATGAAGGTATTTTTCTGGGTTATTCAGTGAACAGCAGAGCTTATAGGGTGTTTAATTCCAAAACCAAGGTTGTGATGGAGTCCATTATTGTTGTGATTGATGATCTGTCTACTGAGAAAGAAAGAGATGAGTCTGAAGTAGTTCCAGAGTCTGAAACATCAGAAGAACAACTGTCAGAAGCAGAAAATCATCCAGAGTCTGAAGAAGCAGAAGTTCATCCAGATCATGTTCCTACTGGTAAAGGACCATCTATTAAAGTTCAGAAGGATCATCCTAAAGAGCTAATCATTGGAAGTTTAGATCAAGGAGTCAGAACCAGAAGATCAGACTCAGTTGCTACTGATTCATGTTTTATGTTAAAGTTTGAACCCAAAAATATAAAAGAAGCCTTCACTGATGAATTTTGGATTGAAGCCATGCAAGATGAGTTGAATCAATTCAAAAGAAGTGAAGTGTGGGATCTTGTTCCAAGACCAGAAGGTTTAAATGTGATTGGCACTAAGTGGATTTACAAGAACAAAACAGATGAAAATGGTACTGTGGTCAGAAACAAGGCAAGGTTAGTTGCTCAAGGTTATACTCAAGTAGAGGGACTGGATTTTGATGAAACCTTTGCACCTGTGGCCAGATTAGAGTCCATAAGATTACTGTTGGGAGTATCCTGCATTCTCAAGTTCAAATTGTTTCAGATGGATGTGAAGAGTGCTTTTCTGAATGGGTATCTACAAGAAGAAGTATATGTTGAACAGCCTAAAGGGTTTGTGGATCCTAAATTTCCAGATCATGTTTACAAGTTAAAGAAGGCTTTGTATGGATTGAAGCAAGCACCTAGAGCATGGTATGATAGGCTTACACAATTTCTTGTGAATCAAGGATACAGAAAAGGTGGATCTGACAAGACATTGTTTGTAAAAGATGAAGATGGAAGTCTCATGATTGCTCAAATCTATGTTGATGACATAGTGTTTGGTGGGATGTCAAAGAAAATGGTTCAGTTGTTTGTTCAGCAGATGCAGTCAGAGTTTGAAATGAGTCTAGTTGGTGAGCTTACTTATTTTCTTGGACTGCAAGTCAAGCAAATGGAAGACACAATTTTCATTTCTCAGAGTAAATATGCCAAGAATATTGTGAAAAAATTTGGAATGGAAACTGCTAGCCATAAGAGAACACCTGCTGCTACTCATCTGAAATTAACTAAAGATGAACATGGAGTTTCAGTTGATCAAAGCCAATACAGAAGTATGATTGGGAGCCTACTGTACTTAACTGCAAGCAGACCTGATATTACTTTTGCTGTTGGAGTATGTGCAAGATATCAAGCTGATCCTAAGATGAGTCATTTAACTCAGGTGAAGAGAATTCTGAAGTATGTGAACAGCACAAGTGATTATGGAATCATGTACTCACACAGTTCTAACTCTGAGTTGATGGGATATTGTGATGCTGACTGGGCTGGAAGTGCTGATGACAGGAAGAGCACTTCTGGAGGATGTTTCTTTTTAGGAAATAACTTAATTTCATGGTTCAGCAAGAAACAAAACTGCGTTTCTTTATCAACTACTGAGGCTGAATACATAGCAGCTGGGAGTAGTTGTTCACAGTTGGTTTGGATGAAGTAGATGCTGGAGGAATACAACATAAAACAAGGTGTTATGACCCTATATTGTGACAATTTAAGTGCAATTAACATTTCTAAGAACCCCATACAGCACAACAGAACTAAACACATTGATATCAGACATCATTTTATCAGAAATCTTGTGGAAGAAAAGATTGTTCAACTTGAACATGTGGATACTGAGAACCAAATTGCTGATATTTTCACAAAAGCCTTGGATGCTAAACAGTTTGAGAATCTAAGAAGCAAGTTGGGTGTTTGTCTGCATGAGGACTTATAACAATTACAGCAAGCTGGATGTGAGGAAGATAGAGTACCTGCCAGATTTGCTAATGCTGATCCTGGGTCTGAGTCTGTTACTGGGACTGATTTTGAAGATCTTTGTGTAGTTTTTATTCCTTATTTGAAGTCTGAGATTTGTCAGAATTTTGTGGCTAAAAAGGGGGAGAAAAAATTGTGGTTGAGCTATTCAGAATCAGAATATGCTTGTTCAGAATGTGTGCTGAGTTCAGATTTAATCTTGTTCAGAATTCAGAGTTTTCAGAAGCTGGCTAGTTTTGTTCAATTACAAGAAGTACAACAAGAGCTGTGCAGATATGCTTGAGGGGGAGTTTGTGTCTCAGGGGGAGTGCATTAGTATTAAATTCCTGAGTGATATGTTGAGCTGTGAGCTGATTGTTAGTGGTATGCTCCTGAAGTTTTCAGTTCCAGAAGTTCTATGTCTCAGAAGCTTCTGCAGTTCAAAATTAGGGAGTTTTGTATGAGAGCTGAGTTGCAGGGGGAGAGTTGTGAAGCTGGAGTGTTTGTTTATGTGTTTGTGAAGCTTCAGGGGGAGCGTATTGTGAAGATCAGAAGCTGAGTTTGTTAGTCTGTGTACTTCAGTTTTTCAGAAGTTGATCTGTGTGCTTCAGGATGTTCAGAAGCTAAAGCTGGTTGATTTTTCATGCAAACATAGCATTTGTCCGCTGCTTATCTCTTTGTTATGTTTGGTTTTGTTGAGTTCTTCATTGCTGAATTTGGTTATGATGAATTGAAGAGCTTGTCATTTTGTGAAACATTGATTTTAGCCAAAAATTTGCCAAAGGGGGAGATTGTTGAGTATTTTGAAGTTGGCTGCATGTTTTGGTAAATTCAATGTGTTCAAGCAAAGCATCTCCATGTGTTAGAGAAGTCTTCAGTTGCAAGAAATCAGTTTTGAAGAGGTTCAGACGCTGAAAAAGTCTTCGGAAGCTGAAAAAAGCCTTCAGACGCTGAAAGCGTCTTCAGACGCTGAAAGCGTCTTCAGACGCTGAATGGCCTTCAGACGCACTACAGTGCTTCAGACGCACTATTCCAAAGTTGACCAGCGTTGACTTCTTCAGAAGCTGGGTTTTTATGAGTTCTTTCTGTGCGAATCTTTGTGAGATTTATCAAGGTTTTATTATGGCTGAAGGGTTCTAGAATGCTGATTATTTTGATGAAGATCTCTTGAAGATTGGCCTCGTGTTTATACTTAATTATATTTTCTGAAGCAATCTTTGCAAGATACATTGAAGATATATTTGTTTCCTTATTGAGCCATTCATATTTCAGAAACATATCAAGTTTAGAAGATTGGTTTCAGATTAATGTTGCTTGCTGAAGCTTATAAAAGGAGAGGTGCTGCTGCTATTGAAGAGTTACGAAGAATAGAGTTTTATTCAGAGAATTGAGTCTTTGTGTTTAAAACTTAGGTTTTATTTGTACACCACTCAACTGAGTTGGTTTAGAGTTTATTGAGTTGTAATTCATTCTAAGCCTTTAGGTACGAATGAAGTTTTTGTTATTTTGAAGTGTTTCTTCAAAACTGGGTAGTTATTCAGAAGTTGTTGTGTAACTGGGTTTGTTACTTGGATAGGAAGTTAGTAGTTTTCTAATACTCAAAGTGTTGGGTAGAAATCAGACTAGGATGAGATTGATTGCTTAGGCTGGGAACAGGGGGTCTGTGTCTTGAGTCTTAAGGATTAATTCCTATAGTGGATTTCCTTCCTGGATTGGTATCCTCCAGACGTAGGTGGCTTTTGCACCGAACTGGGTTAACAAATATCTGTGCCTTTTTACTTTCCTGCACTTTATTTGCTGCCTGTGTATTGTTTTTGATTGTGCCCTGTTTTACGTGCTGTTCTTAGTCCAGCCAGAATTTCAATGTTGGATTATCAAAATCCTCGGCATGTTTGGTTATCAAAACCATCGGCATGTTGGGTTATCAAAACCCTCGGCATGTTGGATTGTCAAAACATTCGGCATGTTAGACTACCAAAACCCTCGACATGTTGGGTTATCAAAACCATCATCATGTTATCATTAATTCACAACTCGACTGACTATGTATGCATGGACACCACGTAAGGACTCGACAATGCACTCATCATGGTGTTATATAATTAACTCCATCATATAACGTATCTTCACATCGTCACTATTGCATTATGAAATCAATACATCCATACAATACAAGTCATGTTATCATCACAACATCATTTCATCACCTTCATCAAGCTTAATTATCACAACATCATTTAATCACATTCATCATGCTTAATCATCACCACATCATTTCATCACATTAATTATGCCACAACTATCATCACATAATAAATTCACCACAGTCATCATGTTTGCTCATAAATACATCATAATCATAGTAACATCATGCTTTCATTCAACATCAATCACATAGTTCACAAACTAGGATTAATCAACACAAGGTTCCATTAACCTACCATTAACTAACTCATCATCATCTCACATATTTAATCATAATTCATCATCATTCACGCCTTATTAGTCAATTAACAAGTTCACATGCAACTTACGGCTTTATTAAAGATAATTCACAAGTTCATTACATCTCTTTCCCTTCATAAGTTATCTTTAATCATACATCATGTTAATCAACCATAAACATCATGATTAAATACCTACTAATCAAGTTTAGGGGTTTGGGACCTAGTCACATGCTTTCAAAACCTTAAAAACGCAAAAAATTGAAGTTCTCACGCACAGTACAGGGCGCACGGTTGTGCTCCCTGGCCGCACGGTCGTGCTGACCAAGTTCAAGAGGAACTCATGTGTCTGTGCCACAGGGGCGCACGGTTGTGCGTCCTCACCAGGACAGGATTCTCCGATTTTTCGTTTTTCGCAAAGATATTGTTTTTAACACCAATTTTCGATCTGATTCGCACCAAACTCGTCCCAAATCCTTAAACCAAATTTACTAACTTATTACCACTCCAAACTTAGCTTAAGCAACTTAATCATAATCACTTTTCATCAACATTTGCCATGTTTTTCAATTAATTCAAACATTGTCTCAAAATCTCATTTTCACCAACAACTTAATAACCAAACATGGTATAACAACAATAGCAGCAATTCATCATGTTCCACTTATTCATAATCAATTGTTTCAACCATCATAACAACAACTTATTCAATTTAACAACAACTTAATCATTTTCACTCAATTAAGCATTTTCACCAAAACACAACGACAACAACTTAAATCACAACTTATTCAACATAACTTCATGAATTCTCACACAAAACATATACCCATACTCAAATTTAACTCATTTCAATTACATGAATCAACTTAATCATTCTCAACAACAATTTCACCATTTTTTCGTCAACTTATACATAATTCCCATAAAAACACAACAACAACAACAACAACAACAACAACAACAACAACAACTTCAATACAACCAAATTCACATAATTTCACAAATTCACAAACTAAACACATACCCATGTTTAAAATCAACTTAATTAAGCATAATCATCACCAATTATCATGTTCTTCATCAAATTCATCAAAATTCACAAAGTTACTAAAACTACACAATCAAACATGGATTTTGATAAAACAACAACATGAATTCATCAACTTAACACATGCTTAATTTAACCATAAAAAAGGAACACAAATTTAACACACATAATCATAAGTTCACGAATTTAAGCATAAGTTAAAAACATTCAACTACCCAATTGCTTATTAACAACCCATATGGTGAAAATAATCTTCCCCCTTACCTCAAATCTTCACTTTAACAAGCTCTTCTAAGTTGATTCTCCCTTTTTCCCTTGTGCTCTTGAGTTCCTCTTCTGTTTCCTCAAATCTTCACTCTAACAAGCTATTCTAAGTTGATTCTCCCTTTTTCCCTTATTAACAACCCATATGGTGAAAATAATCTTCCCCCTTACCTCAAATCTTCACTCCAACAAGCTCTTCTAAGTTGATTCTCCCTTTTTCCCTTATTAACAACCCATATGGTGAAAATAATCTTCCCCCTTACCTCAAATCTTCACTCTAACAAGCTCTTCTAAGTTGATTCTCCCTTTTTCCCTTGTGCTCATGAGTTCCTCTTCTCTTTCTCTCCAAGCCTCTTCCTCTTTCGCTATTTTCTCTCTAGCCTCCCAAAAGTTTTGTCACAAATGAGTCAACCCTAGTTTCTCTACAACACACTACTCTTTATATAATATGGGTTAGGGTCACTCTCACTAATTTACTTAGTTATATCCAATTCTCATAAAATAATTCTCTACACTTTTACTTCACTTAAACCTCCCCAATTTACTCTTACACCATTAACATTTAAATTCTCTAATTTCTAATTCTAACATAATCACAAAAATGTCACTCACTCTAAAATGACCAAAATACCCTTAATCACTTAAACTCCACTAATCCACTCATTTCCAATAAAATAAACAATTAACAAATATAACAAATAAATAATAATATTAAATAAATCTAATACTAAAAATTGGGCTGTTACATAAGACATGTTTTTCTCTCTGGATCTTTTTTTGTGGCACGGTTAAGTGATAGAGCACAGACTGTGCTCTGATACCAACTAAAGGTGAGAAAAACACAAGAAGGGAGGGTTGAATTGTGTTGGACTTTTCTTTTTCTTGGTGTTCCCAAGCTGTTTAGAATCTGTGGTGTATAGATTCTGATACAAAGTCTGAATGCAGCGGATAATACAAAAAACAAAGATAATGATACTAACTCCCAGTTCTATTATTCTTTAATAGCTTTTGTCCACTTTTCCTATATTAGTGCTTCATCAAGTGTGACAGGCTTATCTTATACAAACAATGATAAGTGAACTATATCACTTGTCTCATTTATATCATAATCAGACATCACATCATAACCTTGTAATTTGACAGGTGGAGTTCTAGTTCTTTTTTATCACCTGACCTCTAATTCATTTTAGTAACTTTCTTACTACTATTTGAATCAAATTCAAGTATCAGTTCAGGTTCCTTTTTCTTTGATTCAAATTAACAGCTCCAATTTTTCAACTCATCAACTATTACATATCTGCTAATTAATTTATACTTGTTTTGCTATATGATCAAATAATGTATAGCCTCTTGTTACATGATATCCTACCAATATCATATGTTCGCCTTTATCATCTAGCTTCTTTCTAAGTTGATCAGGAACATGCTTGTAGCATATAGAGTCAAAAACTTTAAGATGACTTACATTTGACTTGATTCCTGAACAAGCTTCTTCTGATGTGATGCCTTTCAATCTCTTTGTAAGGTATATGTTCAACAAGTAAACTGCAGTAGGTGTTGCTTCTCCCCATAAGTACTTAGGCAGATTTTTACATTTCAACATGTTTTTCATCATATTCATGATGCTTCTTTTCTTTCTTTATGTTGTACCATTGTGTTGAGGAGGATATGAAGGTATCAATTCATGTATTAATACTTCTTCATAGAGTGACTTGAATTCAGCGAAAACATATCTCCACCATCTGATCTTAAAACCTTGATGAGTGTTCCACTTTGACTAGAAACCATAGCCTTGAATTTTCTCAATACTTTAACCACCTTAGATTTTGCTTTGATCAGATAAATCCATGACTTTATAGTGTAATTATCTATAAAAGATACAAAGTATCTATTTCCATCAAGTAATTCACATTGCATTGGATCATATACATATGAATATATGATCTCTAGCTTGCAGTATGACCTGCTATCAACTTTCTTCTTGAAAGTGGTTTTGTGCTACTTTGATTCCACACAATCTTCACACATTTTGTATGCATAGAAATTTGTGGTGAACCTAATATTATTCCCTGTATTTTTAATTCATAAAAATATCTTAAATTAAGGTGTCCAAACCTATAATTTCATATCCATTTATCTCTGCTAACAGCAGCTGCTAGACATCTATGTTCCATGACTTGAACTTCAATTTTGAATATCTTTTTATTGGTTAATGGAACTTTAATTATCATCTTCTGATTGCGTTCAAGTATCTTAACCATTTTATCCTCCATTATCATTATATATCCTTTTTCAAGTAACTGACCAACGCTGAGCAAGTTACTCTTCATACCTGGTACATATAGCACATCTATTATGACTTAATGCTTACCATCTTTTCTTTTGATCACCACCTTTCCAATACCTTGTGCAACATGTTTATTATCATCAGCAGATTTCGCAGTACTCTTTTTTGATTAATTCAGATTGATGAACCAATTTTTCTTGCATGTCATCTGTGTGGAGCAACCTGTATACCATTGGTTTTCCTTTGAATCTTCTTTATTTCGTGTGACCATCAACACCATAACATCGTCATCTTCTTCATGGACAAATTTGCTTAATCTTTCTGAGAATCTTCCTTATCTGTAACGCAGCACTCACTTGTAAAGTAACCTCATTTCTGACAATTGTAACATTGAATGTTACTTTTGTCTCTTTTTCCTCTTCCTCTTCATGTATTTGAGCCACTGATAAGTGCTTAAAAGTAGTTATCTTTTGATATATTTTAAGGCACTTATGTTACTTGTTTTGCAAGTTATCTTAGGATAAGCTCATATTTTTGGTTAAATGTCAAATTTGTGATCCTATGTCTTACCCCATCTAATTATGCAGGAATTTCATGCTTGGACCTGAATTGAGCAAAGAAATATGAAGTTTTGTTTAAGCTTCATCGCTACAAGCGAGCGTAGGCAGGGAAAATCAGAGCTTCATCGCTACAAGCGCAGGATTGGTCGCTACAAGCGAGCCTAGGCAGGGAAAAATGGAAAGTTCATCGCTACAAGCGATGGACCGGTCACTTCAAGCGACCTTAGGCAGGGAATTTTGCAGATCTCGTCGCTATAGCGACAGATCTCGTCGCTATAGCGACCAAGGAAGGTTTAATGCTATATGCTGATGTGGAGCATTCCCACTGGCCAAGAATCCTGCCGTCGCTACAGCGACCAGCTCATCGCTTGTAGCGAGCGTGTTAAAACTCAGTTGTATAAAAGCTTTTTAGCTCATTTTTTCTTAGGAATCTGTTTTATATCTTTTAGAGCTTAAGATTTTAAATTTCCAGAAAGAGAAAAGGGCTAAAGAGAGGTAAACTTCATTGAGCAAAAGTGATTCAAGTGAAGATTAAACTAAGCAACTTTGAGAAATCAAGTCTTAGCATTTGATCTCCATCTTCCTTTCTACTTTTGTACTGTTTTCATGAGAATGAACAACTAATCTCCTTTGTTGGGATTATTAGGTAATCAATCACTCTTAGTTGTAAACTTTTGATATTCTAAATATATGATTCTAGCCTTTTATATACCATTGAATTTATTCTTGTTTTCCATTCTTATATTTGATTTAAATGATATTGAAAAATACTTTTGAATCTAGGTTTAGAATAATATTCTATCAAAATAAGAAATTCTAGACATGGGATTTGGTTTTGATAATTACACAAAGTGTCGGAACGTAAAGCTTTCGAATCGTTTAATAGATTGAGAAATCGTTGATTAAACGATACGATCGATCTCACGACGTCATTTGGACACGAATGACGTTGTCGAGTGATACGTGATAATGTCGTATATAAGAAAAGCTAGAATCCATATTTATGATCAATCGAATACAATCGACGTTTGATTGACGTACTTTAATCCTAACACTTTTTATGCCCTATTACTCTACGTTTTATTTATAATGTTTTTAAAGTCGAGTAGTGTTTAGTAAACAAAAAGATGAAACCCTAACTTAAAATGATAATCGACGTTGAACGGTTTATGATATCGCAATAATCCCTGTGGAATCGATATAAAAATATACTTGCTTTTGACTAACATCAGCCACCTCTTGAACTTCTACTTTCGCCTCTACGATTGAATGAAGATTTCTCAAACTGGAATTTTCCCCATATTTGTATTGCTGCTTCTTGCCAAAATCGCCTTTCTGTTTTCCTTTTCCTCTCTTATTTTTGCTACATGCAATTCTTCATTAAGATAGCAATGCAACTTCATATGTCTTCTCTGAATTTGTAGGTCTATCATTCAACCTTTGTTCATAAGCTTATAATATTCCTTGCAATTCATCAACCTTCATGTTTCCCAAATCCTTTTCTTCTTTGGTGATAACCACGTGATCAAATCTTGGAGTAAGACTTCTCAGAATCTTTTCAAATATGGTTTGATCTGCCAAAGTTTCACCACAATTCTTCGTGTTGTTTGTCAATGTGACTACCTTTTTGAAGAATTCTACAATACTCTGGAGATTCTCATATTTCTGTGAAATGTCTGCGACCTCACCTTCTTAAGCTTGTATGTGCTTGAGAATGCACTGTTGAGGTTATCCCATGTTTCTTTTGCTAATTTTGCATCTGAAACGCATTCAAAGATTGAATGACCACACACTAGTGAATCAACAAATGCGCTTTGTAATCTATTTCCTTTAATGTGTTGCTCTTTGTACTTCAGTTGCGTTTGCTGCAAGTTTTTCTATGCCTAAATCAACAATTTCCAATAAGCAACACCATCATCTGCTTGTGCTATCTATCATAGTTCTTTCCATCAAGAACAAGGAGGGTTCTAGAGAGATTGTTAATGTAACACCCTAATTCCCAATGTCGATTTAATAAATAATGCGATCAAATTTAAACAAAAATGAAGTTACACATACTCGTCAATCATCCATCCAAATAATAAATAACATGTAATATTTCAGAGTGCGGAAAATACTTCAAAAAAAATATTTCATAAAATAAACAAATCTGATTCTCAACCGTCATTGTGGAAAATACCATAAGGATTTCAAATACTTAAACTTCATAAAATTAAATATTCAACGTCTGGACCCAACCCTAGTGTTACAGATCAGAGCACGTGATTATTCGACTACGTAAATAATTAGATAACAGCTACGAAAGTATATCTCCGTTGACACCTTCTAAACGTCCCGCAATCTAGAGCTCCTCGTCCTGAGTGTCTGTACCCGAAGAGTACAGACACCATAATACACAACAACCACAAAGGGGTGAGAATATTCATCATAACATATATTGGGATACATGAATAATATATATAAATAGGCATAGCATCATTGATCATTGTTTACAACATATTCACAATTCTTCATCAGGTTATACAACATCATTCACACATCATCATTATCATAACTCATCAGTTTCAACACATTAAAGAAATGCACATAACACTCACAATACGTCAATGTTAACACATATCACATATACCACATATATCACATATACATCATATACACCTAACGTTAGCCATATGCAAATGCACTTTGTTCCTAGACCTATATGCATCCCGGTACCGGTTTCTAATCAACATTTGTATGTCAGAGTTGTGTTACTGAACATACATACAACCTAATCAACATTTGTATGCCAGAGTTGTGTTACTGAACATACATACATCATCCGTCATTCAACATGGTCCTAAATATGATATGATGCATGAGGGAAGACTCTCTAAACACTACATATAGCACATCATCAACAACTCGCAATTTCAACATAATTCATCTATCAGACTCATCATTTATGGACAAGGTATGTTTTGTCGCTACTAATCTTCATAGGCAACATTTACGTCATTATTATTCAACATTATACAACATTGTTTTTACTTCATCATTCAATATTTTACAACAACGTCATTACATCATCTCTCGACATCGTCATTTATAACTCCTATCATCCTCATCATTTTTACCTCATTCTAACTTAGGTCTTTATTCCTCTAGTGATTTATTATCTTGTGTCATCACTAATTTTACCCCTGACGTCATTCATTAATTAACACACAACTTTCCATTCCCATTTTGTTCCGTCCTATCAACTCTCTCAACATCGTCTGTCATCTGAAATCGACCACACTCTATTCATTTTAACTTAAGGTTGTTACTTCACCATTATCATTATTTCTAACATTTTGGCTTTGCACTTTTCTATCTACTACTATCTTGAGCTCTTTACTATTCTAAGAATCAACCTACATCATCCTCCACTATTCTAAACCATCACTCCGTATATCTTCTTACAATCATCATTCACCATATCAACCAATTCATGTTTTAAACTCACTATGTAACCTCACCATCTACACTATTATTGTCTCATCTTATTAATCTTAATTAACTTGATGTCTTCTCTCACTATTATTACCATCTCCGACCTTACCCATTGCTTAACTGCTACTTACGACGTAATCCGCTTCATCGTTTACTCGTCATCTTAAACAAGGTATGTCATCTTCATTACTCGTCATTCACAAGCATCATTCATCATCGTCGTTCAACAATTACTATCTCGTCATAAATCATCATCATATGACAGTAACTTCTCATCATTCATTAACATCTTATATGAGCATATATACATTATTTCGTTCTTTCGTTAATCAATACTATAGTTTTGAATCTACTCTCCTCATTCATTCTTTCCATTACTACATCTTTTGATTATTTATTTTGTTATAAGTTTGTCAAGACTTAGAAGGCTTCTATTACAACACTTATACTTTTCCCTCATCTAAGGTTATTGATTTGGGATCTTATTATACACCTACTTTTCATGCTAACGACCTTCTTAGACCTACTATTTCTTTCAAAGATGTTTTAGAGTTCTCTGAAAGGATTGTGATGAAGTTTCATGAAGTACGCAGTATGACACATGTCCAGTATTTTAATCATAACTCAAGTTCTAGAGATCTAAATGGATTCAAATTAAAGGGAAATGAAATCTGACATCTATATATACAACTTTCATGAGGAGACCTAAGTCCAATTCGCGACAGACAGAGGTGGAAATGTTTCTTTTCCTAAACCTGGGCAGAGTGCACGACCGTGCTGACCCCTGTGTAGTAATTTGACCATAACTCAAGTTGTGGAGGTCTAAATGAGGTCACTCTAAAGCCACATGAAAGCTAACATCCATATCTACAACTTCTGGGAAGACACCTAAGCTTAATTCGGAATATAAATTGGTCAAAAGGTTGGTTCAAAATCGTGCCACGATTCTGGCAGCTTGAAAAAGGATTTTTGTCACTGGAAATATCGTGGTACGATGGCCCTCCATCGTGGCACGATGGGACAGTTCCAGAACCCAGAAAAACAGCGTTTTTACCCTCGAAATTGCTCCTAACTTGGCTAAAAATCCCTGTTTCCGACCCCTTATGTTCATAAATTGCTAGGAAACATTACCTAGGGTTATCCTATCATCCAAACACTAATTTTTCACACCATCCATTAATTACAACAACCCTTCACATGTTAAATTCTTTACACAAAACCTAGCCATCTGTTTTCACAATACTAATTTTCCTACATCATCATCAATTCTTATTACGTATGTACTTCATCATTCCTTCATCATAATTTCCATCATAACAACAATTTTAAGATTAGACAACCCTCATCATTATGATTAAAACACCCTAGAAAGAAAGGATTCTCCCCCTTACCTCGAATCTTCGGAAATCTCCGGTTTGGCTTGACTTTGTTGTAGCTAGGTTTTCCTTTCTCTGACTGCTGCTCTTCTCTCTGTTTCTGCGTTCAGCAAAACTGTCTATTCTGGTTTTTTTCTTTTTTTCTATTTATACTAGGGAATTGGGTTATTCATCATACTATTATTTTTCTTTCCCCACTCATCATAATTTTACTTTCTCTTCCCCCACTTATTTGATTACTTCTAGTTCACACCCCCACCTCTATCATCTCATTATTTCATTCTCCATCCTATTATTTTCAACCAATAATAATCTTAATACTATCTATAAATAATACCGATAATTAATATTAAAATCGGGGTGTTACCGTTAACGCATTCACCATGATTGCAAGGTTTTAGGAATAAACCAGTGCTACGATGCCAATTGTTGGAACAAAAGAGTTCTTTTATGATTTTTAGAGAGAGTATAGAAAAGAATTGAGAAGAGATTAGAGAGAATGTGGGAGAAATTAAACTTGTATTGTATGTTGCAAAATTCTCCAATACAAACACATGTATGAGCTAGGCTACTTATAGACTATGTTACTTGAGATACATGTTAGCTCTCATAACAAACTTTTCTAACTAATTTTACAAACTGAATTAACTAACTTCTAATAGTGTATTTTGATGTTAGCATTCAAATGTTACTAGTTTTGCATCAAAATAAAATATACAACTCAAGATATTGTCAAGTTACGAAACATTACTTTCAGCACAATGTTTCCAAATTAATGTGGTTTTTCACCAAGATGTGGAGGCCATATTTTGTTCTAGTTCCATAATTTTTTTGATGTCCACAACTCTAGTACTAAAAATTACTATCCCATGGTTCAATATTTGTTATGACTTTAATATTTTGATTTCTTCATGAAAGTTGTATTACCTTTTCTTATATTTCCAACAAGATAAAAGTAATCACTAAAAAAGCACATCAAGAACATGGGTTATACTTGTATCAAGAATGAACATATGTAAGTATATAATCCACTTAGACTCTGATTTTGTAAATTATTATTATTAAGGTTACTTCAAAAAGGTTTTTATGCATGAAGAGGGTATATAAACTTTGAAATAAATATATCATGAAAGACATAGTCTACTAACAATATATAAAAATTGAAGTACAACAAAATTTCATAATCGTCCTTATTAAAACTCATGATCTCCTTAATTTTATGTGCATAATGATCATTTTGCAAAATTTAGTTTATTTGTTTTTAAAAAAATTAATTATGGAGAATGTTCATCACAAGTGTAAGCAATTTCCACTATGAAACTAATTTATTTGTTTTTTAAAAAATTAATTACGGATAATGTTCATATCTACTAACATCAACTAACAATATATAAAAATCAAAGTACAACAAAATTTCATAATCGTCCTTATTAAAACTCACGATCTCTTTAATGTCAATATTTTGAAAATAGTCACGATTTTCAAAATTTTATCATATCGACTATCACATATCGGTACAAAAAATTTTCTTCTGCATATATAAGCATATAAAATCTTGAACGAGTGCGGTTTAAATATTTAACGGTGTTTTAAATATAACATAAAAATATATTTAATAGACACACTACATTAATGTTGATTTTTTGAAAATAGTCATGAGTTTCCAAAATTTTATCACATTGACTTTCTCATATATCTATAAAAAGATTTGTTTCTGCAGATATATGTTAGAACAAAATGGATTTTACTAAACCCTCCTTAAGTTTTGATGATAACAGAGTATTAAAAACAATTGGTATTACTAATGTATTCTTTAAGTGTGCAGGACTACAGTTAAAAATAATCAAATGAAAAGCTACTGTACGAAGAACAGAAGTCAACGCTTTTGGAGTAAAAGTAAATTCTGAAGAGGGTCAGAGAAGTCAACAATGGTCAACTACTGAAGACCAAAGTCTGAAGGCAATACTGAAGACTAAAGTCTGAAGAGCAAATACTGAAGACCAAAGTCTGAAGAACAAATACTGAAGACCAAAGTCTGAAGACCTCTCTGCTCCTATCAAGTCCTGAAGGCTGTATCATCTGAAGATCTTCAAGACAATCAATGCACACGCGCCATCAATATTTCCTTAACTGGCGAAGAGGATATTCCTTGCTCAAAAAGGAAATTGGAAACAAGAAAGGAATTACCAGCAGACAAGAATTGAATTACAACGGGAATGAAATCTCCCCAATTCAATTGTCTTAATTCCTTCAACGGACAGATTTGATTCTTCACTCAAGCTACTCACTATATATAGAAGCTTTGCAAGACTGAAGAAATACACATAACAACACTGCGCAATACTGAAAATCTGTCAAAATATCTACACAAACTCTCAAGCAATTATCTGTAATATTCTAAGTGTAGAATTAAGTTGTTCTATCTTTCTCATTCAATCAGTTAGATAGAAACTTAGGCTGTAGAGTCTAAGTAGAAGTCCTTTAGTGAAAGGCAAAGAAGTCTTAGACTTGTGTGTCTAAGCATTTGTAACCTTGTGTGGTTAGTAAATCTCTCTTGTGTGAGAGGACTGGACGTACTCCTGTTAGTGGGAGGAACCAGTATAAAAATTCTTGTGTGTGATTCTTCTCTTCCTTACTCTTTTATCTTTATCCGCTGCAAACTTATTTTCACTCTGATAGTTTTTTCTTAAGAGTTTTGAAGAAATCGAAAAATCACTTAAAACACAATTCAACCCCCCCTTCTTGTGTTTTTCTCACCCCTTCAATTGGTATCAGAGCACAGTCTGTGTTCTGATCACCTAACCGTGTCATAGTAAAGATCCAGAGAAAAACAATGGCCCCAACAACCTCTGATGAAACAAGTCATAATAATGTTCCATATGATTACAATCAAGAAAAAACTGAGAGAAGTACTTCAAGCTCTAAAGCACCTATATTCAATGGTGACTCATCTCTATTTCCTAGGTGGAAAAATATTATGTACAGTCATATCATAGGAATTGATGATGAGCTATATGATTTAATGGATGATGGTGTTCCTTTTGAAGTTGATGAGAATGGTATGGTGGCTGACAAGAAAAGGCTGACGACTGCCCAGAGGAAGATCTACACTAAGCATCACAAGGTCAGAGGAATTCTGCTCAACTCCCTGTCACAGTCTGAGTACACCAAAATCCTCAACAAATCAAGCGCTCATTCCATCATGAACTCCTTAGTGTCAACATATGAAGGAAATCAACAGGTCAAAGAAGCCAAGGCAAATCTGTTGGTGCAACAGTATGAGTTGTTCAAAATGAATGATGATGAAAACATTGAGGGGATGTTTTCAAGGTTCCAAACTCTTGTCTCAGGCCTACAAGTTCTGAATAAAAGTTACACCACAGCTGATCATGTGAAGAAGATTCTGAGGAGCCTTCCAAGCAAATGGAGACCTAAAGTAACTGCTATTCAGGAGGCAAAGGATCTGAATGTTCTGAGTATAGAAAGTCTCATCAGTTCTCTGCAAAGTCATGAAATGGAGCTTCTGGGGGATGCACCAGAAAAGAAGTCAAAGTCAATAGCTTTGAAGTCTACCAAGAGACCCTCAAGAGCTCTGAAGGCCAGAATTGAAGTCTCAGAGGATGAACAGTCTGAAGACGCTGAAGAATCTGAATCTGATGAAGATCTAGCTCTGCTGACCAAGAAGTTCCAGAAGTGGATCAAGAAGAGCAAAAGATTTACAGGTAAAGGAAGCAGCTTCAGAGGTTCTGGATCCAAAGACAAGAAGGAAGACCGGAAGAGCTGTTTCAAGTGCCAGAAGACTGGACAGTTCATTGCTGACTGTCCAGAGCTGTCTTCAAAAGATAAGGCAAAGAAACACAGCTACAAAAAGGACAGCATGAAGGACAAAGTTAAGAAAAGTCTCATGGCAACATGGGAAGAACTTGATGCTGATTCCTCAGATGATGAAGAAGCCAACCTTGCTCTCATGGCCTCAACAGAATCTGACAACAACTCTGACTCAGAGTCTGGATCAGACTCTGATGATGACTTGGATGAGGTATTTTCTAATGTCCCTAGAACTGAATTAATAAATACCATTAAAGAACTTATTAGTGATCTTCATACCAAGTCAAGAAAATTTGAACTCTTACAAAAACAATATAAACAAAATCTTGATCAAGGTAAGAGTCTGAGTGAAGAAGTTGAGGATCTGAAAGATCAAGTTCAGAACTTACATTCTTTAAATAAAAGTCTGAAGGATTCTTAACCTCTCTCAAGCAGATGTAACTCTGAAAAATATGAAGATGCTTTTCAAGAATTTCTTTATTATGGTATTGATAGAAGTAAAATTGCATCTATGATATATGGAGTTAGTAGAACAAGAGGAGAAGGACTCAGTTTTTCACGTTTTAGTAACAATAAACATACAGAATATCTTTCTGATTCAGACAAACCTCCTCCTGATCTCTACTCCACCTTTGTACCAAACTCTGGAAATTCAGAAGTACTGAAGCCTCCAGAGGTTGTGCAAATAGGTTCTGTTGTTCTAAATGTAACAAGTTCTGTTGGAATGTCTGGAACAAAAGGTATGATGAGATCAGAACCAAAGACTAGCAAGCCTAAGGTTCTGAAGCAATCAAAACCAAAAACTCCAGAAGTAAAGAATTTGAAACATCTTAGAACAAGAGATAAACCTTATGTACAAAGGAAGTATAAAACTGTTAAGACTAACCCCTATGGACCCATGAAGATCTGGGTACCAAAATCTGAAATTGTCTCTGCTACAGATGTGCACTCAAGGAAAGGTAAAGCAGCATTACTGGTACCTGGACAGTGGTTGCTCGCGACACATGACAGGAGACAAGTCTATGTTCCAAACCCTGACTCTGAAAGAGGGAGGTTCTGTGGGGTTTGGAGGAAATCAAAAAGGGAAGATCATTGGTTCTGGTACAGTAGGTAACTCTTCTCTTTCTATTTCTAATGTTTGGCTAGTAGATGGACTTACACATAACCTACTTAGCATAAGTCAATTTTGTGATAGTGGTTATGTAGTAATGTTTAATAAGAACACTTGCATAGTCTCAAATGACTCTGACAAGTCCATAGTGTTCCAAGGAAAGAGGAAAAGAAATGTTTATAAAGTTAATTTCTCTGAACTGACTGATCAGAAGGTAGTTTGCCTTCTGTCACTGAGTGATGAGAAGTGGGTATGGCACAAACGCTTAGGACATGCTAACTGGAGGTTAATCTCTAAGCTTAGCAAGTTAAAGTTAGTTAAGGGCCTACCAGAACTTAAATATCACTCAGATGCTCTTTGTGGAGCATGTCAGAAAGGAAAATCTGTGAAAACCTCGTTTAAAACTAAAAACATTATCTCTTCCTCCAGACCTTTAGAACTTCTTCACATTGATCTGTTTGGGCCTGTTAGCACAGCCTCTATCAATGGAAAGAAATATGGATTAGTCATAGTTGATGACTATAGTAGGTGGACTTGGGTTAAATTTCTAAGACTTAAGAATGATGCGTATGATGTGTTTAGTAACTTCTGCTCTCAAGTACAAAATGAAAAGGAATTAAGAATTTTAAAAGTTAGAAGTGATCATGGTGGTGAATTTGAAAATGAACCTTTTGAAATTTTTTGTGAAAAACATGGAATTCTCCATGAGTTCTCTTCTCCTAGAACTCCACAGCAAAATGGAGTTGTAGAAAGAAAGAACAGATCTTTGCAAGAAATGACTCGCACCATGATTTTTGAAACTAATTTAGCAAAACACTTCTGGGCAGAAGCTGTAAACACAGCATGTTATGTTCAAAACAGAATCTATATCAGACCTGGTTTGAACAAAACATCATATGAATTATTCAAAGGTAGAAAACCAAGTATTTCTTATTTTCATCAGTTTGGATGTACCTGTTACATTCTGAACAATAAAGTTCATCTAAAGAAATTTGATTCTAGAGCTTGTAAGGGAATCTTTATAGGTTACTCTGAACGCTCCAAAACATACAGAGTGTATAACTCTGAAACTCAAAAAGTTGAAGAGTCTATACATGTCAGATTTGATGACAAAGAGCCTGACAGTAAAATGTCAGAGCTAGCTCAAGAACTTGCAGGTATTAAGATCTCAGGAGAAGCACCAGAACTTAGTGACTCAGAAGATGAAGGCTCTGAATGTCCAGAAGTTACAATTACTGAAGACACAATCAGAACTCCTGATACCACAGAAGTTGTTGAAACTTCAGAAGCTACTCATAGAGATACTGAACAACCATCCAGAACTTTCAAGTACAAGTCTTCACATCCTGAAGAGCTAATTATTGGAAACAAAGATAGTCCAAGAAAGACAAGATCTGCATTTAGACAAGAGGATTCAATGATTGGTCTACTATCAGTGATAGAACCAACCTCTGTGGATGAAGCACTAGCAGATGATGGTTGGATTATAGCTATGCAAGAGGAGCTAAATCAATTTGAAAGAAACGACGTGTGGACTCTAGTACCCAAACCAAAACAGAAGAATATTATTGGAACAAAATGGGTATTCAGAAACAAACTGAACGAACAAGGTGAGGTGGTAAGAAATAAAGCTAGACTTGTAGCTCAAGGTTACAGTCAGCAGGAAGGTATAGATTTTACTGAAACCTTTGCCCCTGTAGCTAGATTAGAAGCTATCAGGATATTTTTATCTTATGCTGTTAATCATGATATCACCTTATATCAAATGGATGTTAAGAGTGCATTCTTAAATGGTGAAATTTCTGAAGAAGTATATGTCAAACAACCCCCAGGATTTGAAGATTGTAAAAATCCTGACTTTGTTTTTAAACTAAAAAAATCGTTGTATGGTCTTAAACAAGCTCCCAGAGCTTGGTATGATAGACTAAGCAATTTTCTTTTGAAAAATGATTTTGAAAAAGGGAAAGTTGACAATACTCTATTCAGAAAAACATTAAAGTCTGATATCTTAATTGTTCAGATATATGTGGATGATATCATTTTTGGTTCAACTAATGCTTCCTTGTGCAAGAATTTTTCCAAGATGATGCAGGATGAATTTGAGATGAGCATGATGGGTGAGCTGAGATTCTTCTTAGGAATCCAGATAAATCAAGGTCAAGATGGAACGTATGTGCATCAATCCAAATATACAAAGGAACTGCTGAAAAAGTTCAACCTTGATGAAAGCAAACCTATGACCACCCCCATGCATCCCAACTGCAGTCTAAGCAAGGAAGATTCAGGAAGCAAAGTTGATCAGAAGTGTTGAGTCTTTAAGTGTTGGCTGCACTGTTTGGCAAAACCAAAGTATGGAATAGAAGCTTTTCCTTATGATGAACAATTCTTCAGTTACAAGTTTTCTCATTTAAAGCCATTCAGAAGCTGAAATCTACATCAGAAGCTGAAATGCTCATCAGAAGCACTGTAGCACTTCAGAAGCAGTTTCAGGTTCTGAAGCTAGCGTTGACTTCTGTTGACCTCATCAAAAGCTGGGTTTGCTGGATTGTTTTTGCACGTATCTTGGGAGATTTAGCAAGGAATTATTCTTGTATATTTGCTTCTAGAAGGCTGGTTTAATTGGAGAAGATATCTTCGAAGATTTGGTTCAAAGTTATGAAAATTCGTATTTTCTGTTTTAAATCTTTCAAAGATTGGATACAGTTTTATTTGTTACTCTTTTGGAACAATCTTATTCCAGTAACAAATCAATTCAGAAGATTTGGAGCATAATTAAGAGGCTTGCTGAATATTATAAAAGGATGAGCTTTGCTATTGAAGACTTATGATTTAGAGAGTCAAAAAATCAGAGAATTGAGTTTGTGTTTTTACTTAGAGTTTTTTATTGTGCACCACTCATTGTTTGAGTTGGTTTAGTGTTTTTAATTGAGTTGTAATTCATTCAAAGCTTTTAAGCAAGAATGAAGTTTTTGTTTTGAAGTGTGTTCTTCAAAAACTGGGTAGTTTTGTTTAAGAACTGGGTTTAGTTCAAGTTGTTCAAGTAACTGGGCTGTTGCTTAAATAGGAAGTTAGTGGACTCTAATACTCATGCGTGGGTAGAAGTCTGACTAGGTGGAAGTTGATTGCTTAGGATAGGAACTGGGAGGTCAGTGTCTGAGTCTTAAGGGTTAATTCCAATAGTGGATTTCCTTCCTGGATTGGTATCCCCCAGAGTAGGAGGTGTTTACTCCGAACTGGGTTAACAAACCTCTGTGCCTTTTACTTTCCTGCACTTTATTTTGCTGCTCTTGTATTGTGTTTACTTGTGCTCTGTTTTGCGATCTATTGTGCCCTGCATATTGTTCAGAACCTGTCTGGTTCAGAACCTGGTATTCTCTTAGTTTTGCCTGGCCAGAATTTCAATTGGCATCAGAGCAGGCACCCTGCCTGTATTTTGGGTGAGATCCAGAGGACTTAATATCTGGCAAGCATGGATAGAGAAGGAGGCTATGTCAATAGACCACCCCTATTAGATGGCACAAACTATGAGTATTGGAAGTCTAGGATGTGTGCCTTCTTAAAATCTATTGACAGCAGGACGTGGAAAGCTGTGATAAAAGGCTGGGATCATCCTGTGTATACAGACAAAGATGGTAATAAGACTGAGATTTTGAAGCCTGAGGAGGAATGGACCAAAGCTGAAGATGATCTGTCTCTGGGAAATTCAAAAGCTTTGAATGCTATCTTTAATGGTGTTGATCAGAACATGTTCAGACTCATCAAACAATGTACTGTGGCTAAGGATGCTTGGGAAATTCTGAAGACCACTCATGAAGGAACTTCTAAGGTAAAGATGTCCAGATTGCAGCTGCTGACCACCAAGTTTGAGAACCTGAAGATGAAGGAGGATGAAAATATCCAGGATTTCTATATGAATGTGCTTGATATGGCAAATTCTTTTGATTCTCTTGGTGAAAAGATGTCTGATGAGAAGTTAGTAAGAAAAATCCTCAGGTCCCTGCCCAGAAGGTTTGACATGAAGGTTACAGCAATTGAAGAGGCTCATGATATCACCACTATGAAGCTTGAGGAACTGATTGGGTCTTTGCTTAATTTTGAGACTGCATTCTGCAAACAGCCTGATAAGAAAGGGAAAGGAATAGCATTTGCAGTTAATTCAGGAGCTGATGATCAACCTGAGTCTGATGAGGAGGATAATGACTTATCAGAAGCTCTAGTGTTGCTGGGAAAACAATTCAACAAGATTCTGAAGAATGTTAAGAGAAAGGCCAAAGCCAAAGGTCAGAATTTCAGAGTCAATAACAAAAAGCAACAAACTGATGAGAAGAAGACCAAGTCTGAGGAGAAAAGTAATCAAGCCAAAGGTGTGCAGTGCTATGAGTGTGAGGGCTATGGGCATATTAAATCTGAATGTCCTACTTTCCTTAAGAAACAGAAGAAGAGCCTAGCTGTTGCATGGTCTGATGATGGTTCTGAAGATGATGATGTTAGTGAATCTGATATGTGTGATACTGGTCTAGTTGTGAGGTCAGGAGCTATCTTGAAGAAGGAAGCTGTTTTAGAGTCTGAGACCTTTTCAGAGTCTGACTCAGAGTCTGAAGCCTCATCTGTGTCTGAAGCTACTAAAACCTCATATGATGAACTAGCTGATAACTACAAGAAGCTGTATACCAGAAGTGCTGAGGTTTGCAAACAAGTTTTGGATCAGAAGGAGACTATTCTACATCTGGAGGCTGAAAAAGGTGAACTGTTAGTGCAGAATTCAGATTTGAAAGAAGAAATGAATCAACTGAACTCCCAACTTGATCAAATGAAGAAGCAAGTGAAGATGTTGAACTCTGCTACTGATAAGTTGGAGGACATTCTGGGGAATCAGCAACAAGGAAAAACTGGTCTAGGTTTTGTTGATCAGATTCAGATTCCTAAACAGATGAGTTTTGTTCCTGCTACTCAAACTCATGATTCTATGGCTGGAACATCAAAAAAGAGACCTCAGAAGCAAGCCCAGATGCAAGGTCAGAAGCATATTCAGATGAGACCTCAAAAGCAAGCTCAGAAGAGACCTCAGATGCAAAGTCAGAAGCATGTTCAGATGCTACCTCAGAAGTAACCCCAGAAATTTTTCAGAAACAGAAGGAGGAGGAATCAAACATGGATCTGTCATCATTGTGGAAAGAAAGGGCACATCAAACCATTCTGCTTCAAACTGTATGGGTATCCTGAACATTTTCAGTATAGAAGAGTTGAACCAGCTACTATCAGTCACAATGTTCAGAAGGTGTGGAAGCCCAAAGTTCAGAATGTAGGCCTGATTGCTCATACCTCATTGAGAGCTACTTCAAAAGAAGACTGGTATTTTGATAGTGGATGTTCAAGGCACATGACTGGTGTGAAGAAGCTGCTGAGCAATATCAGATCATACTCCAGAAGTTATGTGACATTTGGAGATGGTGTAAAAGGTCAGATTCTGGGTATTGGAGATTTGATCAGAGAAGGTTTGCCCAGACTTAATGATGTGCTACTGGTGGAAGGATTAACCTCTAATCTGATCAGTATTAGCCAGCTGTGTGATCAGGATTTGAAAGTTAATTTCAACAAACAGGAGTGTATTGTTACTAATCAGGATGGAAAAATTCAGATGAGAGGCTGCAGATCCAAAGACAATTGTTATTTGTGGGTTTCTGAAGAAGAAAGAAGTTTGACTTGTCTTATGAGCTCAGAAGAGGAAGTCAAACTCTGGCACCAGAAATTGGGACATCTGAATCTGAAAGGCATGAAGAAAATCCTAAGTACTGAAGCTATCAGAGGTGTGCCTAATCTGAAGATCAATGAGGAAAGTGTTTGTGGTGATTGTCAGATTGGTAAACAAACAAGAAAGTCTCATCCCAGATTAGTTCACCAGGTAACTACTAAAGTACTAGAACTTGTTCATATGGATTTGATGGGGCCTATGCAAGTAGAAAGTATTGGAGGAAAAAGATATGCTTTTGTAATGGTAGATGACTACTCAAGATATACATGGGTCAGCTTTGTTAAAGAAAAGTCTGACACTTTTGAAGTTTTCAAAGAGATGTGCATCCAACTACAAAGAGAGAAGGATAGTGGGATTATCAGAATCAGAAGTGATCATGGCAAAGAATTTGAAAACAAGAGCTTTTCAGAATTCTGTGCCTCTGAAGGTATAAAGCATGAGTTTTCTGCACCTATCACACCTCAGCAAAATGGTGTAGTTGAGAGGAAAAATAGGACATTAGCAGAATGTGCAAGGGTTATGCTGCATGCTAAGAAGCTGCCATATATGTTCTGGGCTGAAGCAATGAACACTGCATGTTACATACACAACAGAGTCACTTTAAAGAAGGGTACTGCATCAACTCTGTATGAATTATGGAAAGGGAGGAAGCCAACTGTGAAATATTTCCATGTTTTTGGGAGCAGATGCTATATCTTGGCTGACAGAGAGAATAGAAGAAAACTGGATCCTAAGTCTGATGAGGGCATATTCCTGGGTTATTCAGTGAACAGCAGAGCTTAGAGGGTGTTTAATTCCAAAACCAAGGTTGTGATGGAGTCCATAAATGTGGTTATTGATGATTTGTCTGCTGGGAATGAAAAGAATGAGCCTGAAGTTTTTCCAGAATCTGAAGCCTCAGAAGATCAAACTTCAGAAGCAGAAAAGCATTCAGAGTCTGAAGAAGCAGAAGAGCAACCAGATCAAGTTCCAAATGGTAAAGGGCCATCAATTAGAGTTCAGAAGGATCATCCTAAAGACTTAATCATTGGAAGCTTAGATCAAGGTGTCAGAACCAGGAGATCAGATGCTGCTACTGATTCATGTTTTGTGTCAAAGGTTGAGCCTAAAAATGTGAAAGAAGCCCTAACAGATGAATTTTGGATTGAAGCAATGCAAGATGAGTTGAATCAATTCAAAAGGAGTGAAGTGTGGGATCTTGTTCCAAGACCTGAAGGGCTGAATGTGATTGGGACTAAGTGGATATTCAAGAATAAAACAGATGAAAATGGTACTGTAGTCAGAAACAAGGCAAGGTTGGTTGCTCAGGGTTATACTCAGGTTGAGGGATTGGATTTTGATGAGACCTTTGCACCTGTGGCCAGACTAGAGTCCATAAGACTACTGTTGGGTGTTTCCTGCATTCTCAAGTTCAAGCTATTTCAGACGGATGTGAAGAGTGCATTTCTGAATGGATATCTGCAAGAAGAAGTATATGTTGAACAACCTAAGGGTTTTGTGGATCCTAAGTTTCCAGATCATGTGTACAAGTTAAAGAAGGCTTTATATGGATTGAAGCAAGCACCAAGAGCATGGTATGACAGGCTGACTCAGTTTCTTGTTGCTCAAGGTTACAGAAAAGGAGGTTCTGATAAGACTTTGTTTGTGAAAGATGAAAATGGGAGTCTGATGATTGCTCAGATTTATGTAGATGATATTGTGTTTGGAGGAATGTCTCAGAAGATGGTCAAACTGTTTGTTCAGCAGATGCAGTCAGAATTTGAAATGAGCCTAGTTGGTGAGCTGACATACTTTCTTGGGTTACAAGTCAAACAAATGGAAGATACAATCTTCATTTCTCAAAGTAAATATGCCAAGAACATAGTGAAGAAGTTTGGAATGGAGTCAGCTGCTCATAAGAAGACACCAGCTGCTACTCACCTGAAGTTAACTAAGGATGAACATGGAATATCAGTAGATCAAAATCAATATAGGAGCATGATAGGGAGCCTATTGTATTTAACTGCAAGCAGACCTGATATCACTTATGCTGTTGGAGTATGTGCAAGATACCAAGCTGATCCTAAGATGAGTCATCTGACACAAGTTAAAAGGATCTTGAAGTATGTGAATAGCACAAGTGACTATGGAATCATGTATTCTCATAGTTCAAGTTCTGAATTGATGGGATTTTGTGATGCTGACTGGGCTGGAAGTGCTGATGACAGGAAGAGCACCTCAGGAGGATGTTTCTTTTTGGGAAATAACTTAATTTCATGGTTTAGCAAGAAGCAAAACTGTGTGTCATTGTCAACTGCTGAAGCTGAGTACATTGCTACTGGGAGTAGTTGTTCACAACTGGTTTGGATGAAACAGATGCTGGAGGAGTACAACTTGAAACAAGGTGTTATGACATTGTTCTGTGATAATTTGAGTGAAATCAACATCTCTAAGAATCCAATACAGCACAGCAGAACTAAACACATTGATATCAGACACCATTTTATCAGAAACCTTGTGGAGGATAAAGTCATTCAGCTGGAACATGTAGCTACTGAAGAACAAGTTGCTGACATATTCACAAAGGCCTTGGATGCTAAACAATTTGAAAACTTAAGAAGCAAGTTAGGAGTGTGCTTACATGAAGACTTATAGCAATTACTGCAAACTGGATGTGAGGAAGATAGAGTACCTGCCAGTTGTGCCTGTGCTAAATATGATCCTGAACTTAAGGTTGAGTCTAATATGTCTTCCAGGATCTGTGTTACATGTTTTGATTTTATTCCCTATTTGAAGTCTGAGATTTGTCAGAATTTTGTGGCTAAAAAGGGGGAGAAAATCTTAAGTATTGTGTTGGCTCAGTTACCAAACATCTTAAGCAATGTGTTGCTGCTCAGAATTAGTTCAAATTTCAGATGTTCAGCTTTCAGTGCTATTCAGAAGATGACTAGTTTTGCTCTGATACCAGCAACAAGATATGTCCAGATATGATTGAAGGGGAAGATGTGTCTCAGGGGGAGTACAAGTTTGTTATATTCCTGAGTGATGTAGTGATCCTGAAGTGTAGTGCTCCTGAAGTGTAGTGGTCCTGAAGAAGATTTGTGCTCAGCTCCTGAAGTGTGCTCTGATACCATTTGGTAGTAAGGGGGAGTTTGTTTGTGAAGCTTCAGGGGGAGTATTATGTTGTTCAGAAGTTAATCAGTAGCTCTGATACCATGTTTAAGTGTGTTTGTGTGCTTCAGGAGATCAGAAGCTGAAGTTGTTGTTGTTGTTTAACATAGCTCAGAAAAGTGTTTTATCCGCTGCTTATGTTTATGCTATGATGTATTTTTGTGGAGTTCTTCATTGCTGAGCTGATTATAAGGGAGATTGAAGAACTTGGTTGGTTTTAGCCAAAAATTTGCCAAAGGGGGAGATTGTTGAGTCTTTAAGTGTTGGCTGCACTGTTTGGCAAAACCAAAGTATGGAATAGAAGCTTTTCCTTATGATGAACAATTCTTCAGTTACAAGTTTTCTCATTTAAAGCCATTCAGAAGCTGAAATCTACATCAGAAGCTGAAATGCTCATCAGAAGCACTGTAGCACTTCAGAAGCAGTTTCAGGTTCTGAAGCTAGCGTTGACTTCTGTTGACCTCATCAGAAGCTGGGTTTGCTGGATTGTTTTTGCACGTATCTTGGGAGATTTAGCAAGGAATTATTCTTGTATATTTGCTTCTAGAAGGCTGGTTTAATTGGAGAAGATATCTTTGAAGATTTGGTTCAAAGTTATGAAAATTCGTATTTTCTGTTTTAAATCTTTCAAAGATTGGATACAGTTTTATTTGTTACTCTTTTGGAACAATCTTATTCCAGTAACAAATCAATTCAGAAGATTTGGAGCATAATTAAGAGGCTTGCTGAATATTATAAAAGGATGAGCTTTGCTATTGAAGACTTATGATTTAGAGAGTCAAAAAATCAGAGAATTGAGTCTGTGTTTTTACTTAGAGTTTTTTATTGTGCACCACTCATTGTTTGAGTTGGTTTAGTGTTTTTAATTGAGTTGTAATTCATTCAAAGCTTTTAAGCAAGAATGAAGTTTTTGTTTTGAAGTGTGTTCTTCAAAAACTGGGTAGTTTTGTTTAAGAACTGGGTTTAGTTCAAGTTGTTCAAGTAACTGGGCTGTTGCTTAAATAGGAAGTTAGTGGACTCTAATACTCATGTGTGGGTGGAAGTTGATTGCTTAGGATAGGAACTGGGAGGTCAGTGTCTGAGTCTTAAGGGTTAATTCCAATAGTGGATTTCCTTCCTGGATTGGTATCCCCCAGAGTAGGAGGTGTTTACTCCGAACTGGGTTAACAAACCTCTGTGCCTTTTACTTTCCTGCACTTTATTTTGCTACTCTTGTATTGTGTTTACTTGTGCTCTGTTTTGCGATCTATTGTGCCCTGCATATTGTTCAGAACCTGTCTGGTTCAGAACCTGGTATTCTCTTAGTTTTGCCTGGCCAGAATTTCAAGAAGCTGTATAGAGGTATGATTGGTTCTTTACGTTACCTAACAGCTTCCAGACCTGATATTTTATACAGTGTCTGTCTGTGTGCTAGATTCCAGTCAGATCCTAGAGAATCTCATTTAACTGCTGTTAAGAGAATCTTTAGGTATTTGAAAGGAACTACAAATCTAGGATTGCTCTATGAGAAATCCTCAGATTTTAAGCTAGTTGGATTCTGTGATGCTGACTATGCCGGGGATAAACTTGAAAGAAAATCTACCAGTGGAAATTGTCAATTCCTTGGTACTAATTTAATATCCTGGGCTAGTAAGAGACAAGCAACTATTGCTCTGTCCACAGCAGAAGCAGAATACATCTCAGCTGCTAAATGCACCACACAGTTACTGTGGATGAAATATCAGTTAGAGGATTATCAAATAACTGGGAGTAGTATTCCACTTTACTGTGATAATACTGCTGCCATTTGTTTGTCAAAGAATCCAATTCTACATTCAAGAGCTAAGCACATTGAAATTAAACATCATTTTATAAGAGATTATGTTCAGAAAGGAGTTGTGGATATAAAGTTCATTGATACTGAACATCAATGGGCTGATATATTTACAAAGCCTTTATCTGTTGAAAGATTTGTTTTTATAAAGAAAAATCTGAACATGCATTTTGTCTCTGAGTAAATGCTGGCTCCTGAATGATGGGCAGAGTCTGATTGACATCAGGACTTACTAAGCTTCAGGACCTCTGAAGAGTAGTAACTTCTGAAAGTCATCAGTCTCTGAACATAGTCCAGACTTTGATGGTCCTCAGGATTTGCAAAACTCCTGTATTGCAACTTCTGAAAGATTACAACCTCTGTACTTAGAATTTGATTAGTTGGGTTTGACGTATATAAGTGGAAACGTTTTGAAAACTCTTTTCTACCACTTAATATGTCATAAATCCTTTACACGTGTCTGAAATCTGTTTGGTAAAGGATTGTTAATGATGATTTATGCATTAAGTACAGTTATCGCAGTTTTCGCGCCCCCTGTGTCAGTTGATTAAAAATTTTATTTTAAATAAAATCTTTTCAAAATTTGTTTCACTTATATACGATCACCCACTACCTACACTTCACTACTTACACTTTCTTTTCTATCTAAACCGTCAGAATTCTATTACTTCTTTCTCTCTAAAATAGCAAAACCCTAAAACCAGTAAACTACTACATTCAACTTCAAATGGCTGGTTCATCATCCTCATCTATGGCTATCAACGTTGATTCGGGAAAATCTACGTTCATCAAACCAAGAACAACTATTGTTCGTAAGCATCAACTCAAGTTATTAATAGAACAGATGGTTGATTTTGAGTCTCTGAAGTGCAATGGTTTTCCACTTAAACCGTTCTTTGAAGTTCAAGGTTGGATGTCGTATTTTGATATGTTGAATGGTCCAACCTATCAAAACTTGGTGAAGTATTTCTGGGTTCGCGCGGAAGTCTACGATCAAGAGGCAGATAACCTTCTTTTGTCAAGGAAAATTGCTGAGAATCCCACTGAGAACAAAAAGAAAACAAGGGCTGAGTTAGGGCTGCCTGAGTTCAAGGAAACAGAGATTCGTTCTTCAGTAATGGGAGTGGATGTCACCATTACTCAAGAAACAATCGCAAAGCTGCTAAAGGTCCCTAACAGAGGTATTTGTCTACTGGAATCTGGAAGCAATTATGGACTTGCAAAGGAAGTCAAGGAGAAACTGTTCATGGTCAAGGATGACATGAACAAGGTGAAGAACATGTTTGTGCTTCAGAGGATGCTTTTCAAGGTGTTAATCAGTTCTATTCTACCCAGGAATTCTGTATCTGACCAGATTTCATGGGATCACAAACACTTTATTTATTTTTTGGCAAATGGAATTGGGATGAACTTGGCTGGGTATGTTTTTAACCATCTCTGCAAAGCAATTCAGAACTCCTGTAGAAAGGCTAGCACTACAGTAGTCTATGGGAGATTGCTGTCTGAATTGTTCTATCAAGGAAGAATACTGGAAGCTCTGGAAAGAGCAGAAGCTGTGGAAGACTTGGATATTGCTTATGGACAGATGCTCAATGCCAACATTCTATGTCATATGAGCATCAGGAAAAAGAAGGATCTTATTTATCCAATGGAGCCTCTTCTGCTGAATAAGGAAAGCACCAACTTCATGGAAGATTATCCAATCATCCATAAAGGCGAACCTCTGGAAGTCATTCTTGACTATATGAAGACAGTGAAAGAGGACACTGGTGTGGAGTTAACAATGGATGATATTCCTGAAGAACCCTCCTTCAGTGTGTATGTTGAGAAAAAGAAGAGGTCAAGAAAAGCTGGTGAAACTGCTGGAGAGTCTTCTGCTCCTGTGGCCAAGAAAGCTAAGCAGGCTAAGACACCTGTTAAGCCAGTTCAAGAGGTGGAAGCTCGTGGCTCAAAGAAGATTCCTGCTGGACCTAAGAAGACTGTCAGAAAGTTAGTCGTTACAGACTCTGAGACAGAATCTGAAGAGGTCCCTCTACTGAAGAAGAGCAAGAAGCTTCAGGATCATGGCACTACAGCCTCTGTTCAAGGTAAAGGTACAATTCCTGTAATTCCTGAGCAACTTTCTACTTCTTCTCGTGATCTTCTCCTCCAAAACCTTCCTCCGTTAGACTTCATTCTACCTAACCAAACCCAAACTGAAGTCATTCCTTCAAAATCACCCTCTCCAACCACTGAAACCTGGGGCACTATAACCCATCATAATCCAAGAACTGAAACCACTAAACCTGCCCTTCACCAACAAGAAACTGCAGAATCCTTCTCCAAGAAATACTATGATGATCTTCATGATAGAATGGAAGAGGAAGCAAAGAAAGCCAATGTTGATGCCATGCGTGCATTGGAGGAACATCTCTTTGGTGACCTTAACCAAACCTCTCCCTCTGCACACCAACAAGCTTCAGGTTCTGCTGCAGTAAGTCCTGGAGATCTCAACGCTACTGAGCATGACTCAGTTGCTGCTGGTTGGGACTCTGGACTGCTTTCAGGACCTGCTGCATCCAGACTCTCTCCCCAACAAACACCCACTCAAACACTTAACCCAGACTCTGCTATTGACCAAACCACTGACTTATCAATCTCTGATACTACCATGCAAAATCCTGAACCCTTCATCTCAACAGATCACACAATCACTCCTGCAGAAGATCAGGTGACAATCCAGTTGTCTCCTTCATCTTCTGCAGCCACTCAAACTTTTGACATTCCTTCATCCTCCACCACCCTACCTGAACGCATTATTCCTGTTTTTGTCCCTAAACCTCCACGATCTGAACCCAACCCAGATCTTGAGAAGATAGGACAGATGTTGCTTAAGGAAGCTCAGGACTTGTACATGAACAGGTTCTCTTCAGCAAGTGCTCATGATCATCTACAGCTATGGGATGACTTGCGTCTTAAGATTGACAGTATGCTGAAGGAACTGTCACAGGCTAGTGCTGGAGATGTAAAGAGATACAGAAATGATATCAATGCTTGGATTGAGGGAGTAAATTCTGAGGTTGCGTTAGCCAACCTAAGGCAGAAAGGATTGTTGCACTTAACTGACTACTCTCACTGGGAGACTGTTGAAGCTTCTGATAAGTCTCTCAGGGAACACTTCAAGTCCCTTCTTACTCCTGAAGAGATTGTTGTGTCCAAGAGCATTTTAGAACATCCTGAGTTTGAAGCCTTCAAAGCTGATGTTAAAGATAGATTGGCTGCTCAAGAGACTCTTTCGGCTGAAATTGCAAGCAAGCAGAAGGAAATGGAAGCACAGATACTGACTGTCATTCAGAACCAGAACTCCTCAAATTCTGATATCAAGACCATCCTGTCCCTACTTCAATCTAAACCTTAGGATTTCTAAGTCTTACCACTTTTGTTTTTGCTTGTGTATCAGAATTTTTTTCCTTAATATCAATTTTCTTTGCTACTACTTCTCAAATATTGGTTTTATATATCTACTCTCTTATCTATTTAACTTCTGATGTGTTTGATAATGACAAAAGGGGGAGTAGAAGCTGCAACATAACTCAGTACTTTGCAGCTGAAACAATTGCAATCTCTGAACCAATATATACGTTGTTGCTTTGATTTGTGTTTATATTAAAATTAAATGTTAAGATAAAACTTAGAAAAAGCTTTCAAATCTTTTTCTATGGATTATTGAACTTAGGGGGAGCTTACAAACCTTCCTCATGAGTTATTAGATTCAGGGGGAGCTTACAAACCTCCGTTCCTGAAGCTAAGTTAACATTTGATTTATTAAACAATTGTTTCTAATACAGATGTTTGTCATCATCAAAAAGGGGGAGATTGTTAGAACAAAATGGATTTTACTAAACCCTCCTTAAGTTTTGATGATAACAGAGTATTAAAAACAATTGGTATTACTAATGTATTCTCTAAGTGTGCAGGACTACAGTTAAAAATAATCAAATGAAAAGCTATTGTACGAAGAACAGAAGTCAACGCTTTTGGAGTAAAAGTAAATTCTGAAGAGGGTCAGAGAAGTCAACAATGGTCAACTACTGAAGACCAAAGTCTGAAGGCAATACTGAAGACTAAAGTCTGAAGAGCAAATACTGAAGACCAAAGTCTGAAGAACAAATACTTAATACCAAAGTCTGAAGAACAAATACTGAAGACCAAAGTCTGAAGACCTCTCTGCTCCTATCAAGTCCTGAAGGCTGTATCATCTGAAGATCTTCAAGACAATCAATGCACACGCGCCATCAATATTTCCTTAACTGGCGAAGAGGATATTCCTTGCTCAAAAAGGAAATTGGAAACAAGAAAGGAATTACCAGCAGACAAGAATTGAATTACAACGGGAATGAAATCTCCCCAATTCAATTGTCTTAATTCCTTCAACGGACAGATTTGATTCTTCACTCAAGCTACTCACTATATATAGAAGCTTTGCAAGACTGAAGAAATACACATAACAACACTGCGCAATACTGAAAATCTGTCAAAATATCTACACAAACTCTCAAGCAATTATCTGTAATATTCTAAGTGTAGAATTAAGTTGTTCTATCTTTCTCATTCAATCAGTTAGATAGAAACTTAGGCTGTAGAGTCTAAGTAGAAGTCCTTTAGTGAAAGGCAAAGAAGTCTTAGACTTGTGTGTCTAAGCATTTGTAACCTTGTGTGGTTAGTAAATCTCTCTTGTGTGAGAGGACTGGACGTACTCCTGTTAGTGGGAGGAACCAGTATAAAAATTCTTGTGTGTGATTCTTCTCTTCCTTACTCTTTTATCTTTATCCGCTGCAAACTTATTTTCACTCTGATAGTTTTTTCTTAAGAGTTTTGAAGAAATCGAAAAATCACTTAAAACACAATTCAACCCCCCCTTCTTGTGTTTTTCTCACCCCTTCAATATAAACATTTAAAATCTGCAACGGGATTGGTGCAAACGTTGAACAATATTTTGCATATAAAATAAAATTTATTTAATAGACACACTACATTAATGTTGATATTTTGAAAATAGTCATGAGTTTTCAAAATTTTATCATATCGACTTTCTCATATATGTATATAAAAATTTGTTTCTGCAGATATAACCATTTAAAATCTGCAACGGGAGCGGTGCAAACATTGAACTGTGTTTTGCATAAAAAATAAAATTTAATCAATAGAAACACTGCATTAATGTTGATATTTTGAAAATAGTCACGAATTTTCAAAATTTTATCATATTGACTATCACATAACGGTACCAAAAAAATTTCTTCTACATATATAAACATATAAAATATTGAACGAGTGCGGTTTAAATATTTAACGGTGTTTTAATTATAACATAAAAATATATTAAATAGACACACTACATTAATGTTGATTTTCTGAAATTAGTCATGAGTTTCAAAAAATTTATCACATTGACTTTCTCATATATCTATATAAAAATTTGTTTTTGCAGATATAAACATTTAAAATCTACAACGGGAGCGGTGCAAACGATGAACAATGTTTTGCATATAAAGTAAAATTTATTTAATAGACACACTACATTAATGTTGATATTTTGAAAATAGTCATGAGTTTTCAAAATTTTATCATATCGACTTTCTCATATATGTATATAAAAATTTGTTTATGCAGATATAAACATTTAAAATCTGCAACGGGAGCGGTGCAAACATTGAACTGTGTTTTGCATATAAAATAAAAATTTAATCAATAGAAACACTGCATTAATGTTGATATTTTGAAAATAGTCACGAGTTTTCAAAATTTTATCATATCGACTATCACATATCGATACATACAAATTTTCTTCTGCATATATAAGCATATAAACTCCTCAACGAGTGCGATTTAAATATTTAACGGTGTTTTAAATATAATATAAAAATTTATTTAATAGACACACTACATTAATGTTGATATTTTGAAAATAGTTATGTGTTTCCAAAATTTTATCATATTAACTTTCTCATACATGTATATAAAAATTTGTTTATTTAGATATAAGTACATATATCTGCAACGGGTGCGGTGCAAACATTAAACAGTGTTTTGCATATAAAATAAAAAGTTATTTAATAGAAACACTACATTAATTTTAATTTTGAAAATAGTCACGAGTTTTCAAATTTTTATGTGCATAAAAATTTGTTTTCGCATATATAAGCAAATAAAATCTATAGCTAGTGTGACTAAACTATTTAACAAATTTTTGTTTATATAAAAGAAAAAAATTAATTGAAACATTACATTATTACTCATGATTTTCATTTAATATCTATAAACATTCTACTATATTAACAATATAATTATTTTTTATATAATTATCGCAATGTTACGTGAACCGAAACTAGTTTTACATAAGAAAACGAATAAGGAGGGCTAGAAAATCAAAAATCTATTTTGGAGAATAAATTTGGTAGATCTAGTTTTACATCAAAAGCAAATAGAGAAAGTATATAAGTTTTAACGATCTCAATACTTAGCAACAATCAATTCGTCATGATAGTTTTATGAAAAACTTGAATTAATTATGAGAGTTGATATCAATATGCAATATCAATTTAGCCTAGAAAAAATTTTATTGGCTGAAAATGATCATTATCTTGTTGCCATCAAGGGAGAGTTAGGCACCTTTTTGCATTTTCAACGCAGGAATAGTTTTGAAAAGATAGGATGAAAGAAAAAAAATGGGATGCAAAAGGTGGCAAATTGATATTTTGCGATTAGATTGATCCAATTTGGTATGCAATCTTACTATATTCTAGAAGATGATGAAGTGTGACATGTCCATGTGACGTACTTGAGAAGATTAGGATTGCATTGTCTTTCTTATTGTCATTATTATAATGCATTGGCAATATCCAAGAAGCCACCTCACTGAGAGAGAGCTATCCCTTTAGATCAAACTTTTAGGTAGATTCCCTGAGAATATGTTTTCCTACAAATTATCTTTTAAGTTATTTTTATTCGAGACATTATCAAAAACTATAACTCTTTCGATTTGATTTTGAATACAAATTTTGATACATTATATTACGAGATTGATCCAAACAATCCATGTTGGTACTTGGTAGGTTATTTGATATAGTAAAAAAATTGTAATTAAATAAAATGTATAATAAATATATTTTTTATAATATAAACTTAGAGCGAGGGATGATACTCATTTCAAATGAGAGAGTAGTGAAACTAAAACCTCCGACTACAATGTCTAACGTTTGTCTTTTTATTTTTAGATCAAACTCTAGTTATATAATTGTATTTTTATTAATCATTAATAGTTAACTTTTAATTTGTTATAAATACAATAAAGTATATAAAAAATTTGAGAATGATAGATAGTACTCCTTTGTTCCATTGTTATAAGCATCACATTTGATTGTTTTACAGAAATTATCAATTGGGGTTGGGTTCGAAGAGGTTAAACTCCTATATTGTGGCGAATCAAAATTTAAATTTAGATTGGAAGAGATATCTATATTTAGCGTATAGCACGCTACAAATATGGTTACCTCTCGTTGGGAGAATTTAAAAAAAAAAACTAAAAAATGAGAAACTATAAATAATTAAAAAGGAAAAATTATTTTAGAAAATTAATGTTAAATATGAATGTATTTTTCATTATCATAAACATAAAACGAAGGATATTCCTATCAAAAAAATGATAGATGTTAACTTGAGAGTTAAGTCAAGAAAAAATTGAAAGACTCGTTTGATTTCTTTATAAACTTCACACTCTTTTTGCCACTACAATTTAACTGACTCAAAAGGATCATCCTGGAATAAAAGAAATAGTTTTATTCATAAAAAAAAAATTCTTGAAGATGTGGTACTAAATAATCAACTTAGAAATATTTCAAACATGAGTCTTGACTTTAAAAAGAGGGCATTATATTGAATCCGTCAAAATTTATAATTTTTGTTAAGGAGTGTTATGTCCCCTTTGACCATTGTGGTTTCTTAAAAGTCAATAATCGAAATCTTTGACTAGCCTGACATACCTCCCATTTTATTCCATCCCATCATATGGACAAGAATTTCATAACATAGTTAATTAATTTCAGAAGCGCCAAATTAATAAAGATTTGGCATAATAGTTTTGTTTCAAAAAAGTCCTTAGACTTTCACTTTCTAACTAAAATGTACAACAAATTGTAAACATTTAGACCTTTTTGACAAGTCATTTGCAAACATGACTGAAGATCTCCTTTCTAGCATTCTTGTGTGGTAGCAATAATAATTAATTATTTAAACCCGTTTAAGTAAGTGGCTTTCATTTTATAGGTCTACTATACCCTGTTACAATTGTGCATGGATTCCGCTAAGATATTATTTTAATAAACAAAAGTTACTTTTAAGAATTTTTAAATAACTTATGGATATAGTTTATAATATATACCAAATATATCAGTTATTCAATATAAAATTATGCTCTAACAAAGACCAAAGCTAGTAGTTGTTTAGATATATTTTCAATCATTTCTAGTGTAAAGAAAAAATTTAAATAATGAGATTTCTTTAGAATGCATAACAATGAAGTTGTGTATTGAATGTCTATTTTACCTTTTCCTTGATTTTGATAGGATTTAAACTAGAATGGACATGGTTCGATTCGGAATAAAAACTATACCGAACCGAATTGAACTGTTTGTTAAATTTAAAATAATTGAACTGAATCAAATTGTTTGTATTTTAAACTGAACCAAACTGTTTGCATTTTAAACTGAACCAAACTGTTCCAAACCGAACCGAACTGTTTCAAATTGAACCGAACTGTTATTATTGGTACCGTTGAAAATAATATAAAAAACCAAACAAAATCAAATTTTAGTTACCAAACTGTTTTGAACCGAACCAAATTGTTTCAGTTCAGTTTCAGAATTGTTAGTAATGATTCAGTTTTTTTTTTATTTGGTTCGGTTCAGTTCAGCAGTTCAGTTCAATTTTTTGATTTTTTTTTTGCCTACCCCTAATATAAACACTATCACTAACAAAACTATGATAAACTAGGGTTAAATACTATTATATGAAGATAATAGAAAACTATTTAAGGGAAATAAAATAACTTTTTTATTTATTTGTGCTTTTCTTTTCTATCGGGACAATACACTTAATATAATATTCTAAATAGATCATAATCATCTACGTGACATACTCTTAAGCCCCATGAAAAAGTACTAAATACATGACAATTACAAATATCAACTATTAATATATAAAATTACTAAATAACATAATTCAATTAATAGTTTATGGAAAATGTTAACGAGCGCCTCTGAAGCACTTTTTAAACCTTTAAATGGTAACTTTTTATGAAAATATGTGTAATCAATTATTGAATATCAAAATATTTAACTTTTTTATAAAATAATTTATTCTTTAAAATTTTTAAAAAGTGTCTCGAGAACACTCATTAACGTAAGCTTATAGGTTATCGGCTCCACTAAGCATCTTATCAGATGATGTACTATTTGCATCTCTTGGGACCCTCTAAAGAATTGTTCATGTCTCTTTTATAGGACCCAAATCAGTATAATAATATCTTTTGGCCCCTTTGTCCATGATTCTAGTCTAATTCAAAGTGATAATTAACATAGACACTAATTTGGTGCAAATTATTAACAAATCGTTACTGTTTTACACGCTCACAATTACAAACAAATTGTAAGAAACTGTTTCAAGAATTTCTTTTCTTGAATGACTATTTTTGATAGTGTGTTTTTTTTAGTATAATGATATTTGTGTAACTATTTTACGACAACTTTTTGTGACAACCTTTTTTCATTATCTTCTAATTAGTTAAAAATAATAGAGAGACAAATAATAAAGAGAAATTATGAGTCGAGTGGAAGATGTTAGACTCTTACAATATGAAAAATCAAAGTTCGTACTTTGACTAAAAAATATATTTACATTTGTTGTCAATCAGGCTTTGAATATGATTACCTTATGTTGATCGAACCAATAGAAAACAAAAAAACAAAGAGGAATTATAAATAAATAAATAAAAGGGAATAATTAATTTATAAAGTTAATCTTACCAAATACTCAATATATTCATGTTATCATAAACGTAAATTCAATGATATAAACTTGATATGAACATTTTAGGTTGGGGTGAGGATGGTGATGCGTGAAATTGGTGGTGTAGGTTGTTGGCATGGGAGGAAGAACAAGTGAGGTGTGAAGAAGATTTCCTTCCTTGTGACTTGGCTGGGTTTTGATGATTACAAGACTACATCACAAAAAGAAGAAAGCTTATGGAGGCTCATGGATCAAGATGATAAACAAGCTTAAGGACTTAGGGTTTTAAATTATAATCATTGTAAGTATGGTCCTTATCTTTTGATCTATCATTCTTAGCATTGTTTATATCTTAGAATGCTCAGAAAATAATTACAAACATTTTTTCTAATACTCCATATGAAGCAATGCATAAAGCTCTCATGAAAATTAATCACACACTCACATTGATTTTCATATAAAGTGATTTTACATGAAATTATTTTTGCATGAAAAACCATAATTTATTATGGAAATTTTACAATAATTTTTTAGCATAAAAATAGCGTATAGCATGCATTGAGAATTAAAATGGCATAATCAATTATGTTTTAAAATTCATTTCATGTCATTATTATCTATTGCCTAATAAATCAAAAGTGGGCAACGGCTAGTTTATATTTGTGTCCAACGGCTGTTTCCTTTATTTAGTGTGGTAACGGCTAGTTTAATTTTTAAATGCATTTTATATTTATTTTATGAATAGGTGCCATTTTAACTATGTCTATTCATTGGTAACCATTTTTCAAAAAAATAGTATTGTTTCATAAACATTTTTTTAGCCTCTATATATGCATTTGAGATTAGAAACATTTAACAACAACTTATAACATTTTAACAACAACAATCATTTTCTTTCAATATCTCAAATTGCTATTTTCAATATCACTTACTTACAAACTTTCATTATCCTTGTTAGAAAACTTTGAACACACTTTCATATCATTATAAAAGTTTTCTGAGCACTAAGTTATAATCTGTTAAAGTGATATTGAGAAAGATAACAGCCATACAATTTATTATTCTTCAAAAACCATTGTTGTGAATTCTTGCCATAGTTTTGGTGAGAATTGTTGAAAGATAGTGGGGTGCTATCTTGTGTATGTTAGAAAGATTGTTAGGGGGTCTTGGGGAGAGATTGCTTGTAACAAAGATTCTAACATAGTGAATTCCTCACAGGGTTGTGGGGGAGTGGAGTACCAGTAGGGGAACCACTATAAATTCCTTGTGTCCATCTTCTTCTTCCCTACACTCTTTATTTTTCCAAGCATTCGTTCATACATTCATACAAAATTCCGGAAAAATTTACAAGAACACAATAAACCATAAAAATTATCCATTAAAAGTCATACAACCTAATTCACCCCCCCTCTTAGGTTGCACTCTGAAATTACAATTGGCATCAGAGCAAGTTAAGGTAATTTGCTCCTTGATCCAGAAAAATGGCTTCCGCTTCAAATTCAAACATTGTGTTCAAAGATGGTGGTAGTAGCAACAAACCTCCATGCTTTGTTGGTGAATACTATGATTTCTGGAAAATTCGCATGCGTGCATACTTGGAAGCACAAGGGGAAGAAATATGGAATGCCGTTGAGAATGGTCCATTCATTCCTACAACGGTTGTGAATGATGTTGTCCAAGTAAAAATAAAAACATCTTGGACTGATGATGATAAGAAAAAATTGTTGTTTGACAAGAAGGCAATCAACATGCTTCATTCAGCCCTTGGCATGGATGAGTTCTTCCGAATTTCTCAATGCAAAACTGCAAAAGAAATTTGGGACACTCTAGAAGTAACCCATGAAGGCACAGAAGAAGTGAAGAGATCAAAACTGAACACTTTATCACAAGAATATGAATTGTTCAGAATGCAGCCCGGTGAATCAATTCTTGATTTACAAAAGAGATTCTCTCACTTAACAAACCACTTGATGGCTCTTGGAAAGACTTTCACAAATGATGAATTAAATCTCAAAGTCCTTAGATCATTAACAAGGGCTTGGCAACCAAAGGTGACTGCAATATCAGAAAAGAAAAGTCTTTCTAAAATGACTTCTGCCGCTTTGTTTGGTAAACTCCAAGAACATGAAATGGAACTTGGAAGATTGGAAAAGCATGAAGGGCAAGAGAAGAAGAACAAAAGCATTGCTCTAAGAGTTGAGTCAAAACAACAAAATGAAGGAGAAAGTTCTGATGAAGGTGAGACCATCAATCTTCTTGCAAAAAGTTTTAAAAAATTTCTTAAAAAGGACAAGTCCTTCAAGTTTGGTAATAAAAGAAAATCTTTCAAGAAGAATGAGGGCTCTACGTCAAACCAAAACATTACATGTTTTGGATGTGGGAAAGAAGGTCACATGAAAGCAGATTGTCCATCTTTTACAAACAAAAATGGTGACAAAGGAAAGAAAGAATTCAAGCAAAGGAGGGCCTACATTGCATGGGAAGAAAATGACATAAGTTCATCTTCTGAATCAGAGGATGAAGAGTATGCAAATCTTGCACTAATGGCATCTCATCACTCTGATGATGAACAAGAGGTTAGTGATTCTGAACTTGATATTAAAACTTCATATGATGAATTACAAAATGCATTTGATGAATTATATGAAGAATGTAGTAAACTTTCTAAAACTTGTGTAAAACAGAAGAAATTAATTGTTTCACTTGAAAGAAAGTTTTTGATGCACAAGTGGATTTAGAAAAGGTCAAAAATTCTTCATGTAATAAATGTAAAGAACATGAAACAAAAATTATTAAATTAAATCAAGTAATAAAAAATTTTGAAAAAGGTCACAATAGTTTGGAAGATGTTCTTAGCAAACAAAGAGATTTAAAAAATAAAACCGGTCTTGGATTTTCAAATTTTGATAAACCAAGTACAAGTAAAACAATCTTTGTTAAAGCAAGCACAACTTCCAACAACTTGGAACCAAAGAAAATGCATGTTGTAATTCCTCTTAAAAGTATGAATACTAGAAATAATTCTTATGGAAGAAATTATTCTAACAAGTCTTATAAGAAAACAAATTCTAAGGTTAGAAATAATGTCTCCAATGGAAGTAATTCTAGTGTATATCATGTTCAAAATTTATCATGTTTCTATTGCAACATGAAAGGCCATACTCCAAATACATGCTACATAAGAAACTTTGGTGTTCCTTATGGTGAGTATATTTGGATAAAGAAAGGTATTAACACAAGGACCCAAAGAAAATGGGTACCTAGAAAGTTATATTAATTTTCTTGTAGGTACTTGATCATCGTATACAAATCTTGTTAAATTAAGATTGATTTTTCAAGATACAAGATCATATGATATGATTTGATTTATGAGTTATTTGTGGTTAAATAATGCTACAACTTTGATAGAGAGATGAACATTCATACATGTTGATGATGATGGTGAAAGGTACACATTTCGTTCAAATAAATACATGATATGCTTATGAAATTTGATAGTTGTTTCTCATTGGGTTGAATTTTATGTGTGCATGAGTAACACTTATTCAATTTTGATTTGAAATTATAATCAACTGGTGTCTTTGTTCAGGCTATAACAATGTTAATAATATCAAGCAATGCATGTGTTTGGATGCCTTCGTTTTTTTTTAGAAAAAAATTTGAAAATTCTTTTCTTGTACCGTTTAAAATCATTTTGAAAATTAAAATGTTTACAATGGTTAAACAACACATATAGTATCGTTGAAATTGACATGGGAGTTCAAGTCCTTGTAATGGTCGATTTGAATATGTCTTTTATATATTGATTTTTGAACTTTGCCTCTCTTATATTCGACACTAGTATAAATAAAAGTGAAGGGGGCGAGTATGATAATGTTGGGTCAGTGCATGTATTCTTGAAATTGAAAAAGTTTATTTTTTCTTTTTGCTTTTTTAATTTTGCATAATATCATCTTGTTAAATATTTTAATAGCAAGTGTGTGGCATAAAGTTTGTGCTATTACAATATTCTCATTGACAAAAGTGTCATGGTTTGATATAGTTGATCCATAAACATAACTATGAGAATTCAAAATATAATATGAAGATTGAATATTCATTGTGAAGAAGATTTCAACCATTCAATAACTTTGTTTTAAGTTTTATATTATTATTACTTGTCTTGTATGCATATTTTTGGTTGGATATCTGTTTTGCCGATCTTTCTTCTTTTTTGATGATGTCAAAAGGGGGAGAAAGTGTAGGTATGTGCTTGTACTTTGACATTTTACAGGGTTATCCAATTGCAAATCAAAGGGGGAGATATACAAGACAGGGGGAGCTTTCTTTGCACATCAATGTCAACATGATATGGTTTGTCATCATCAAAAGGGGGAGATTGTGAAGAAGATTTCCTTCCTTGTGACTTGGCTGGGTTTTGATGATTACAAAGACTACATCACAAAAAGAAGAAAGCTTATGGGAGGCTCATGGATCAAGATGATGAACACGCTTAAGGACTTAGGGTTTTAAATTATAATCATTGTAAGTATGGTCCTTATCTTTTGATCTATCATTCTTAGCATTGTTATATCTAGAATGCTCAGAAAATAATTACAAACATTTTTTCTAAGACTCCATATGAAGCAATGCATAAAGCTCTCATGAAAATTAATCACACACTCACATTGATTTTCATATAAAGTGATTTTACATGAAATTATTTTTGCATGAAAAACCATAATTTATTATGGAAATTTTACAATAATTTTTTAGCATAAAAATAGCGTATAGCATGCATTGAGAATTAAAATGGCATAATCAATTATGTTTTAAAATTCATTTCATGTCATTATTATCTATTGCCTAATAAATCAAAAGTGGGCAACGGCTAGTTTATATTTGTGTCCAACGGCTGTTTCCTTTATTTAGTGTGGTAACGGCTAGTTTAATTTTTAAATGCATTTTATATTTATTTTATGAATAGGTGCCATTTTAACTATGTCTATTCATTGGTAACCATTTTTCAAAAAATAGTATTGTTTCATAACATTTTTTTAGCCTCTATATATGCATTTGAGATTAGAAACATTTTACAACAACTTATAACATTTTAACAACAACAATCATTTTCTTTCAATATCTCAAATTGCTATTTTCAATATCACATACTTACAAACTTTCATTATCCTTGTTAGAAAACTTTGAACACACTTTCATATCATTATAAAAGTTTTCTGAGCACTAAGTTATAATCTGTTAAAGTGATATTGAGAAAGATAACAGCCATACAATTTATTATTCTTCAAAAACCATTGTTGTGAATTCTTGCCATAGTTTTGGTGAGAATTGTTGAAAGATAGTGGGGTGCTATCTTGTGTATGTTAGAAAGATTGTTAGGGGGTCTTGGGGAGAGATTGCTTGTAACAAAGATTCTAACATAGTGAATTCCTCACAGGGTTGTGGGGGAGTGGAGTACCAGTAGGGGAACCACTATAAATTCCTTGTGTCCATCTTCTTCTTCCCTACACTCTTTATTTTTCCAAGCATTCGTTCATACATTCATACAAAATTCCGGAAAAATTTACAAGAACACAATAAACCAAAAAAATTATCCATTAAAAGTCATACAACCTAATTCACCCCCCCTCTTAGGTTGCACTCTGAAATTACACTTTCTTCTTCAGACACCCACAAATAACAATTGTCTTTTGATCTGCAGCCCCTCATCTGAGTTTTACCATCCTGATCAGTAACAATACACTCCTGCTTGTTGAAATCCACTTCCAAATCCTGATCACACAGCTGGCTAATACTGATCAGATTAGAAGTTAATCCTTCCACCAGTAGCACATCATTAAGTCTGGGCAAACCTTCTCTGATCAAATCACCAATACCCAGAATCTGACCTTTTACACCATCTCCAAATGTCACATAACTTCTGGAGTATGATCTGATATTGCTCAGCAGCTTCTTCACACCAGTCATGTGCCTTGAACACCCACTATCAAAATACCAGTCTTCTTTTGAGGTGGCTCTCAATGAAGTATGAGCAATCAGGCCTACATTCTGAACTTTGGGCTTCCACACCTTCTGAACATTGTGTTTGATAGCAGCTGGTTGCACTCTTCTATATTGAAAGTGTTCAGGGTACCCATACAATTTAAAGCAGAATGGTTTGATATGCCCTTTCTTTCCACAATGATGACAGATCCATGGATGATTTCTCCTCCTTCTGTTCCTGAAAAATTTCTGGGGTTGCTTCTGAGGTAGCATCTGACCATGCTTCTGACTTTGCATCTAAACATGCTTCTGACCTTGCATCTGAGGTCTCTTCTGAGCTTTCACAAACATAGGATTATCAGTTTTAGTGGCAGGAACAAATTCTTTAACAAAAATCTTCTGTTTGGGGTTCTGAGTCTGATCAACAAAACCTAAACCAGTTTTTCCTTGCTTCTGAACATCTAGAATCTCCTCCAACTTATCAGTAGCTGAGTTCATCATCCTAACTTGCTTTTTCATCTGATCAAGTTGGGATTTTAGCTGGCTTACTTCTTCTTTTAGATCTGAATTCTGCACTAACAGTTCACCTTTTTCAGCCTCCAGTTGAAGAATAGTCTCCTTCTGATCCAAAACTTGTTTGCAAACTTCAGCACTTCTGGTATACAGCTTCTTGTAGTTATCAGCTAGTTCATCATATGAGGTTTTAGCAGCTTCAGACACAGAAGAAGCTTCAGACTCTGAGTCAGACTCTGAAAAAGTCTCAGACTCTAAAACAACTTCCTTCTTCAAGATAGCTCCTGATCTTACTACCAGACCAGTATCACACATACCAGATTCACTATCATCATCTTCTTCAGAACCATCATCAGACCATGCAACAGCTAGGCTCTTCTTCTGTTTCTTAAGAAAAGTAGGACATTCAGATTTGATATGCCCATAGCCCTCACACTCATAGCACTGCACACCTTTGGCTTGGTTACTTTTCTCCTCAGACTTGGTCTTCTTCTCATCAGTTTGTTGCTTTTTGTTATTGAATCTGAAATTCTGACCTTTGGCTTTGGCTTTTCTGTTAACATTCTTCAGAATCTTGTTGAATTGTTTTCCCAGCAACACTAGAGCTTCTGATAAGTCATCCTCATCAGACTCTTGTTGATCATCAGCTTCAGCATTCACAGTAAAAGCTATACCTTTCCCTTTCTTATCAGGCTGTTTGCAGAATGCAGTCTCAAAATTTAACAAAGACCCAATCAGCTCCTCAACCTTCATAGCAGAAATATCATGAGCCTCCTCAATTGCAGTGACCTTCATGTCAAATCTTATGGGCAGGGACCTGAGGATTTTTCTAACTAACTTCTCATCAGTCATCTTTTCTCCAAGTGAATCAAAAGAATTTGCCATGTCCAGCACATTCATGTAAAAATCCTGAATAGATTCATCTTCCTTCATCTTCAGGTTCTCAAATTTGGTGGTCAGCAGCTGCAATCTGGACATCTTCACCTTAGAAGTTCCTTCATGAGTGGTTTTCAGAATTTCCCAAGCATCCTTAGCCACAGTACATTGTTTGATAAGTCTGAACATGTTCTGGTCCACACCATTAAAGATTGCATTCAAAGATTTTGAATTTCCCAGAGACAAGTCATCTTCAGCTCTGGTCCACTCCTCTTCAGGCTTCAAAACTCCAGTTTTGTTACCATCTTTGTCCAAAACCTCAGGATGTTCCCAGCCTTTTATCACAGCTTTCCAAGTCCAGCTGTCAATAGACTTTAGAAAAGCACACATCCTTGACTTCCAATACTCATAGTTTGTGCCATCTAGTAGGGGTGGTCTATTGACATAGCCTCCTTCTCTATCCATGCTTGCCAGAAATAAACTCCTCTGGATCTCACCCAAATTACAGGCATGGTGCCTGCTCTGATGCCAATTGAAATTCTGGCCAGGCAATACTTAAGAGATAAACGCAGGTTCTGAACCAACAGGTTCTGAACAGAATTTAGCACAATATAAAAGCAGATAAACAGCAGAAAAGTAAAGTGCAGGAAAGCTAAAAACACACAAGGTTTGTTAACCCAGTTCGGAGTAAACACCTCCTACTCTGGGGATACCAATCCAGGAAGGAAATCCACTATAGGATTTAACCCAAAGACTCAAGACACTGACTCCCAGTTCCCAGCCTTAGCAATTAAACTCCTCCTAGTCAGACTTCTACCCAACTCTGAGTATTAGAATCCTCTAACTTCCTATTCAAGCAACTAAACCCAGCTACTTGAACAACCCTTAACAATCCCCTGTTTTTGAACACAATTTCAATGACAACACTTCATTCGTACCTAAAGGCTTAGAATGAATTACAACTTAATAAAAACTCTAAACCAACTCAGACAATGAGTGGTGTACAAAGAAAACTCTAAGTTAAAAACACAGACTCAATTTTCTGAAGTATAACTCTAAATTCGTAAGTCTTGAAAGCAGCAACACTCCTCCTTATATAGTCTTCAGTCTTGTAGCATAAATAACAAACTAATCTTCTGAATTGATTTGTTACTGAAATAAGATTGGTCCAATAATGTAACAAATAAAACTGCATTGAATCTTTTAAAGATTATAACAGGAAAATATGAATTTCATATCTTTGAACCAAATCTTCAATAAAATCTTCTCCAAATAAATCCAGCATTCTAGAACAATATGCGTGGATAATTCCTTGTTAAATCTTGCAAAGATTCGCACAGAAATAACATGAAAATAACCAGCTTCTGATGAAGTCAACATAAGTCAACGCTGGCATCAGAACCTGAAATCAGCTTCTGAAGTGCTACAGTGCATTCAGCTTCTGATGGCACTTTCAGCTTCTAAATGGCTTCAAAATGAAAAACTTCCAACTGAAGAAATGTTCTAAATAATGAGATGCTTCTATTCAACACTTTGGTTTTGCCAAAACATGCAGCCAACAACAAAAGACTCAACAGGTTCTGAATCATCAGTTGGAACCTCAAAAATTTGGCCTTTTGAAGCCTGAGTTCATGTTCTGAGTTTTGCCTACTTCGCAGAGCAACCAGAACTTGGCTCTGCAAACTCAGGTTCTGTCATGGTCGCACTGCGACCATGACTTTGCTCTGCGAAGTATGCGAAAAATGAACTCAGAAGCTGCTTCTGAACAGAAGTTCAGAAGCTGCTCCTGAGCAAGCTTCAGAACCTAAAGGGGGTTAAAAATCTTTGCAAATTTGGAAGAACAGGAGCACAACAACTCAGTTTTAGTGCTTTGCAACTTTGAGATTCCTCTTGAGTTTCAAAAGGGGTTTTTAGCACAAAAAGAGATTAAACAAACACAAATGCTGCAAACAGTAAACAAAAATGAAAGATAAGACTTTAGAACACTTACAGAACTCCTAGCAATGCTTGTGCAAGAGATAGGAAGTGGCTTGGTTGATTGTTTTTGCAAGGTTGGAATGTTAGAGGTTATGGATAACAAATAGCTCAAATGTTCCAATTGGTTTTTTGAACTGTTTTCTCTACTCTCACAATGCTGCAATGTAATGGTTTTTCAAGTGTAAGTAAGTGTATTCAGGTGTTTTCAATTGTGTGTGAATGGTTATGCATTGCATTCCTTAAATAGGCAAAATGAGGATCAATTGCAATGATGGAAAATCTATAGAGTTCAGCTGATTTGTGTGCTAAAACCAGGCTATCTTGCTTTGCATTTAATGCAAAAGTGAAGAGGGGACATTGCCTTGCAACCTTGGTCAAGAGATTGGCCAAATCCAGCCATTAATGCAGCTGATCTTGGATAGCAATGATGAGAAAAAATCTGAAAAACAGGGCAGCTTGCAATTGGGTGGTTCTTGGATCAATCCTTGCAATCTTGAGAGGTTAAGCAAGGAAAACGTGTACTGCCATGTACAGAGATTGGGGGAAGCAAAAGGGGAGCATGTGGGCTGGTGTGAGGAAGGAGAAAAACAGCTGAAAATAGGGCAGCACAAACAGCTTTTTTGCAAGCAAAACCACCTAAGTTTGACTGGTTTTGGGGGAGAAAGGAGGAAGAAAAGGGAACAAGCAGCTGGCTGGCAAGCTCATGGTGAGAGGCAGGTCAATTGGGAAGGATGAGGACTGACCAAGGGCAGCCCACTTGCTTGGGCACATGCTAGGTTGGAAGAAAATCCTTCTTACCTCAACCTTTAATGTCACATGATTAATTCTTGCTTTGTGCATCCAATCAGGCACAATTGATGACAACAGGGATAATAATAATGATAGAGAGTAATAACAATAACTAAAATGAAAACAAAAGCAAGATAAATCACAGAAATAAATATCTGCAGAAAATTCGCAGAGTTCGCAGTGCGAAAGTAACTTTGCTCTGCGAACTCCCTTTTTCTTTTTTTTTTGTATTTTCTTTAAAATAAATAAATAAAAAACCAATAATGATAATAGTAAATGATGAAAATAACAAAGATGGTAATGATGAAAATGATAATGGAAACAAAAATAGTAATGATAATAGTAATAAAGATGAATAATAATAATAATAAATGATGAAAAAGATAATAATATTAGTAATTAAAAATAATGATAATAATAATAATTATAAAACATTGATAAAAATAACAAATAATAAGAAAAACAATAATAATAATAATATCATTAAAAAAAGGCAATAGCAAAATTATTAATAAGGATAATGATAATATTAATAAAGGTGATAGTAATGCTTATGGTGATAAATGTAAATAAAATCCAACAACAAAAAATGAAATTATAAAAAGTAATAATAAATGATGAAAATAATAAAAGATAAAACAAAGAAAAAATATGAGTCAAAAAATGGGGTATGACACCACTGTTTTTGCATGAGAACCTTCTGCTCCTTTTAGCCAGATACTGAAGTCTTTTGTAAAATATTATTATCTCTTCCGCTTCTGGGTCTTCTTCAGAACCTCCATCAGGGGATTCTTCATCAGATTCATCAGCTTTCAGAGCTTTTGAAGACTTTCCTCTGGACTTTAGTGCAATGGATTTTATCTTCTTTGCAGGTTTATCCTCATTGAGCCCTAGTTCGTGACACTTGAAAGAACTCACAAGATCTTTAATACTTAGAGTATTTAGATCTCTTGCTTCCTCTATAGCAGTCACTTTAGGTCTCCATTTTGCAGGCAAGCTTCTCAAGATCTTGTTCACATGATCAGATGTTGAATAGCTTTTCTTCAGTATTTGAAGTCCAGACACCAGAGTCTGAAACATTGAGAACATAGTCTCAATGTTTTCATCATCTTTCATCTTAAACAACTCATACTGTTGAACAAGAAGATTAGCTTTAGCTTCTCTAACCTTCTTGTTACCTTCATAATTTGAACACAAAGAAGTAAAGATAGCCTTAGCAGTAGACTTATCACTCAATTTTAAGTATTCATTATGAGGTAAAGCTTCAACAATGATTCCTCTCACTTTATAATGCTTTCTATATATCTTTCTTTCAGCATCAGTGAGACTTTTTCTGTCAACTGCTACACCTTCCTCATCAACAGGAATAGAGATACCATCTTCAATGATGTCCCATAAACTATCATAAACACCAATGATATGACTATACATCTTGCTCTTCCACCAGGAAAACTTTTCAGAGTCTCCATTAAACATATGAGGTTTATTATGATGAGAGTGAGATTTATCATCTGTACCATAATCATATAATACAACTCTGTTGTTTCCAGAAGTTCCAGAGTCAGAAGTACTAGCTTCACCACCAGTAGACATGTTTTTCTCAAGATCTTTACTGACACACGGTTAAGTGTTGAAATATCAGAACCGGAGCTCAGATACCAACGGAAGGTGAGAAAAACACAAGAAAGGGGGGGGGTTGAATTTTGTTGGCTTTTTCTTATTTTTAACAATGTTCAAAGTTCAGCTTCTGTTGGATCAGAATCTGAAACAATGTTCAGAGTTAAGTGCAGCAGATAAACAAAGTTAGAGAGAGAGAGAGAGAGAGAGAGAGAGAGAGAGAGAGATAGAGATAGAGATAGAGAGAAAGAGAGACACAAAGCAATTATCCCGGTTCCTTCCACAACCCGGAAGTAGTCCAGTCCCCTTGTTACTTACAAGAGATTTTTCACTATAATCACCAAGATTACAAATGCTCAAGCACAAAGCAAGAGACTTCCAATGCTCAAGCACAAAGCAAGAGACTTCTAATGCTCAAGCACAAAGCAAGATAATTCTAATCAAGCAAAGATTACAAATTAAATGTTTGGTTTGAACACTTGATATACTATCAGTGGTGTTCACAGAATACAACGTAGTTCGGACTCTAATGACTTAAGAATTTCTAGGATATGAAAGTTTGTAAGAAATTCTAAGAGTATGATAAATATTCAATTTGACAGAGTTTTGGCACTTTTTGGAATATTATAGAGTCTTGTTTATTCTTCAAGTCTTCAAGCCTTTATATAGAGGACGAAAAGAGACGTTGAAGTGAGTGCCAAATCATCATAAGAGTCATTGGAGAAGCTTGATCAATCAATGTTGATTTGTTGCTTGATTTGGTTCACGTACTATGAAGGAAGGAATTTGAAACCTTTCCTGAATATGGAATGAACCATTCTTTAATAGGGAGACAAAGCAGCAAAGTACGAACAGAGCATGTGAGAATGTTGGAGAACGTGGTTGTACTATTGTCCTTTCTTGACAATGACATCCATTGATTTCTTATCCTTCAGAACTTCCATTGCTCATCTTGCAGACGCTTTAGTATGCAGTGTCTTCAGCTTTGCTACCAAATTATGAGTCTTCAGCTTCTTGGTCTAGTCTTTAGATTATGAGTCTTCAGCTTCTGAACTCTCAACTTCTAAACTTCAGCTTCTGGGAGTCTTTCAGATTCTGAGTGTCTTCAGATTCTTACTTGCAACAAGCTTCTCTTGTAGATTCTTTGCACTTCATTTATTCTTTCAGAACCAATACATGGTTAAGACTTTGTATATTTTTGTCTATGGTCCTACATACTTGAACAAATATTAGCATATCCAATTGAACTTTTAATACCTTGTTATCATCAAAACTCACACTACAAGAAAACTGCAATTTAGCGTCGGCCAAAAACCCACTCTAACAGGGCTAAAACCGACGCTAACACAGATTTAGCGTCGGATTAGCGTCGGGGTCGAGGGCAGGCTAAAAAATTCGAAGTTACTGGGTAGAGTCGGCTATTTGCCCTCCGAGGCTAACATAGCGTCGGTTAATCCGACTCTAAAACCGACTCTTCGCAAAGCCGACGCTATTAAAATACAAAGTCAAAAAGTCAACAAAATAATTTAGAGTTTGCCAGACCGACGCTAACTTTAAAATGTAGAGTCGGCTGCACTGACGCTAAAGTCAACTTCAAAACCAGTCAACTAAATCTTTTAGAGTCGGCCAACCCACTCTACAGTCAAACAAGTCCACTAAATATTAGAGTCGGTTTGGCCGACGCTAGATTTTTTTTTTATATAATTTTATAATTTTTGTTTTGTTAGTTGTAATGATGTAATTTTAACTCAAGTGAAGACATTTTGGGCAGGACTTTACCCCCATCAACTGCAAATTGTGACTTGTCATTACCAAACAGCAAAATGCAAACTGGTCTTTTTCTGATGCAATAAGGAACACATGTAAATTCATTTTTAATGCGGGCAAAATATTTTAAAAACTTAAAACAAGCCAGAGTCCCAACAATCAAGCATTTACGAGCTCAATCCAACAATGAAAAAAAATACCAAGCAGTTACAAGCCAAATAAGCAGGTAGTTTATTTCATGTGAAACAAATAATGGCAATCTGATTAGAAGTGAACTAACAAACAACTTTGGCTGATTCATAAAATATATTAAAATAAGATAATGACAAAATACCAAATCAAATGAAGTTTAAAGCAACAACATTCAATAACATTTTGAGAATACTACGGTACAAATGTGAGACCTAGGTTAACTTTATTAAGAATAGTGTGTATAAAAAATGGTAGACATTGACAGCCAGTTAAACACAGTGTGTCATATTCCTAATTTGCATGAAAAATTTCATTCTGAGTTGGCAAACAATATTCCGGTGAAATTTTGGCTTAAACCTTACATCTTGGACCCACCGAATTCCTTGTGTGATGGTTTCCTCTCTCCGGAGCCAATGAATCTCACTCAGGAGTATATCATCAATTGCGTCTTCCATCACTAACTGTAGTATCTGTTTTGATATCCAAAAGACCTGTCTTCTGCATGAACAAAAATGAACTAGCATTAGCAACTTCTACATCTTGTATATTAAAAAAATAAAATAGGATCATCACACTTGCTCAATCAAATCCATTTATTCCAAAAGTACCAAATTTCATGAAAGTTACAAAAGATTGAAATTTGATTATTTCTTGTTAAAATTTTAATTAATATTGAGAGGAAGTAAGGACTGAGCGGCAAATCAATTCACCATTACGTTTTCAGTTTTCATAATTTGTATAATGTCAAGAATGGAGCACCCTGAAGTTTTCAGTTTTCATAATTTGTATAATGTCAAGAATGGAGCACCCTGAAATCTTATGCTGTTAGGTGAAAGTGAAGAAATCTGTTGTCTCTAAGCATATGTAAGTTGGCATAAGATTAGAAAAAATACATTAAACAACACCAAAAGAAGCATATGTAAATTGGCATAAGATTAAAATTTCTAGAAAATATAAAGACATTATTTAATAGCTTTTACTGAATTGGAAATACAGAAGAAAAATCAGAAAGAGTAATATACCTTAGCCAGCCTCTTTTATTAAGCTGAAAGATGTTGTCAACCAAATTCAGAATAGGGACAGTCACATTAGGTGGGGTCCACTGCAAAATGGTTAAAAACATGAGTATTACTGAATTGTTTTTGAAAGTAAAAAGAAAGTTAAATTGATCCTCAAGTCCCTAACACTTTTGTAAATGTTCATGTGGGTAACTGTTTTTAAAGGCTAACCACACGGTCCCTTTCCCGGTTGCCGTAATTTGAAGGCTTGAGTAGTGGTTAGTTTCATGGGCCTCCCCACCCTTCTCCATGTTGAAACATAGAATATAAAGCTTGGTAAGCTATAAACGGAACTTGACAAGTACCTGATGTTATCAATCAAAATCACCAATTCGAAAGCTATAAGAGGTATGAAGACAATCTTTAAATTCACCACTGCATCATTAAAACAATTAATGAATTATAAAAGTACCACAATTCAACTTCATATGAAGAGACAGTGATCAATAATATCCATGATAGTTGTGCCATAAGATATGTTACTTACCATAACTGCTTCCAAGATGTATAGCACCAATATAAAACAATGTTGACACAAGTAGTCCAAAGGAGCACCTGTACCAAGTCAATAACATGTTAATATAACAAAATGCAGACATTTCTGTGAAGGCTATTAACGGGATAACATTATTCTTCCTTAGTTTTTTTTTTCTAAGCTTTCAGTTTAAGTTGATACTGAAGTTTGTCATTCCTGATAAATTTTACAGTGTGAATTTGCTTTGCTGATTTCTATAGTGTACAGATAGCAAATAAAGTCAATCTTTTGTGACAAACATTAGGAAAACATTTTTTATACAGTTTCAGCTTAGCATATAATGTAGATCCTAAATGATTTCTTCATATACCAAACATCTTGAAGCATGCAATGCAGAGAATCTTTTGAAATAATCATAAAGCTAAGTTAAAAAATCTACTTATTAAGTACCAAAATAATCCTTGCAGCAATAGTAATATATTGTAACCAAGAATTAGACAACAGGGGAGCAAGTTCAGAAGACATAATCTAAACATACTGAGTAAAAGAGATGAGTTTACACTACTGCAGAACAGATGAAGAACAAACTAACACATGAGCAAAAGAGACGAGTTTACACTACTGCAGAACAGATTTAGAAACATATTATTCTTTTTAATTCATGCAGTGAGATCAAAACGGGTAGGCATACAAAGCAAACTAGGATGAGACCGCTGAGACCCGCCCATAAACAGCGCACAACCAATCCACCTACAAAGCGAACCAAACACACCTACTGACACACCCCACAGCCGCTGATCCACCCTCCAAACCTCCAACCAAACAGCTCAAAATGACCGGAGGAATCCGTGAAAAAACCGATATGTCCCAAGAATTTTCCCAACTCAATATGTGTGGTTTGAATACATAACTACCCTTAAAGTTCTCACCCCTATTGTTAAACTTTGACACTCTATAAGTCTTTAAAATAACTATAAGTTTACCATCTGTTTTACACACAACATTATCATAAATTAGCATTAGTCACACAAATCCTTTGACAACATATAATTCATATGGATCCTGACAAAAAAACAATACCTAGGTATCAACACAAACCAAACCAGGCTCACCTTCATAAGGCATCCAATAGTGATGTAATTCTTCCCTTCGACATTGTTCAACCACTAAAAAACATAAAATAAAGTATTGGTGAGTGTTGTGAGGGGGCTGTGTAAAAGATAAGACAACTAAAACATGTAATAGATGATAAACTAAAAACTATTGAATTTAAAGATTTAATTAAGTTACCATATCGACAAACAACAACTTCTCTAGTGTTTGACTCACCTCTCTAGTGTTTGATTGTTCCTCACCTGCATCACTGAAATATCTGAATGCCAAGCAAAGTTCCAAAGATAAACTACTCTTTCCTGTACCAATGTGTCCAAAAATTACCTACAAGAAGAGTCATAAAATTTCTATAAATCTCCAAAGACAATACTAACAAAATGGAAAACCAAAATTTTCTTCAGCTATTCCACTGACACTTCTGATTGAAGGTGTGTCACGGTTCCCGACACTTGTCGTGTCCCACACCGACACTATTGATTACATTGAATTATATCATTTTCTCATAATTTTATCGGTGTTGGCGTTTTAGTGTCGTGTTCGGTGTCTGTGTTAGTGCTTCGTAATCAAAACTACACATAGTTATATACCTTACTAAAATTACACATAGTACAAAGTAAAAACAAGTTCAACATAATAATGACATAGACATCTAACGACATTAGCCACTGAATTCAAATTTAACCAAATTATTTTCTATTGACCAATTTTAAAAAGATGCATTGAAAAAGCAAACCCGAAGCTATTTACAAAAATCGCAAATTCAATCAAATCTTCCATTAAATAAACATGATTTCGAAATGTTAAAACAAAACATACTGAGTTATTATGTGAATTAACATACTACGCGCACAACAGAATCAGAAATTACCAGAACTTAAACTCAGGAAGCCGACAAATAAACGGCTTGAACTCATCGGACCCTTTAGTAGGCAACAAAGGTCCTCCATCAGAAGGCTCCAGCTCAGGTTCAACCAAAGGAGACAGAAACCCGATCAACAGATTCAGCATGTAAATTCCCAGTCCATACGACACAATGTAAAATCCTTGAAGATAAAAAACCCTTAAACCATATATCGACGCAATAACAAAAGTCCCAATCCACCTATAGGTAGAATGTGGCGTGGATTTATCCAAATAATGCTGAAATAGCTTCGAAAAATCTTGCCACCATTGTGGCGGCGCAGCAGCAGCAGTCGCAGAGGCACTGCTGCCTCCAGTTCTTTCCATTCAATTCACAATTTGTACAACAAAAACAAAAACAAAAAAATTAAACCAAACCTTAAAATATAAAAAACTAAATCAAGTGTGTCAATATCATAACCCTAAATAACTCAAATTAAATTAAATTAAATTAAATTAAATTAAATCATATACATACACGCATAAGAGAATAATAATCAACGGACATGTATGAAGTTGAATAACAAGAAATTAAAGAAAAACAACAAGATCTAATAAACGTGATGTAAATTTATCAAAAATAATTAATAAGATAACAAAACAAAGTGAATACGGTGTTGTTTACATCAAGATCTAGGGTTGAAAGAGTGAAAATTGAAGAAACGAAAAACCCTAACATTTGGGAAATGGAAACGCGAAGAAGAAGAGGTGACCTGTGAGGAGGGATCGGAGGAGGGAGGAGGAAGGAGGGAGAGGATTCGATTGAAGGAAGGAGGAACCGAAGGGTTAGCAGTAGATCGGAGGAGGAAGGAGCGTTTTTTTTTTAATTTTTCTCTTCTATTTTTGCTCTTCTTTTTTTTATTTATGATTTTATCATGTGTTTTGTGATTGAGTTGCGTGCCGAGGCTTGAATTGGCAAAAAAATTTTATAATAATTTATATAGAAATTAAATTTTTATTGGCAAAAATTTTAGAGTCGGCTAGCCGACTCTAAATATGGTCTAAAATGTCATACGTGGGTCCCCTAACCTTTAGCCTCGGCTAGGCCGACTCTAAATCTTTTTAAAAATAAAGGAAAACTAGAAATTGAAGTAGAGTGCGTTAGGCCGACTCTAAAGGGACGCTATTAGCGTCGGTGTCGGGGGCCGACGCTAAATGTTGAGGCTAAAATCATGTTTTCTTGTAGTGTCAAGAGGCATTGTCTAGAACCTATTTTGTTCCAACATAAATTAAGAGCACTGAAAGGGTAAAAAGAAAAATGTCCCTTTAAATCAAAAAAGGTTACAAAATTCCCCTTTTATATTTATGTGATTTATGTACTAGGCATGCTAAAAGAGACAAACAAAATACACTAATACTTAATAATGTTATACTTTTATATAGTATTTTAACATCTTCGTAAGTTCTAAAAGCTGTTTATTTATATTCATGAGATCTTGAAATTTATACAGTATAAAGAGATAAAGTCAAATTAATTTTTAACATGCAAATAAGAAAAAATATGTTTGGAGTTCTAAGGTTTGTCTACGCTATAATTCTTTTTCTTTTCTTATTTCTTCTTGTTGCAAGGGAAGTTGGTGGTATGGGTAAGCCATTATTTCAGAAATTTCAAGATTCCTTCTTTAATTCTTAGTTTGTAAACAATTTTTCATTTTGTTTTTGTAACATTAATTTATTATCTTTTAATTTTATAGAACCTATTGAGTGTGAAACTGACGGTGATTGTCCAAGATCTATGATCAAGATGTGGAACAAGAATTATCGTCATAAGTGCATTGATGGCATATGTCAGTGGATTAAAAAGTGACCTTGATTCTATGAGTAACAGACCAAGTGACGTAGATAAAAAATGACATATAGAATAGAACGATTTATTGTGCTAGCAAAATAAATGTGCAATATACTGTATGATAGAATGTTCCATAAGTTCTCTCAAAAAATAGAATGTTCCATGAGTTGTCATTTACCCAATTTCATGAACCATGCATTTATGATTTGTTTACTCTAAGATGATTGTAAGGAAACAAAGTATTATTTAGGGGTGTTCGCGGTGCGGTTTGATTCAATTTTGAGGCTAAAAGTCATCTGAACCGCAAAATAAAAAAACATAGAGTCACAACAGATAATAATATAAGCATAGTATCTTACGGTATTGGGTTAAATTGTGGTGTCTCTCTTAATTATATGAATGTTCAAGACTCGATGTGATGATCCCTTTGATCCCTCATTCCCAACAGATAATAATAATAATATAATCATAAGAAGTTACTTCGCAACACCATCTTTAAAGGGAATAAAAATTGGAGTCACATTTCCCTCCCCAATTTCAAATGCATAAATTTAAGCACATGCAATTATGATTTCTTACATTTTGGTAAAAGAAAAATAATAAGTGAACAGCTGTACTCTAAAATGAGCACTAGTATTTTGTTTTCTTTAAGGGTTCTCAAAATTTTGTTTGGATAAACTTATAATATGAACATAAATAATATTAAAAACTTATACTATATAGTCATCAGGTATGTAACCTAATATATATATATAACCAAAAAAAAGATATAGTCATCAGATACTTCTGCCAATGAAAATAAATAAAATGATAATTCCTACAAAAAGTCTCTAACTAAAAATAATCACAAGCTGGTCAAACATTAAAATGTCATTTCAGATAATACTCCAATGATGTCTTCAATACCTAAATTACATACACTCTCCGTCCCAAAATATAAGCAAAAATTTGTCAACAAAAGTTAATGTATTTGGTTCAAAATTTGTACCAAATACATCAACTTATGTTGACTTATTTTTGCTTATATATTGGGACGGAGTAGTACTCCCTTTGGTTACATTTATAAGTAAAACACAACTTTTATGTTCATTAAATAACTAAATATGACTAGATACATTAATTATTTCATTAATCTAAAAAGTTGTTTTTTCTTTTAAATATGGCCGGAGGAAGTAGATATTTCCTCTTCAAGTTTTATAATAAAAATTAGGCACTACTACTCAACACAATTGTCTTCGACTTTAATGTCTCTTAATTCTGCTTTTCTTTTTTCAATGAATTAACTCCAACTTCAGGTCCATGTTATCTTTCATCTTACTCTGCTCAAATTTTCTCTCGACGTCTTTATAACCACTCCAGGGTGGAACTCATCAAATCAACGATACCATTGTCTTCGGCTTTATTTCAATCCTTAGAACAATTTTTTCAAAAGACACATCTCAGACTTGTCCTCCACAAAACCTTTCGGTTTTTCCACGTAGATTGTCTCTTCAAGATCTCCATGTAAGAACGCGGTCTTCGCATCCATTTGTTCCAACTCAATATTGTATTGATTAACGATAGCCATAAATATCTTTATGGAACAATGTTTCACCACCGGTGAGAAGATCTCATTTTAGTTGGTCCCTTCAACATGAGTGAAATCTTTTTCCATAATCCTTGCTTTATACCTTGGACCTTCAACTCTCGGAATACCTTTCATTTTTCTTGAAAATCAAATTGCATACAACTACCCTTTGTTTTTTAGGTAGTCTCACAAGTTTCCAAGTATGGTTCTTCTCTAGCAAATCCATTTCCTCATTCACTGCCTTCAACCATTCCTTACTTTCTTTGCTCTCAAATGCTTCCTTGAAAGTTTTTGGTTTCAAGTCTTGCAACTCTACAGCCTCATTTAGAGCATAACAAACCAAGTCAACACAATCATATCTTTTATGTGCCTCAATGGTCCTCTTTTCCCTGTCCAAGCCAACTAATAATCATGCCGAAGTCTGATCCTCTTCCTCCTCCTCATCTTTCTTCATTAGGAAGCTCTGTAGTACCCTAATTTTGTCCTAAGCATTTTAAAACAAAAAATCAAAAAAAATCAAAGAGGGAGAAAAAAGTCAAAGTCAACAAAAGTCAACAGAAAAGTCAACATTTCAAAAATGCTGACTTCGCACTGCGAAGTCTGCGATTTTTCTGCAGATTTTTGGTTTCTTTGATTTAATTCCAGAATTTGTTGCATATCATTTCCATAATTATTTTAAGTAGCATTCATGGCTAATTGGGCCAAGCAAAACCAGAATTGAAGGACTTGCCATTAATGCCAAGGTTGGAAGCTTTTTCTTCCAACCTAGCATGTGACAAGCAAGTGGGCTTGCCCTTGGGCAGCTCTTGTCCCTCCCATGTGACCTGTTAACCACCACAAGGTTGCCAGCCACCTGCTTGAGGACTTTCCTCCTGCTTGCTCCCCCAAAACCAGTCAAACTAGCTGGATTTTCTCACTTGAAAAGCCATGAGTGCCTACCCTGTTTTTGCAGCAGCTTTTCACCCCTCACACCAGCCATAAGTAGCCTTTTTCATCCCTCAATCTCTGCACATCACAGTGCACGTTTTTATTGATCAACCATTGAGATTGCAAGGATTGATCCCCAAGCATTAGCCAATTGCAATTCAGCTTTGTTCTTCATCATTACCTTCTAGAATTGGTTGAATTTGTGGCTGAAATCAGGCTGAGTCTTGCCCCTTGGTACAAGGCAAGGTTGCCTCTATCCATTAACATTTAATGCAAAGGGATTCAGCTTGATTCTAGCCACAAATCAGCTGAATTTTGGGATTTGATAATGATGAATTAGATTTGGTTTTGGCCTATAAATAGAAGGCAATGCCCAAGGTTACAAACACTTCTGAAAAACTACACATAAGAGCAGAAACTCTACTCATTTCAGCTTACAAACCCTCACAAACAACCAGAAAAAAACCAATCCAACACAAAGCACCACAAAGTTCAAGTTCATCACCAATATCAAAAACCTTTGTGAAAGCCTTCAATCAATTCAAATCCCTTGCAGCTGGAGCTTTGCTAAGGAGTTCTGTAAGTTTCCAAGCTTTTGTATTGCATTTACAATTGTGTTTGCATAGCAATTTTGGTTCAAAACCATTTGATTCTAAAAAACCCCTTTTGAATTTCAAAGAAATCCCAAGGTTTTCAAACATCAAAACTGGTTTGTCCAGCCTTTTTCATCCCAAAAACTCAAAGTTTTTCACCCACCTAAAAGGTCCTGAGTGTGTTCAGAAGTTGTTTCTGAACAAAAGTTCAGAAACAGCTTCTGAACTCAAAAATTCGCATGCTTCGCAGTGCGAAGTCATGGTCGCAGTGCGACCATGACAGAACTCAGAATCTGAGTTTTTGTGTCCAAATGACCATTTTTTGAGGTTCTAGCCCCAGAGCTCAGAACCTAAGAGTTTTTAAACCCATGTTTTCAAACCATAACAAGGATTTTGCATAATCTTGACAAAATCGCAAGTTCGTACAACATTTTTGTGGATAACTTGTAAAACAAGTTATGTTCTCAAACCTTCAAATCAATATGAACAAACCAGCTATGTTCATCTTTCAATCAAAACTTGAACAATAAATATTGTTCATGATGTTCAAAGCTCAAACATGAACATACGCCAAATGCGTTCGCTTTTCGCAAAATGAGACGAACTTAGGCGTTTTCTAGCAAGATTTCTAAATCTTTCCCATTTGGGTTTTCAAACCAAATGTTTTGACACACCTTGGGATTTCTAAAGAGTTCTACCAAAAAACATGAATGAAAAAGGGATGGTGTGACGTATGTCTCTCCATCGCCCCGATTGTACGAATGCGTGACGTATGTCTCGTCGCTCGGACAATCGTCATTCCCTTTTCCAAAATATCCAACATAACCAAACCAAATCTTGGCCCCTTGTGGGTCAATCCAAACCTTTTGGTCCCCGTGGCCATTAGATTCCACCCCTCGACTCGTTTGAGTCACTCGGTCAATGGTTCGACTCGTCCGAGTCCATTGTACCCGTTCTTGATCTCAGTGGATCAATTGAACAATCGCCCGACTCATTGGAGTCCACTCGGTCAATGATTGACTTGTATGAGTCCATTGCACCTCTCTTGGTCCCATAGCGGCCAATTCGAACCTTTTACCCTAACGGACGTACTTTTAACAATTCTAATGCGATTCACGAACAAACGCTTAATAAGTCTCCCAAGCCGCGAGCATACAAGCTACGTTTTAATCGCAAGAAATTCGTTAAAACATCGTTCATTATAAAATTAACCAACATATGTACGTTTTTTCTACCAAAGAACTACGTACGCTTTGGAATTCTCCGACTACCGGGAGATACGTAGGAGCAAGATCGACATCTTGTCAAGCGCAATAATAAAAAACTTTTTCTTTCTTTTCTTTCGTTTGTTTTTATCTCTTTCCCCCCTTTTTTATATATATTTTTAACATAAATGAACATGCGCGCAAAATATTTAAAAAACAATTCAAGCTTTAAACCAAATAGAAGGTTCCCGTTGAGTACAACGGACGTGAGGGGTGCTAATACCTTCCCCTTGCGTAATCGACTCCCGAACCCGACAATGGTTGCGATGACCATCCTTTCCTCATCGTCAAAGGTTTTATTATCGTTTCCCTTTAAATAAAAAAAAACTTAAGGGTTTATCAACGTTCCCTTTACACAAAAACTTTGGTGGCGGCTTCACAAAGGCCCTCCGAGCGTTTACGAACGACCTCGGAGGATTGCGCGTCTTTTTCTCAGGAAAAAACGAGGTGCGCACAAGCTCCACCTAAATTGAGTCTCTTATACCCTTGTTTCCAGTTTTATAGTCTCCAGGTCTTTGCACTTCATCCCATGTGGGTCTTATCAAAATAAAAAACATCTCTGCTGATAACCGGCAAAATAGTGGTTATCATGTTGCACTTAGCTCCAATAATGGACAATAAATTGAGTGATTGCATTGCCTAAGACATCTAATCAGTAACCTATTTAGGATTTTATAGTTAAATTGTTTTTAGTGTTAATTAATCTTTTTGAACTAGTAGTGCTTGTCATGGATGTTTGATGATGTAGGAAAAATAATGGCTCTGAAGATACGAGAAGTTGCAGCATGGTTGAAGATTGTTTTGCTGAAGATTTGCGAAGTTGTATCGCCCTTGGACTCCCCAATCTCACAGTTAACCACATTGCCTTGTCCCAAGACTCGTGCTTGTTGGGCTGTGGACTCCCAATCTCCCAACCACCAGAAGGGCATGGGCGCCCTAGGCGAGCCCGCTAAGGGCGCCACCTTAAAGAGCTTCTAGAAGTCTCTAGAACGCTCTAAAACGTGGTTTTGGACCCAAGTTACTTGGGGGCCTGAGCCACGAAAAACCTAGCCCAAAGAAGGCTATAAATACCCATTGAGAGCATTCCCAAGGCATCACCAAAACAGTTCTAAACCCTAGTTTTAGATATTACTCTCTGCAAGTACAGTTGACGCCCACCGTGAGGCCATGGTAAAACTAACCTAGGCCGCACTCATCAAACAAAACCCCCTCCGGCCGTCTCCCAAACGATGGCCGGCGAAGTTCAGAAGAACCTCGATCGAAGCTATGGCGGTAACAAAACTCGATCACTGGCAAAGCTATCGCCACACCTATATCAGGTTTTATCGTTCCTCTCACTTTGCTATCACATTCTTTTCTTTGGAACTACTCGATCGGTTCCTTCACTTGACTAATATCTAAAATTATTTATGAGTATCATACTGTGGAACAACTTAAATTGTACTCTTCATATTATTATATAAAACTTAAATAGCTCCTAAAAAATAGTTAGATATTAGTGGAACAACTTACGGTGGATTTTCTTAAATCGTGAAGGGGATACAATATGTGCACGTAACAGTGAGTAACACGGCTTCTGAAAATATTAAAAGAACATAGTTTTAGTAATACGGTTCCAAAATATTGTTGCTCCTTAAATTGGTGGTAAATTCCGTTGTTTATCAATTATCCTTTAATGGAACAACTTGAATGGATTTTTTTTTTGCAATCGCTGTATGTACTTTTTTCCATTGCTTGAAACTGGGCTTTTTAGGAATCTACATGGTTTATAGTAGGATGAAACAATTTTATAATTTGATTTCAGATGATTTAATAGCTATGCTATTCTTTCTATTTAATAAAGTTACGTTACTTTCAGTTTTATCTTTCCAAATTCACCATGTTATGTTGATTCCCATATTGCTGCAATTTGAGTATTTTTTACTTTCAAGGCTCATATTTTCATGTCCAATACGGTGAGACCCTCATCATCACATGGCGTCGCCTCGCAGCAGTATAAGGTTTGATCTTTCCATCTCCATCGCCGTCAAAAGAAGTTTTTGTTGTTATTACTAACTGCTTGATGCGCTTAAAAGTGTTTTGTTTTTTCCTTTCCATTCCAATCCTAATACAACAAGGCCGTGGCTATTCTTTTGAATTAAAGTATCCAGGTTTAGTCCCTTTTATTTACTTTTCAATATGAGTTTACCAATGATATGTTTTGAGAATTATTTCAATATGTGTGAGAGTAGTTCAATATGTGTTTCAGTTCAAATTACCTTACTGTTGTTGCCATAACTATTAAATAAGAATTGCTACTCCTGTCCAAATATAATATAATATATATATATATATATATATATATATATATATATATATATATCGCCGCTGCTGTTCATATTATTCTCCTTTCCTGCTGTTCTATTCAGTTTAAATTGAGAAGTTGCAGTTGTTGTGGCTGTTCTTTTCTTTTAAAGATTCCATCTATGTACAGTTATCTAACCACTTGGGAACTTCTTTAAAATTAAAAGGTATCCAACCACTTGTTTTATTTCCCTATTGCAGCATGCTTTTACAGTAGGTGATCCATTCAATTTTAATTGTTTGAGAACACTGTTGTCGTGGTTGTTCTATAAAATTAAAGTATTATTTGTTCTCTTTTTAATATGAATTCCTCCAAGAAAAATTTAAAGTATTATTTCAAATTGAAATCCTTTATTGTCGAGTGTAATTGCTGCTGCCATGTTATTACTCAATTCCATTTGACTCCTGTATTGATGCGCCTCTGTTTCAATTCCTGTAACATCTGGTGGCTCCCAATGGGCTGGCCTCCCTATCTTTCAAGGGTCGAGATGTACACATGGTCTTCTCCACCCCCCAAGTGGAGTTTCATGCCTTCCGTGGGAATCGAACCGTGTACCCTGGAGGCTATAAGTACACGCTCAATGCATTCCCACTACCAATTGAGCTAAGATTCGGATCCGGGATTCGGCATCTGGATGTTACAATTCCAAATTAAGAATTGCTTGCTGCTTGTTGGTCTATTCCATTTTGCCCATAATCATATGCTCTATTTCTCTAACTTGTTCAAGTATGTATCTTAATATCTCTGTAAGGATAATTTTACAAAACAAGGTCGAACGAGGATTTCAACGAGAGCGGCGTGAGGTTTGATGAGCAATTGACTTAATTTGTTTAACTTGCTATTATTTCTCACTGCTCCATAATTCTAGCGATAATATTTTGCATTTATTTTGATGGGCGAATGAGTAGAAAAATGAATTAAAAAAATGAATGGGGGAGTTAGTTAGAATTTAATAGGAAAAGAAAGATGAGTAGAGCACCAGAGGTAGTAGAAGAAAGACTACTCTAGGTACCCCGTAGCAGAAGTAAAATGTAGTATTGTTAAAAGGTCACATAAGAGGGATTCTGGTGAGGAAAGTCTTGGTATTTAAGTGGTTCAAGTGACCCACCTCTCTTTCCTGGAAACCCCTTTCATGTACCATTTACTTTGCGAACTGCACTAACTGCTTAATAAAATATAAATAACGGAGTAATAATGCCAGATTAGAATAAAAAGAAAATGGACCATGGACCCACGTAGAAGAATAAAATTGAGTAGAAGAACTGGTTTCCAACTTCATAGGAGAAATAAAGACATGGAAGATGATACAACAATCAAGTTAGTAAGGGAAAAAGAATGAGTATAAAATCAAAGAATGAAGTGGGCGAGTTAGTTCAAGTTAGTAAGGGAAGTAGTGAATTCTGATTTAAGAGATGTGATAAGATTGAATAGTGATAATTTAATTCCAATCTAATAGAAGAAAAAGAATTATTAAAAGTACAAGGTAATTAAATAAGAAAGTTATTTCGAATCTAGTAAAAGAATGAAAAAGAATAGGAAGAGGAGTAGAAAATATGGGCGAGTTAGTAAGATAAGACAAAGATTAGTTAGTTTCCATAGAAGATGATCGAATACGATTAAATCTCTTTTATTTTTACTGGTTGCTTTGAAGTTTGGAAAATATTGTTATGTTTCAGGAAAAACCATGGAAGGGATGCAAACAAGCTCGCCAAGGGCGAGATTAAGAATAAACCAACCAAACATTACGCCATAAAGAAAAATGCATATGGAAGCGACGGTCCAACCATTAAGAACATGAAGATGAAACGCGAAATTAGTCTAATCGGTTCTCTTAGACCGATTAATCTGGAGTTGTCCTTGAGCAATTGTAATCTAGAGTGATTATAGTGAAATCTCTTGGAAGTACAAGGGGATTGGACTACTCTTGGGTTGTAAGAGGAACCAATATAAAAATTGCCTTGTGTCTGCTCTCTCTCTCTCTCTTGCCATCTCTTTATCTTTGTGTTCTATATTATATCCGTTGCAATCAGACTCTGAGCCAGAATTTACATACCACATATTTTGATCAGCTTATAAACACTTAGAAAAAGAAAATCAGGAAAAAGTCAACACAATTCAACCCCCCTTCTTGTGTTTTTCTCACATTCAAATGCAACAAATATAATTAACATTTCAAGGTGTTACTCTTCATTAATCATCAAAATCCAAAACTCCATGATATAATATAAAGTCACAGCAGAAATAATCTCAACACCATAAGTCAGATAAAACATATCTCAAAATAAATGCATCCTCAAATGAACTCAAGGTTCATCAAACACAAATAAAATCCCATCAGTCCTAATCAGAGAACTACTAAGCTAGACTCCAAAGGAAATGCGATAAAGGACGAGTAGGCTCCAAAGCCATCCTCGGAAAACTTACATCAATTATGCGTCCTCAACTTGGAAATCTACACCACAAGGGCGTAGGCGTCCAACCCGCAACAAGTAGGGTGAGAAATGTTCAACAAAAGGAAAATAAGAACGCATGTATAGCTTCAGGGTAAACAAAACATCACGTATACAAGTAATCAAATAATCAGGTAATATTATCATGTATACTCATCTAAATAATTAAATAGATTCAATAAACTTCAATCATCATCACAAGAATATCAATAAGAAAATCAACATCATCATTTAAGCATCAAGGTGAATACACATAATTCACATCTCATCACCATTGTCAAATCACACATCTTCCACATAGATGCACATAATCAATTCAAACATCTCAACATAAGACTTGTCATTATATATCAACATCGTCATATTAACACTTCATCAATACAAACACCTTCACATAAACTCATAGTTATGTATGCAATGTTCCTGACTCGACTCTATATGCATGTGGTACCAAACCTATCACCATCTTCAAATAATTTGGACATCAAAGGTATGTTACTGATATTGTCCCACCATCTTTAAATATTTTGGATATCAGAGGTATGTTACTGATTTATATCCACAACATCGTCAAATACTACATCTTTAAATATACATATATACTACATCTTCAAATATGCTCGACAATGAATGCATGAACATCTCATCTTGACTCGACAAAGCACATCATTCATATGACTCAACAGTTAAACATCAACAACATCGTAATATCATATATTCACCATCGTTATATCGCCATCATCATATCAAAATCATTATATCCAAGCAACATCGTTATATCATATATATATATATCAACATCATTATATCAAAGCAACATCTTTATATCACCATCATCATATATTCACACCATCTTAACAACATATTTTCCCATATCACAACGTGTCTCCAAAACATCACAACATATACAATACATCTTTAATTACTACATTTAGCTATACTATACTTTCACATCATTAAATGATCATATACCGTCTAACAATCAATCATCTTGCATAAATCAATTATCATCATCATTTATAAATCAAGTATTCACCATCTTGCATAAATCAAGTATTCACATCTTCATATCGTTATATAATCACTTCATGATATAACACAACTTCATTAAATCACATCATTATATCAACTTCGTCATATAATCAACTCATCTCATCAAGTATATCAACATGTATTCACATTATCATATAATCAAATCACCTCATCACATGTTCATAACACATCATTCTACATCATCAATTCAATTCATCAATAGATTCCAACATTCAAGCTTATCAATGTTACATGCTTATGCATACTTATTATCCCTATACATATTCCTATGTCCAACATCATGCTAGTTCAATCACTATTATCAATCAAAACCTTTCCAAAGTTATTCATTTCGTTTCACTAGTTCAATCTATCAAAATCAAGTTCATTTTCAAGTTTCAAACATCATCATTTTACTCCAAAGTGATTCTATATGATCAATTCATTGCAAGCATTCATTACTCATCATTAAGTCATTAAAACAGTAGCAAATTCAAGTTCATTAATTCTCATAAGTCACTAAATAGATTGTGCTAAAGTTTTCATAAAAAGCGCAGCATAACCTATGTGCAACATTTTGATTATAACTCAAGTTCTAGAAATCCAAATGGAATCAACCCAAAGGCAAATGAAAGTTAACATCTATACCTACAACTTTTATGAAGACACCTAAACTCAATTCAAACAGAAAAGAGTGGAAAAAGCAAAAACATAAAAAACTGAGGTTCTAGACAGCAGGGTCACGCACGGTGGTGTGCCCTTCTGGCACGGCCGTCCCCCCCCCCCCCCCCCCCCCGGGCAGCATATTTTAAGTTTTTCCAGCTTATTTTCAAAACGTGATTTTTCAACTTTTAGGCTTCACCAAGGCTTCAAAATCAACCCAAAGACACCCGAATCATCCAAAAACATTACCCATGATCAAAACACTTCAAATAAACACTTATCACACATCATAATATCAATCATACATCAATATTCATGAATTTTACTCAATTTTAACATAACATTCAAAAACACAACAACACAAGCTTAACATGTTTAATTCTAACTTATCATGGTAACAACAACACAATTATATCTTCTTCAAATTCTTCTCAACAATAACATTCACCAAATTCAATTATGAACATCATGCATCAATTAAACAACAACTTTCATGATTTTCACCAAAAATCATGTAGCTCAAGAACACAACAACAACACTAACAATTCATGAATTCAACATCATAACTTCATGGATTTTCAAATAAACATA